>JAZAYU010000079.1:2552527-3151557 GCA_038501625.1 Corbicula japonica
AAAGATATGTTTTCACATTGGATAAGGTGATTATTCTACTTGATTTGCTGTGGTATTATAGCATTTCATACTGTTACACTTATGTATAATTCTAAGAAGGGTTTAGTCTTCAACCAATTAGATACATGCAGATAATGTTTTCTATTTCGAGGCACTAGTTTGGTTGTTATTAATAGAATATACCTTTGCTACAAAAATGTTTAACTCTTTTTTCCATATATATTTATATATATATATATATATATATATATATATATATATTAAAGGCTACCACTGCAGATCCTGAACAAACAACACAAATGAGCAGGCTGATCTAGATCTACACTGTTGGTATTGCATAAAAATGTGTATACATGTATATGATGAAAGAGTTTAAGACTAGTTGGGTGAATATCAGGGCCAAAAAGCATAAAACTGGGACTAGAGACCATAATTAGTGCTCAAGTATCTCATTCACATGAAAAATATGTCGAAAAATAAGTCGAAAAAGGGCTATAATTTTAATAAAATGAAAGTTTGAGTTTTGGTTCTTGGCATACACACTTGGGAGATGATGATGAACAAGTGTGCCAAGTTTCAAAGTTGTAGTATAAGTAGTATTGAAGTTATGTGTTTGTACAGTAGCTTGCATGCAAACTTTAACCTGAAATTCTAAGACGAAAAAAAGGCCATAATTTGATGAAATTGAAATTTAGAGTTATGGTTCTTGGCATACACACTCGGGACATGATGATGAACAAGTGTGCCAAGTTTCAAAGCTGTAGTATAAGTAGTATTGAAGTTATGTGTTTGTACAGTAGCTTGCACGCAAACTTTTACCTGAAATTCTAAGTCAAAAAAGGGCCATAATTTGATCAAAATGAAAGTTAGAGTTATGGTTCTTGGCGTACACACTCGGGACATGATGATGAACAAGTGTGCCAAGTTTCAAAGCTCTAGTATAAGTTGTATTGAAGTTATGTGTCTGTACATACACTTGGGAGATGATGATGAACAAGTGTGCCAAGTTTCAAAGCTGTAGTATAAGTAGTATTGAAGTTATGTGTTTGTACAGTAGCTTGCACGCAAACTTTAACCTGAAATTCTAAGACGAAAAAAGGGCCATAATTTGATCAAAATGAAAGTTAGAGTTATAGTTCTTGGCATACACACTCGGGACATGATGATGAACAAGTGTGCCAAGTTTAAAAGCTGTAGCTATAGTAGTTTTTAAGATATCAGTAGGTTGCACGCAAACTTTAACCAAAGCGGGACGCCGACCCTGACGCCCAAGTGAGTACAATAGCTCAACATATTCTTCGAATAGTCGAGCTAATAAAAACCATTTAACAGAATATTTTGAAATTCAAGGTTATAACACACCCTTTAGAAAAGACTGATATGAAAATCGAGGCGGTGGTTTATTAGTCTACATTAGGGATAATCTAAATTGTATTAGGCGTTCTGATCTGGAGGGAGATGATATTGAAAGCATTTGGGTTGAATGTAAGCCTAACAAAAGCAAATCTTTTCTTATCTGCATGATCTATCGTCATCCTGAATCTGGAGTTGACTGGAAAACAAAATTTGACTCATATTGAGAAAGCTCAGTGGAAGAAAAAGAAATTATAATTCTAGGAGACATGAACAGGGACTTACTTAACCTACAGAAAAGAAATGATTGGTTAAATTACATGATTTCTTTTGGCTTATTCCAAATTATTGATAAACCTACTCGTGAAAATATTAAACACAAAACTTTGATTGACCATATTTATACTGATCATATTGATAATATACACTGCAACTCCTTTATATTGCGATCCTTTATATCGCGATATCCAATATATCGCGCTTGGTCCATGGATCCCAATTTTTTGTACATTTACAACGTATAAGTTTGTTCATTCTTCATGGGTGGTAAAAAAGATCAAATGATTAAATCAACGTTGGCGACAAATTCACGAAACGCACGTTTTTTCCATGTCGTATTACGTAATTATCGGCGAAGACTGTTTATTACATTTTGTATGCAGAGATTTGAGGCAATGTACACATTCAATAGCAAGATACAATTAAACATCAAACGTCTGAAAACGTAATGAAAATAGATGGAAGTTTTTTTTACAATTTTGTTGCTTCTGATTTGACACGAAACCCCCTTTGTGACGAACAATAGGCGCGAAAAACACCAAGCTGATACGGTACTAGCAGAATTTCGTTAACGAGACAAACCGCAAATTAGCGACAATTAATGCAAGTTGCTAACCATAATAGACACAAGCAGGAAACGTCAAAACAGTTTGTTGTTTTCACATTACCTGCTCATCAACATATTAAGCTGGTAAACGACGGACGACGACGAACTAACAATGCCGACCATGACCGACCAACAGATCGTCGATCAGTTGAAAGTACCGAAAACAATAATACCATCGTTGGAAATTGATGACGGCAATCTGCGTTTTGAACATCAATTAATTTCTTTTTATTAAAAATAAATCTTAATATATAAAGAAAGTTGTTTTAAAACATTTGTCCAAGACGTTCCGTACTCCCTGATGTACCCGTAGATTTCACGGCGTGTTAATTCCGCAACACCGCAATATACATGCATCTGACAGCAAAAAAAAAGAATTCTCCTTGTTTTAGCGCAGGCTGTCAACCAGGTCATCTCCAAAATATAGGAAAAATATAGGAATATTTTTTCAACAAATATAGGAGTTTCATGGTTGATTTTGAGGCAAAATATAGGAGTTTGGAACTGATAATAGTTATATTTACTTGCAGTTATACAAATGATTTTCACATGTGCATTTACTGTTTCTACAATTATCAATGTCCAAAATGTCCACTGTAAAAATGATGGAAACCATTAACTTTACCATCAGCACCATCAAGCACATCACCAGCATCTGAATGACCATTCAAACAAGGGGGAAATGCAGAAAATGCATTAACAAAGCTTGATTTTTTAGTTTTAGTTTGTCTTCTATGATATATAGTACTGTACACAGCATCGACCCATCCAGTCATAGTCATATTGCTTTGTGTGTAAAAATCTGGGTTACAATGCCCAAAAGGGTTCAGTCAAAAGTGACCTCAAGGCCTTACTTTGGTCAAACTCTAGGCCACTCCTTTTTTATTTTATGGTTTACAAAAATTTTTGGTCAAAGTGTCCGTAAGGCGGTCGAAAAAAAAAAATAAAAAAAATTCCACATCTAGTCTTAATATTAGTCTGACAGCATTAACTACTATATAACAGTCAAAACAATTTAAATCTACAGAAACAAAACTGAAAGTCTGGTAATGATTATCATTGAATCTGCATATATTTGTTGACAAGGGAGGTCAGATAGATCGTGTTCTGGGCAATACTCGTGACAAATATGCATTATTTATATTTTTATTAATGGATTAACAGACCCTTCTGTCACGCTCTGCTACAAAATAAAAGTTTCAAATTAAATTATGACACCGCGACATTTACAACGTGAATGTAAAATAAGTATTAAAACACTAACCAATTCGAACATATTCCAAAATAAATTACGTCCCAATTTTATCTCAAGTATCATATTTCAGAATTATTGCATCATCAACCAATTTTACCCAGCTAAAAAATGTCGAATGTCACGCACTTCTTGTAGATCAAACGATTTCAAAGCAGTGCCGATAAAAAAACACAGTCTTGATACGAGCCGACAAATCCCTTTTAAGTTGCATTTCAAAGACGGTTGGTATCAACGTTTAACTCAATACTGTCAATCAAATTCTGTCTCCGTATGAAATTAACATGGAAGGCGGATCAAAGAAATGTACATAAATCTATGAGTGATTGTAAAACATGTTTGAGAAAATTATTTTTTGTTTGTTTGAATTGTGCGGATTATGTGATAATTAAAAAGAGACAATGGAATTTGAACGTGGATTATTGTAAGTACATGTACCAATTACGTCTCGATAGGCCTAGGTTGCTGTGTTTGTTTTTTTTTGTAACGCCTGATTGAGTAATCATGACAGGTTACAGTTTGTTTGCCCGGAGGCTTCACTGTTCTTGTTCATCGCTGCCAAGAAAATTTAATTGGATTATCAGCTGACAATAGACAAATATTAAATGTGACATAAGCTTTGATACGGACGATAAACGGTTCATCCGGTGTCCTTCCTGTAAACAGGCGATGAAAGTTTTGGCAAGACAATTTGCAAATTTTCTATTCGATTTGGCGATATATTCTCTTGTCCGATACAAATGATAGATAAAATTTACATTGCTTGTATAGGAAATGGTTTTGTGTTTGAAAATCGTACCCCATTTGACGATATAAAACCCGTCTACCTATTTCGAGGGCGCGTTTAAAACGCGGCCTATTTATATAAAAACAAGCAAAATGGGATTTGTTTCGATAGTTTTCGACTCGTTTCCATAGGGCCGGAAATTATTAATGAAAAAAAAATCGTCGATTTCGATTTTATTTTTTTTCGATTTCTTGAAAAAAATAGGTCCGCCGGTTTTGTAAACCATTTTATATAAAAGAAGTGGCCCTATTGAGAACCTGTAGGCAATACACCATACAAAATTATATGCCCTTCACTAATCTAGAAGTTCCGGAATATGATTCCATTTATTTATTTAATCTGCATGGAACAGTACTGCAGTCAAATAAGTCTGAAAACCTAAATATAAAGAATATTGCTACAAGTTTTAAGAGAAATGATAAAAACTTATCAAGTTATAACCATAACTGAACTTTAGTTCAAACTGCCATTAAATTTCTATACAAAAGCAATAAATTTCAAAAGCCAAATCCTTTTTGGGAATAGATGGACATTATTCATTTCAGGTTCATTTAAGTTTAACAGTAATTTAACTTTTATCCATTGAGTGGTTCCATAAAAAACAATAATTTTAGAAAACTATGCAAATATTTTGCAGATTATCCTAATTAAAAAATTCTAAAGTTATCTCAATTTATTTAACAAACAGTTGTTGCAAATTATCAAATAATATTGTTTTTATTACCTCCCTTAATTTGACTTTGCCTTTTGAAAATTCTTGTTTTTGTAAAGACACCTTCTTTTGCGTACACTTTCTTTTGCATACACTCTTTTCCAACAGAGTTTGATAACACTCTTCAAACTGGAAAACTGACCACAAAAGTCAGCTGAAGAATTCTTGTTCACAGTCAAGCATGTTTTTCCCAGGTGTCCATCTTGACGTTTTAGACAACCACATACACCATACCAAATATAAGCTCTCTAGTCCTTGCAGTTGGTGAATAAAAATTAATGATCTTCAATATTGTTTGCATTTGGTTGCAACTGCAACAAGAATTCTGCATAGAAGTGAAAATTTGTTTTTTCAGGTAAGCCTTAATACACAGAAACCTGCTACAAAGTTGTTAGAGAATCAGATTAAAACTTAAGTAAATGCCACCCGCCAAGTTTTCACCAATCTAAAAGTTGAGTTTTGTTCTTGAAAAAAAAAGAAGAAAGCAAAAGCAGTTTCGAAGCAATATTTACTCTCTTCATTAATCGGCAAAAACAAATATTAAAAAATATAGGAATACACATAAAAATATATGAGAAATATAGGAATATAGGAGGCTTTTCAGAATGTAGGATTCTGATCCAAAATATAGGAGAAATATAGGAATATAGGAATCGGTTGACAGCCTGTTTAGCGTGATTATTTACGTATATCGCGCTCCGTTTATATCGCGGTTGGCGGGTTTGGACCCCGAGGTCCGCGATATAATGGAGTTGCAGTGTAGTTAGTTCATCTGTTCCAAAAGTTGGGATAAGCAATCACTATCCTATCTTTTGTAACAGAAAACTGAACAGTAAAGGTTCATCTAATGGGCATCAATATATAAAATATAGGTCTTTTAAAAACTTTAATGAAGAAAATATTTCAAATGATTTAGGTAACATTAATTGGGATGATATCATTAGATCAGAAAACACAAATACAGCTCTAGAGTCTTTCATTGACCTATTTACAAAACTTTTAGATTCTCATGTCCCAATTAGACAACATAGAATAAAAAGACCTAACCAGCCAGACTGGCTAAATTGTGACATACTTGATGCCATCAAGGAAAGAGATAAATACAAAGCTATTCATGATGTTGCTAATTATAACTTATACAGAAATAAAGTCAATAGTCTAATAAACGCCTAAGAAAATCAACTTACGAAAAGAAAATTGAGGATGGACAAAATGATCCATCAACAGTTTAGAAAATTTTTAAGGAACTAAAGCCATCAAAGCGTCATTCTTCAATAAATCAATTAAATATTAATGGCATAGATATCACTGACCCCGATGAAATTAGTAACTCATTTAACTCCTTTTTCACAAATGTTATGTTGTATCAACTCTAAAAGAACAAGTACCCTTTTCAGACTTTAATCATGTCAAACAATTTGTAAATGAGAGAGTTCCTGAAACAATGTTTTTTAATATACCATACATAACACAAGAAAAAGTTTATAAAATGCTTCAGGAGCTTGATGTTTCCAAAGCGACAGGCCTGGACCAACTTGGCCCTAGACTTCTGAAACGATCTGCAAATGTCATTTTCCCCAGTCATTAACCATATTATAAACTTAACTATAAAACAAGGAATATTTCCTGATAGATGGAAACTAGCAAAGGTTAACCCATTATTTAAATCTGGCTGTAATAACTTATTAAATAATTATAGACCTATTTCCATCCTTCCAACTCTTATCAAAAATTATTGAAAAACATGTGCATGACAGCTTCATTCAATATCTGGATCATTATAAACTTTTGTGTGAACTTCAAAGTGGTTTTAGAAAAAATCACAGCTGTGAAACGGCTCTAGTCTCTTTAGTTAATAAATGGATTACAGCAATAAATGAAGGCAAATTTGTTGATGCCATAATGGTAGACTTTAAAAAAGCATTTGATCTAGTTGATTTAGAAGTCCTGCTACAGAAATTAAAAATTTATACAGCGTTTTTTTTCCACAAAGGGGAAAGGGTCCCCTCCCCCTACAATTGGGCAATTTTCGCGTCCTAAAATCTTTAAATTGGGAAAAAAATCAGACGCAAAATCAACCAAATTGGGATTTTTTCTTAATTCATGTAAATAAACACTAGGGGTTTCATTCAGCTTCACCAAGCATCATTAGGTCTGGTTCCTTAACAGGAAACCCCTAAGTGATGTAACTGTTATGCCAGAACTAAGTAACTGCCAATCCACTGACTGCCTGTCTATGGAAAAAAAAAATTTCCAATGGCAGGAAAAGTTTATTTGAGGTTGCAATTAATGTGAAATGAATCTGATAAATCTGCATTTGAAATTATAAATGAAGGAGGGGGGGCTGGATTCAGTGCCAGGTTGAGGCAATGTGTCTTTGTGCTACAGCTAGCTCAAGGATAGCTCCTGAGTAGGACTCAGTTTGGTTTCCAAATATGTTGGAAGGCTGGATTCAAGTTTAGTTTCAGTCCGATTTACGGGGGAAGTACGGGAGGTTGCTCGATACCGGTAACCAGTGTTTTTTTTATGCCAAATATTCGGCGAATATCGGCCCCATTCCCCCCTGAAAATAGTATATATTTTTCCCCCATGTCCGATAAAAAATTCCCCCTTTGCCGGAGTCTATTACTGACCGTCCGATTCGTTCCGCTAATGCGGTTTTTAGCATGGTAAACGATTACTACGAGTAGCGTCCCCTCATCTTTCTACGTTATGTAGACGTTTGTGTTTACTGTGGGCATTGTAGCGTTCAGTGATCACGATCAAAACATGTCGCACAATGCAAAATCGTATCGAAAAAAAAATTAATAAAAATGCATCCGACGGTTGTCAAAAAATTGACATGTTGTTTAAGCAATCATTATTAAGCTCTGCGCAAGATAGTTCTAGCGGGAAATCGTTTCCAAGTCCTGATAATAGTAAGAATGAAGCGAATACCGTCAATACGATCGGCGATTCTTGCCTCACTCAGTCCGAGTCTGCCGTAGATCACCAAAGCCAAGCATGTAGTGATGATTATTATAGTGATGATGATAGTGATAACAATAGCAAAGATGAAAAATCTGAATGTTTAGCTGATGGAAGAAAATTTCATTCAGGAAAATATGAGGCCAGGTATACTTGGCTATATTACAGTTATAGCAAAGCTGGATACTGTTGTAAATTGTGTGAGATATTTTGCCCTGTTCTGCTGCATAATAAGGCACCCAATCCATTTGTAAGTGGTGTAATGCTAGGCTCCCATCCATCAAGAAAACTGTTTTCACACAGCTCATCAAAAACACATTTGAATACTTTGTTTTGTTGTGTTTGACAGGTTGCAAGTATCTTCCAAATATTCCCCCATTCCTTTGTTCGCGTCGCAATTTTCCCCCTCAAAAGGGCTGCGACCCCCTTCCCCCAAAAGTGAAAAAAAACACTGGTAACTACATTCATTGGTTCAAATCGCTCAGACTCGGGACTCGTCGCCAATGGCATGGGAAAAAACAAATGCAGCCCTAAGTGTTGCCAAAGTTTCCATACATATCGAAAAAGACCTAACACTGATAATGAATGAAAATCATACAACAGTCCCTAAATCTTATGATCCATTAAGTAATATTATACAATTATTTCTGAACAACAGATTTAAGAGATGTTATACACTAGGTTTGCCTATGTCAAGTTTCTCACCAAACAGCTGAGACAATCCATCTAACCCACCACGAGAGACAGCAAGTTATATGTTTTATATGACTCAAATTCAAACCGGATGCTGCAATTTTCTTAGCCATTTGACATGAAAGTATTTTCTGTTTGGTTAAAAATTCAAGAGTATCAAAATTAACATCAGTCATTTTCACATGAAAGTAACATTAAATTAATGATTTGGATGAAAAACTGAACTGTTGAAACAATTTGTCGGTAATATTAGCGCTTGCGCAGAAATATGCGCGTAAACTATTGTATCATACTCCTTTAAAGAAGGAAAAAAAATGCTGTTATAAATGTAGTGAAAATACAATTAAGTGGTTTAAATCTTATTTACTGGAAAGAATACAAGTTGTGCATTTAAATGGAGTAACTTCTAACCAAAATGAAATAAAATGTGGTGTACCACAGGGCTCTATTTTAGGCCCTCTCCTCTTTTTATTATTTATAAATGACTTGCCATTATCATTGTCTGAAACTATATCCAGCACAGATATGTATGCTGATGACACTACAATCAGTGATATAAACTCATCAAGGGAAACTTTAGAACATAATCTTCAAAATGCTTTAAACATCCTTGAAACTTGGTGTCATTACAATGGCATGGTACTCAATACTGAGAAAACTAAAGTTATATTTATTACAACCCCTCAAAAAAGGGCTAGACTAGGAAACTCTCATTTAAAAGTCTCCTTTAAAAACATGGAATTAAAACTTACAACAGGTGATAAGTTGTTAGGGGTAAATATAAATGAGAACCTTAAATGGGATGATCATATAAATAAAATCAAGAAGAAAATAATATCAAATATACGGTCATTATCAAAAATCAAGCATTTCATATAAAAAAATTATCGTATTGTATTTTACAAAGCATTTATTCAGCCACATCTTGATTTCTGTAATGTTGTATGGGGTGGAACTGGCAAAACTAATTTACAAAGATTATTACTATTGCAGAAACGTGCATGTAAGGTTATACTGGGACCAGAATATACATCCTTCTCAGAATCCATGGAAAGGATTAATTCTCTAACTATTTTTCAAAGAATTCTAATCCAAAAAGCAAAATTTATGTATAAAGTACATAATAGACTCTAACCATCCTATGTTTTAGACATGTATCAATATACAGAATTTAACATTACCGAAATATGTTCAATTAGTCAATTAGATTTCAAAATTCTTCGTCCAAGGATAGACTTATTTAAAGAGAGTATGGCATACTCTGGTCCCATGATATGGAACAGAATTCCTATTGAAATACGCTCAAGTAATACAATAAATCAGTTTACTGCAAAAGTAACACATTGGCTAAAAAACTAATATTGTTAAAAGGTGCTCTTTATTTGAAAATGTATATATTGTAATGTAACTTTAGTCTTGTTATTTTACCTTTTTCTGAGATTGCAAATCACAATTTATCAAATTTCAATTGCTTTAACAAATTTGTTTTGTTACTGTAAATTTATCTTCTGTACTGTAAATTTATCTTTATTTTGTTTTGTTGTTCACATGTTGCTGTAAAATAATGCTTGTATGTTTAAGAGGGCCCCAAGGAAGATTAGTCTTTTGACTAATTGGGCCACCCTCTATAAATAAAGTCTTTCATTCATATATCAAACACTGTTTTTGTTCTGATACGGTGATCTCCCTTGTGAGCTGTTTAAAGAACAGCAAACCGATGATTGATTATTAAACTTGGTAATCAATTATCAAAAATCGATCCTACAAAACGGCTGATTTTTGATTGAAACCGATCATTGTATAATCCCTATGGCGAAGTTATAGAAACAATAAGTTTCCGTGATAGACAAAGTGATCCCAATGTATCGCCTTTTCTTTGAAAGGGCGACATAAAAATGACTAGTGTAGATCCTGATCAGATGATGTGGATCAGGCTTATTTTGATCTACATTGATCACACACATGACAATAGCTGTATTCATGGAGAAAAGAATTGAACAAAATGTAGCAAGTGTAATGTAATTATGTAATAAGATTTAATTTTTTTGTTACAAAATATAAGCTGATCTTTCTTAAGAAAACATAGTGTTATTTTGTTTAGCTTAACCTTTGCACAACTGGACTGCAGAAACACCAGACTGTTCTATTTATGTCTGGACAATATCTGATAGAAAATATGAAAAGAAACAAAAACTGAAAGCAACTGAAGGTGATAATAGTGCATGCTTGGTTTGATGAAAAAAACACATCAATGCCAATTCTGCTTAGCAGCTACTTGAGTACCAATTTTGCTACTGAATGCCATCTATAGTTAATACTGAACTAATATTCTTTAAAACTAGACTGCCTACATGGCACCAATGCCCCCCACAAGCACATGTCTGCATATTAGTCACATGTATGAATGTATTACAAAATACTTCACGCTTTATGTACAAAATACATCATAGTATCATACTTAATTAGAAGTTTTACAGATATGATTTCATTACATGTCCGCACATAGGTTGTGAGGGGATAAAAAACATACTCTCTCAGTCTGGCACATTTATCAACATAAAATTTAAAATTGTTAAATATTGTTCCAGTGTTTAATACTTCTGTCATCAAGACCCCTTTTTCCTGCTTAACAGCTCACCATTTACTTGTTTTATACATGGTTGCAATAAAGTTACGCTGGTACGTTAAGATGAAGCAACAGTAAAATTTACACAACCATATAAGCCACAAAGCCCATATTGTCATCATCATCGTCACTTTCAGTTTCTGGATTAAGTGCTAACCATGCTTGAAGATCATCGTCCGTCGCAAACATTTTTGATTCCCAAAGTTTGAAAGCTTCGTCAGCCGGGAAATGTTCCCACTCCTTGTAGATATCCCGACAGGTAGCAAGTCGAAGGCGCATGGTCAAATCTTCAGCAGTGAATCCTCTATATGGTTCCTTAAACGATTCACATCTGAGCTTGTGGACAAAGCCAGGTTTAGAGTCGTGAAGAGGAAGGCAAAGTGCTATTTCCGAGAGCATTGCAGTTGCTGGACACCGCGTGGGATATTTAGTCCACATTGATGTGAAGTATGTAAATTTGCAACCTTCCTGTTCATAAAAGTTTGTGACACAACTTACAAAGTCATCTGCAACCTCTTTTTTATACTGATGTTTGTCGAATAACTTCCCGAAGTTCTTGGACAGTGTATCAAGATGGCCATCAAAAACCTCCTCTGGCAGATTCAGTAGTTGTGTATGATCTATAACACTCAGAGCTTCAAACACTTTCAGGGTTTCTTCAGGAAACTGTTTAGACATGCTGTCAATAACAGCATCAATCAGTTTCAGTCTTTTCACATCAACAATTTCAGCCAGCGATGGTTCCAACAACTGTACATCTTTGTAATAAATATTCCCATTTTTGGCATCTAGATTTTCCAGAAAGGCAGCATAGTTGTTGCCATGCCTGGTTTTTAATCCTTCAAGCTTAGCTTTAGCGATTTCTACATGTTCTTTCAGCAAACTTGGCCCATACTCCTTCATTTCATCAAAAGCTAACTGGATTTCCCTCAACACTTCTAGAATATCCAGAAAGACAGTAGTAAAAGCAGGCACTGTGTACTCACTGGTAAGACTCTGAAGGTCGTTAGCATCAACAGATGTATCATCAGAATGTATCTCTTGATGTGTGCATGTTAGTGCATCTGCAATGTCATCATCAATATGAAAACTATGCCACTTTAACAAGGACACGATGGCTTTGTAAGACAACATCAGACCTTTGAGTCCCCAGTAACACCCTTCCCAGCACACACTGTGAAAACTTTCAGAAACATCCAAATAGTGGTCAATCACAGCATTTATATCACTGATTCCTCTATAATTGCTGTCCAGTGATATATGTTCAAACATGACTGGCAGTAATTGACAATACAATGATAGAAAGTCATCATCAGCAGCAGCATTTCTGACTAGGTTTGTGACATGCTCAACATCAGTATGGAGTGACACCATGTTGGGCATCTTTTCTTTCAATATTGAGACAACACTGTTTTCTAATTTCCAAAATAGTGGAGCACCATCACTTACAACTGCCACTACTTTCAAAGGATCTATACAAAATTTCTCACAGGTGCTCAATATACCACTAGCCACTACATCAGCTGTCCATGATCTACAATCAATGTAGCACAAAAACTCTGCTGTACAACTCCTGCTGTGAACATAGTGTACAAACACAGCAAACTTTCTGTCTCTGAACAGATTTTCACAATCACTTACAATCAAACTGTATACATTACATTTGCTTAGTCTGGATACAGTGTCTTTATGCAAGACTTCTGTTATGCTTTCTAACATTTTTTGCCGATCATCTTTACTCAGATTTCTTTCCTCAAATATGCACTGTGACATTTGAATTTGTTCGATATTATCAGGTGCAAATGGCATAGATGCAAAGGCCCACAACACACTGTCGAACAAGTTTCTATGAGATGAGAGCTCTGATTGTTCATCATCTGATTGTGCTTCATCTTTGTGAGAACCATCATCATAATCACCAGATGATGATTCAGCACCTGAATCATTCCTGCTTAAGTCTTCTTCTGATGAACAATCCAACCAATCTTCATCATCAGTTACAGCAGCATCAGTCACTGACATAGTACCGGTAGATACTGTTACTTTATTGGCATCTAGATCTGTATTGGTTTCCATGTCAATACCACCAGGAAGTGCAGGCTTCTCTTCATTCATTGTATTAGGAATAATTTCTTCATATATACAGTCTATATCCATTTTACCCCAATTGTCTGAAATTAAAGAAAAGACTGTGTGTGTGTCATTAACACTTGATATTTTATAGAAATTTTATCTGTAAAAATAGACAGAGGCACCAATTATTGTTAAATTATATTCATTCAATCTAATATATTTTAAACGTGACACATTTCAACAATCTTTTCTTTAATTTTAGAAAAATACATACTCTTAACAATACCCAACATGTGTGGGACATAGCTCTTGAATAAAAGATACTAAATTATCATCATAAATAAACATCAAAGACCAAAAGTGGTAAACTAAACAAAGTGATATATGATTAATCTATTACAATTTGGCATCAGGCCCACAATATATTTCAAAAGTACTGTGTCAACACCCTAACCACCTATTGGATGGTAAATTTTATTTCAGCTGTATTTTGTAACTTACATCAGCCAGATGGCAGACCTGTGAATCAAATTAAAGCTGGAAAATCTGATTTCCCAGGTTCTTAAATTTATAATACAATGATGTGCATACATAATTTGCACACACATTTTGTTTTTATCAATGACTGAATCTTATAATGGAAGTTTTCGCAGTCAAAAGAAAAGTCCATAGGGCTTTTCATCAGAAAATTGGGAAGAGGCCCTGGCCTTTCCAACTGGGAAATTTATGCGCAATAATTGTTTATTTTGGGAAAACAAAATTAATTGAAAGATGGGTTCTACTTTATGAAATTGAATAGTAGTAGGTATTTTTAACTTAAATCTAATTTATTATGCACTTTATATTCCAGACTTCAAATTTCAAACACTCCTCTCAGGAGTTTTAACCATTTTTGGACATCTTACCTAGCATTCTGGGAGGAGTTTCTGCCACAATTGGGAAAAAATAATATATTATATTTTTGGATTGGGAAGAGGCCTTTTATAGGCCTCTGTTATATAAGGATGAAAAGCCCTGGTCTATATTAAAATTAAAATACCTATAAAAATGCTACAGTTTTAATTATGCAGAGTATGTTCTTTGATTGTACTCTCTTTAATTTTTCTTAAGTAACCACCAAAGTTCCTTATTACTATACCACAACTCTTTACCAATGTTATGACAAGTTGCATTCATAAACAGGTGGTACAAAAATAATTTTGACATTGTATCTTCCCTCAAATAACAAGGTGTAATGTATTCAAAGGGCTTTTTCAGTAAGTCTCATGGAGCCGATATTGGGCCCCATTCCTAATGCCAAATAGGGACTATTTTTCCCAATTTCAAGAAAAAGCTCCCAATTTAAAGGTAAATAAATATCATTTCAACAGAAATAACTTTTTGCCCAGATGTTAAGTATAAACAAAAAAAAAGAATCCATATAATCAAAAGACTTCAAGTTACTAAATTTGTTAGTTTACTTTTGATCAGGGATCTGTGAAACCTACATTTCTTTAATTTATGCATGTAACCATAAAAGTCTTTATTTGAGCAGGGGCCCTTTTCCCCAAACCCCTAAAAAATCCCTGATACATGCTTACAACAGTTAATGTCACTATGAGCAACATGGATACTGGATTACCAAGATATTGAATGTTTACCTTCTGATTCCTCTGACTGAGACTGTGATGGGGGATTGCCGCCGGAATCTATCAGCTTGCCAAGCTTTTTTTCATAGAATAACCGGGTACTTGCTGAAGAATAAAAACAGTAAAATCATGCAAGGCTCTCATGAATAAAATTGTAAGAGGCCAAGTTGAATTTGTAATAGATGAATAAGAAACTTTAAAAGCCACCAAACACAACAGATGTAATCAAAGTACTGAAAGTATAGAAAACCAGCGAAGCGTTTTTCTCTTATTGAGAACAACCAGTGCCATGATTCTCATACATGTATCCATTTACGAAAAAGCAAAAAAACTTGTTTCACTCGCAAAGAACTTCCTCTTGTCTAAATGATAGTGGAAATAAGGGTTTCCATGTATTATCTGGATGAAGGCTTCTGTTAACCCTTTACTCCATAGATATATACCTTCATAGCTTGTGCGAACAGTTTAGATCCATATCAGCTGGCACATCTGTGCGATCTGATTAGGATTTAAACTGTTCGCTTTTATTATCATTTTTTTCTGACCAGTAATCACAAATTTTAAATCCAGATCAGATGGCACTATTGTGCCAGCTGATTGGGACCTGAACTGGTAACCTATGTGATGAAAGGCGTATATATTGAGTAAAGGGTTTTAGGCAAGAAATTGTAATAGTGAAATCTGTGTACTGACATCCCAAAGACATAATGAACACGAAAAATGACGCTCCTTCTTTGTTTTTGTTGTCCGCACTTTTCAATGTTATTCTATATCGTCCGCTAATCGGACCGCATTTCAGTGCGACCCATATTCCATACCTCCGTGTCCGTTCCACGTCGGACGGACACGGAGGTATGGAATAAACCCAACGATATCTTGGTGAGTGAAAAATCGCGGACACGGACAATGTTTGACCATTGTTGCACCGCACCGATCAAGTCCTAGAAATATGAACCGCACCGATTTTACATTTACCATTGATGCACCGCACAGGTTTTGTCCTATCAACATGACGTAGATAATACCAACTTTAACACGTAACAGGAAACTTGGGGACTACTTTACTTACTCTGATTTCTCTGAAATGCGTAAATCGCCTTTTGCAAGTTGGTTTGATACCGATTTCAGAATTGTGATTAGTAAAACCAGCTTCGCTGGTTAAAAATATTGCAGACTTTGTTTGATCAAGCCTGTCATAGGCAGTAATGGAATATATATATGAATATTACTGCTCACACCTCCTAGCCCTGGGTTTAGAGCAACTCAACATTTACACCAGTAAACAGTACAATTTTGATTTATCCCAAATCATGATGTAACCAATGAAGCGGTTTGATGATTTACATTATGTTTGTACAAGTTAGTGGGCTGTTTTGTAACTTTAGTCATTTCTGCAGCTACATGCTTTGAACAATGTATCATTTCTAATCTGAAATGGCTTACATCACATCCCTGATGTGAAGTTGTATCAATAAGAGACAGAGGGTAAGGATTTACTCCGGTAATATGTCCGTATGACCTAGCTTTTTTAGTACACAAGCAGTCATTCTGTTAGTTTTTAGCCCTGGGAGAGTCCCCCTTTTAATTTTTTATTAACACTTGCCTCCATATATACGCATTTTTACGCATGTGTGACCAGTGTAGATCCAGATCAGCCAGCACATCCGTGCGGTCTGATCAGGATCTACGCTGGTCACTTTTTGGATAACAGCAAACAGTGCAGATCCTGATCAGACGGCACGGATGTGCTGGCTGATCTAGATCTACACTGTTCGCCCACGCAATAAAGGTTTATCTATGGAGAAAGGGTTAAACCCCCTTCTACTTTGAAAGATAATGAGACCACAAAAGTGGCATAGACTGAGAAAAGTAAACTCAACTTACTGATTTGGGCTACATCTTCAACCAGCATCATAAAAAAAAATTATACATGTATTGAAAACTAAAAATGAGAGCCTGACTTAGGGATTTCGTTAACACCCTTTTACATACATTGAATGAAATTTGTACTTACAAACAATTGGTCCTACATTAACACCATAGTCCTGCAGCTGTTCCCTCAGTTCTTCATTACTTAGAGATGCAATGACTGTTGTCATGTTTCAACCTTCTGTAACATACAATGATACAGAATCACAGTGGGATTAGAAACAGAACCATCAGGTAAATAACAAATCCAAGCATGACACAAGCTGACATACAAGCACTACCAAAAACATAAAAACAAGATATGTTTGTAAAATACACGAATGCTCCACAAACGCCAACTGGATGGTAATCTGCTTAACTGAACTCTGACCTAGACCATTAACCAACTGACCTCAAAATAAATAGGGGTCATCATTCTACTTGTGATGACCAACCTCAACCAAATCTGAGAACTGTATGTCAAATTGTTGTCTAGTTATTGATTGGACAGGGTTGGTTACTGACTGACGTTCATGTGCAAAGCAATATACCCTGCTTCTTCGAAGGTGGGCATAACTAGTTGCTAATTGACAAGGATGACTTCATGATCAACAAGAACTTTTTAAGGTACATGTACCCCATAGGGATTAAAATACCCATGCTGATAATTTCTAAGCCAATAATGTAACCAATTAAGGAAAGTTATGACCCTTTGCACAAATTTTTTTCACTATCCTGTTCACTTTTTTACCTTGTACCAGATCAATGCAAGTCAACAATTCTAAGTTTAAAATTATATTGCCTCTACTGAGGAGTGAACCTGTAGGGCAACATGAACGTGTAAACTACGTGCTTGATAGTAAAAGGCAAAATATGAAATGCAGGCTGTCAACCAGGTCATCTCCAAAATATAGGAAAAATATAGGAATATGTTTGCAACAAATATAGGAGGTTTTGGTTGATTTTGAGGCAAAATATAGGAGTTTGGAACTGGAAATAGTTTTATTTACTTGCATTTGTACAAATGATTTTGACATGTGCATTTACTGTTTCTACAATTATCAATGTCCAAAATGTCCACTGTAAAAATGATGGAAACCATTAACTTTAACATCAGCACCATCAAGCACATCACCAGCATCTGAAAAACCATTCAAACAAGGGTGAAATGCAGAAAATTATTAACGAAGCCGGATTTTTCAGTTTTAGTTCGTCTTCTATGATATATAGTACTGTACAAAGCATTGACCCATCCACTCATAGTCATATTGCTTTGTGTGTAAAAATCTGGGTTACAATGTCCAAAAGGGTTCAGTCAAAAGTGACCCAAGACCTTACTTTGGTCAAACTCTTTTGAGAACCTGTAGGCAATACATCATACAAAATTATATGCCCTTCACTTCTCTAGAAGTTCCGGAATATGATTCCATTTATTTATTTAATCTGCATGGAACAGTACTGCAGTCAAATAAGTTAGTAAACCTAAATACAAAGAATATTGCTACAAGTTTCAAGAGAAATGATAAAAACTTATCAAGTTATAACTATAATTGAACTTTAATTCAAACTGCCATTAAATTTCTATACAAAAGCAATAATTTACAAAAGCCAAAGCCTTCTTGGGAATAGATGGACATTATTCCTTTCAGGTTCATTTAAGTTTAACAGTTATTTAACTTTTATCCATTGAGTGGTTCAATAAAACAAGAAGCTGTGTTTGGAAAAGGCATGTATGCCCCCGGTAGCGAAGTTTGTGTTGATACAAATTTTAAATATCAGCACAGTGTTAAAACTGCAACTAAAATCACAAATTTGTTTTAAATAATAAAAAATAACTTTCTCGTGCCAGAACCTGTACATAAAAAGAATTTTAACAAAAAATCAGGTAAAGTAACCAATAATCTAAGATTATAAAGTACAGATTATTCAAAACAAAATTGAGACATTGACAGAATTTAA
This sequence comes from Corbicula japonica, assembly GCA_038501625.1. Lineage (NCBI taxonomy): Eukaryota > Metazoa > Mollusca > Bivalvia > Venerida > Cyrenidae > Corbicula > Corbicula japonica. The sequence goes on from JAZAYU010000079.1 coordinate 2,571,372, forward strand.
TGTTATTAATGCCTAGGCATTTAGTAGAAACACTAGTGAGGAAAGTATTGGGGTGGGCATTTACTAGAGGCACATAATTGAAATCAAGAAATATTCAACTTGCTAGGTTTACCTTTTCTATAAGTACACAATGGGAAGATAACCCAAGCAATAAGGTAGCTAGAGTTATGTTATTTGTCAGGGTCATGACCCGTGCACTGTTATGTAAGTGTGTAAACTTTCATGCTAATGTTCTGTGCAGAAACTGAGAAGTATCCTACTTGCCACAACAGGTTAACCATTTCTCTAAGTACAAAATGGGGAGATAACTATAGAAATATGGAAGGCAGAGTTATGTTACTTGTCAGGTCAAGACATGTGAACTGTTAATTTAGTGTGTAAACTTTCAAGCCAATGTTCTTTGTAGAAATTAAGAAATATCCAACTTGCCGAAACAGATTTATCTCTAAGGACAAAATGAGGAGATAATCCAAGAAATAAGGTTGCCAGAGTTACGTAACTTGTCAGGTCATGTCCTGCACACTGTTAAGTAAGTGTGTAAACTTTCATGCCAATTCTTTATGTAGATTGAGAAATATCCAACTTGCCACAACAGGTTAACCATTTCTTTAAGTACAAAATGGGGAGATAACCCAGGAAATATGGTACCTAGAGTTCTGTAACTTGTCAAGGTCATGATCTGTGCACTTTTAAGTAAGAGTGTAAACTTTCAACCCAATGCCCCTTATAGAAATTGAGCAATATCCAACTTGTCAAATCAGGTTAACCATTTATCTCTAAGTATGAAATGGGGAGATTAACCTAGAAATAAGGTAGCCAGAGTTATGTAACTTGTTATGGTCATGTCTGGTGCACTGTTCAGTAAGTGTGTAATCTTTCATGCCAATGCTCTTTGTAGAAATTAAGAAATATCCAACTTGCCGAAACAGGTTTACCATTTATCTTTTAGTACAAATTGGGGAGATAACCCAAGAAATATGGTAGCCAGAGTTATGTAACTTGTTAGGGTCTAGACCTTTGCACTGTTTAGTTAGTTTGTAAACTTTCAAGCCAATGCTCTTTGTAGAAATTGAAAAATATCCAACTTGCCGAAACAGGTTAACCATTTTTCTAAGTACAAATGGGGAGATAACCCAAGAAATAAGGAAGCCAGAGTTATGTAACTTGTCAGGGTCATCACCCGTGAACTGTTAAGTAAGTAAGTATGTAAACTTTCAAGCCAATGCTCTTTGTAGAAATTGAGAAATATCCAACTTGCTGAAAAAGGTTAACCGGAAGCACGTACGGACGGTTGAATCACTAGATGCTGGGGGCATAAAAACAATAATTTTAGAAAACTATGCAAATATTTTACAGATTATCCTAATAAAAAAATTCTAAAGTTATCACAAATTTATTTAACTAACAGTTGTTGCAAATTATCAAATAATATTGTTTTATTACCTCCCTTTATTTGACTTAGCCATTTGAAAATTATTGTTTTTTGTAAAGACACCCTTTTTTGCATACACTCTTTCTTTTGCATACACTCTTTTCCAACAGAGTTTGATAACACTCTTTTCAAACTGGAAAACTGACCACAAAAGTCAGCTAAAGAATTCTTGTTCACAGTCAAACATGTTTTTCCAAGGTGTCCATCTTGACATTTAGACAACCACATAGACCATACCAAATATAAGATCTCAAACAAGGGGGAAGTCCTTGCAGCTGGTAAATAAAATTTAATGATCTTTAATATTTTTTTGCATTTGGTTGCAACTGCAACAAGAATTCTGCATAGAAGTGAAAATTTGTTTTTGTTAGGTAAGCCTTAATACACAGAAACCTGCTACATTAAAACTTAAGTAAATGCCACCCGCCAGGTTTCACCAATCTAAAAGTTGAGTTTTGTTCTTGAAAAAAAAAGAAGAGAGCAAAAGCAGTATCAAAGCAATATTTACTCTCTTCATTCATCGGCAAAAACAAATACTAAAAAATATAGGAATACAAATAAAAATATAGGAGAAATATAGGAATATAGGAGGCTTTTCAGAATATAGGATTCTGATCCAAAATATAGGAGAAATATAGGAATACAGGAATCGGTTGACAGCCTGGAAATGGCAAGCATGAAGTCTAAAGTATTTGGACTATTATAGCAAGTGTGGTCAGAGCTTTTTTCCTTCTTTAGTAGGGGTCGTTTACGGGCGCCTGCCACTCAGAAAATTCCTTTAAAATCATGCAGTTTTCCCTAAAAAGTAGCTTTACATCAAAGGTTTTTTTCATTCCCCTTAAAGAGAAAAAATCATGTTTTTTTCCCCAAAATTTTAGGGCATGGGCCCCTTCCCCAGGTGGTGAAAAATAGCCCTGGTGGTGGACAATATGGTGTAAATTTTTGATTTCAAAGATTAGGGAGTATTGCAATCAGAGGTGTAGAATTCCACTTGACCGCTCGCCATGGTGAGTAAAGGCAACAGCAGCGATTTATTTTTATCCTCACTGGGTTTCCCAAATCAGAACAAGTCTGCAAGTGCATGTATTTTCCCGCTATATGTCATTGTCAAAATGTTGAAACAATTGAAGATAACGTTTTTTACACAAGGTAGGGGTGATGATGAAAAGCAAGAGAACGAGCGAGACAGTAAGAAAGAGATAGAGCGAATAGAAAAACGAAAATTGCAACAGAAAGAGTATTTAAAATGTAAGGGCAAGTGTACTTTCTGTATGGGCGAGTGCACTTGCTCATTCACTCGACCTGCAGGGCGAGTGGGTCCAAAATTTTTTTTACACCTTTGGCAATGATATCAGTTGTTGTCTGTGAGATATAGGTATCAAGAGATTAGTTACCTTAAATGAACATTGTATTGGCAACAATAGCAATCTGACGTAAAAATGATAAATACAGTTAGTTGTCCGGTTCCGGTGGGTTTTTCATATTTTGTACATAAACTTTTATACGGTCGATCTAGGGACGATGTTTTTTGTATATAAGTAGGAAAATATCTCCTCTATAAAATAGAATTTTCGTTTTTTACGTTTCATTTAAAAATCGTCTGCAAATTGTTGACTTATCGCTGTTGTCATTTAGCTAGTTCCGACGAGCATTTGTCACTTCCGGTGGAAAATGAGTCATGTGTAAAAATCATAGCTAGGGGCGCCAAAAGGATTTCTTTTCACTGGTTCAGCTTCAACACCTTGTAATTCATATTATGAACTTTTTTTTTCGTGAAGTAAAATACCAAAAGGTCAACATCTGCATTAAATATCACAATGAATAGCTTAGAATTAATGTACAACACTCGGTAATATAAGGCTACCATCACTTCAAAATCAAACCTCCAATGGATGTTTCCTTGGAAGTTGATGTTGAATATACCAATGTGCATGTAAATGCAGCTCTTGCTTGGATTCCAGCATTAAAAGAACTGCCTACAGAGCTACACAATGTTACAAGCGCTTTCTGAAGGTTGCGGAGGATTTGCTAGTTCTGGGGGATTTCGAATATTATTCACGTATTTCTGGTTAGCGCCTGTTGGCGTCGAAAGGTATGTTGACAATTATTTTAATCAAACATGGATTTATATTTGTAGCGATTTTCAGAAACATCGATAAACATTAAGTTAATGAAATAAAAATTCAAAACATGCCAGATATGGTAATTTTGCATGAGTGAGTCATGTCGGAAACACTTTTTTGGGGGGATATTTTCTGACCAAACATATTCACAAATAACTAAAATTGTTTCCGCCTTATTTTTTATAATAACTAACGTGTTTGCAAGAAGCTCCTCCATTTGGAGCCTCGTCAAGAAAAATCATGAATAAATGTGAATGATCCACCGGAACTGGTCAAAGGGGGTCACCCTCCTTGCACAGAAAATTTTGTACAAATAAACATTTTTATTCAGCCAATATTTGGATTAATACCATCTGTAATGATTGCACATTAAAAATTTATTCAGCTTTTGCAACATAATTGACGTTTGGAATGTTGGTCTCTCGACTATGTATAGAAAGCGGTTTTCCAACACGACTCGCTCATGCAAAATTACCATACCTGGCACGTTTTCAATTTCGGGACACCTGCAGTTTACCGGTACGTAAAATTTGTCGTTGTCGCCCCATAACTCCGCCTGCATTATAATTCTTTTATTCATTTAACAGTTAGTTCAGAATATAGTGGTCAATGGGGGCTGCTGCCCCCACACCCCCGCTTGCATTAAATTATTAATATATAATTATTATGCGAGCTCTATGTAAACATCCGTACCGGTAAACTGCATTCTAGCCTGAATTTCTATTTCATAAACTTAATGTTTATCAATGTTTCTGAAAATCACTACAAATGTAACTCAATGTGTGACTAAAATAATTGTCAAGATACATTTCGCCGCCATCCGGCGCTAACTGGAAATACGTGAGTAATATTCGGAATCCTCCGCAGCTAACAAATCCTCCGGAACCGGGCAAACAACTGTAAGTTGTCAGGTCTTAAAAATTTTATAGGACTAGTTGGAACAGTATGCCTGCGGTGGTCCAAGGTTTGTAGCCTGGTTGAGGCTACTTTTTCGAATGGAAATCTGCCACACTCCAAGCTCCATGCATTTTATTAGCATCGTGATACATGTGCGACACGGTGTAGATCCAGATCTGCCAACTCATCATTATCAACAATGTTCGTTTTTTTCGGCCATGTATAACCTAATGAAAAAGTGAACATTGTAGATCCTGATTGTTGCTGCAAATTTGTTGTTTACCAGTTTGCTTTTTAGTTTTCTAAGTTTGAAGATCTTTCCATATCGAGCGAACTGCATGCGCAGACGATCTAAATATTGCGAACGTGTAAGTGTAAACATCTCCTTAGGGCTTTTTCATACTCTGTTTGAAAATGAAACAAAGATGTGAGGTGAAATACGCACCTATGGCAAATATACGAAATAAAATTCCGAACAATTTTGCGTTTTATTTTCTGTTTGTTAAGCCAATCAAAATGCAGGATCTTCTTTCGGCGGGAAACTCCTATATTGCCGTTTAGAACATTTGTTTTGATTGGTCCTTTAAGGGGGTTTTCGCAGAAATTAAAAACGGAAAGTGCAGAGATGCGTAGGTTGTTAAAAACAAAGGAAGTAAACTATGCCTATAAGGAATGGCCGCATCCAGAAAACACACACTTCTCACCACTGGCGCTTGACCAGCCGCCCCACCCCCTACCAACCCTTTCTAATACACCCTTGTTTTTTTTGGTAAAAATCACTAATATTATTCCATTCTATCAAAATATGCGAAAATACACCGTCAAAATCGTATTTGAAAATTTTTTTTTCTATAGAAAAAAAAATGTTTTCAAATACGATTTTGACGGTGTTAGAAAAAAAAAAATTTCAAATACGATTTTGACGGTGTATTTTCGCATATTTTGATAGAATGGAATAATATTAGTGATTTTTACCAAAAAAAACAAGGGTGTATTAGAAAGGGTTGGTAGGGGGTGGGGCGACTGGTCAAGCGCCAGTGCTTCTCACACAGCCAAAAAGTAGAGAGGTCCGTATTGTCTTCTTACATTTTCCGTATTGTCTTATAAATTTGTCCATATTGGCTGGTCCTAACTGCCCCATGGTTCGTACTGTCTGTATACCCATTAAAACGGTCAATGGCAAAATAATAACTAGGGGATGAAACCAGGTTCTAGTGAGCACCAACCTGGCACTTGCCATAACCGGCTCTCTTATGAACAAACAGGTACAATTAAATTTTCTCGGTGAATTAGCTCCAATCCACCCACCAACTCGCCAATGTTGTATACATAAGCACGCAAACATATACACAATCATATAAGACATAAGAAGCTAGAAATGACATTATCAAGCAAAAAGGTGAGTACTCAATGGCTTTAGTGAGACCAGAGCCACTGGAATCATGACTATTAAGCAAGAACAGAGGGGTGACAGGCCTAGGGATAATAAAGAAATGCATGTAGATCGAGGTTTTACGTTCTTTAACAAGATATCCTTATAGATATAAACCTTCATATAGATGTAAAATAATTTATTATATACCCACGAATGATTTTAGCATAGTGCAGCGTTAATCCGCAAAATTGATAGAACTCGTCAGATAAGTAATACCGTATTGGACAATTCTTTCCAATTCTTTATTTTGCAGCTTCTAGAGACAATGTGACGTCAAATACTAAGTCACACTATGTTGTCGTAATTTTCCGGCACATAACGAACTCCAAAATAAGGAAATTTCCGTCTCAGAGTTTTACAACCGTTACGATATTTTAACGCTATTCATATATAAATTTTCTACACCATTCATAAATTTACTATCGCGTTTCAATTTTTAGTTCTACTATTATGTAAACCAAGTTATTGACTTAAATGATGTTGTTTAGTTTATTATTTATTTTTGTGAGCGATAAGGGTATATTATAAAAGGATACGAAAGAGAAAAAAGAAACGAATGAGAAAAAAGGAACATTATGACAGTATGCAGTCTGTTGGTTCGTATTATTTCTCGTTGCGAATGTAAACCACAACACGCACGTCCTTCGGTCTCGCGTGATATTGTTTACATACACAACTCGAATAATACGAACCTACAGAATGCATACTGTTAATTATAATATTCCATATGTACTGTCCACATCGCCTATCACCGACTTGGGCGCAACTCAATATTTCAACAGACCTATGAGTCTTGCTCAACGGTCTTCTAAAGGCGAAAATAATAACAGCACTGTCTTAATGCAAGGGGAGAACTTTACAGCCGCTTCACTGCACAAACGTCGATATGTGATATTTAAATGGATGCATGTAAAGGAACGATTGGGGAAAAAGTAATATATGCATATCAGGAATCCCAACACTCACAGCGAAAAAGAAGAGAGAAAGAGAGAGAGAGAGAGAGAATGTTTGTTAGAAGTATGTCAATTCAAATAGGACGCCACAACCAATTAAAAAGATAACCTTTGGGGACGGTCAGTGGCAAAACAAAATTGCAACTGGGGGTTTAAACCAGGTTCTAGGGTGCACCAACCTCACGCCCCAACAGGTTCTCGTATCACAAAACAAGTACAAGTTGTCTTGGTGAAATAACTCCAAACCACCCATCGGCTCAAAAATGTTGCACTGCTAAAAGTCTACCTGACTGTACACCGCTAAAAGTCTACCTGACTGTAGATTATCTATTTATAAAAGGGAGGCTTTCACATTAAAATCAACATGTAAACGGCATAAACAATAGTAAGTTCAAACGTGTTATTTGTGGAATATTTTTTTATTTTATTGATACTTTAGAGACTATTTATGTTTTATAACAACAAATGAACACAGCAGTGTTGAAATTTTCAAATGGCAGTGAAAAAAGGGAATTTTAAGTAGTGCGATTTCCACCACAGTTTTGATCGTAACTGCTTGAGACGTAAAGGACAGACATCTGTAAAAAGTAAGTATGAAAATGGGTCTGTGCTTGCAGTCGAATTATTGAGACTATTTACTAGCCCAGTAGACTCTTTCTCCGTCGTTATCAGAAAATAAACGACTGTTGTAAACCAAAAAGTAGAGGCCTCTGATTGGCTGCTGGATTACGTCACGCCTGCTTTCTGTATCTATTTAAAAATTTTCTCTCCAGCTTCTTAACTAGGCCTATTGCTCATCACAATAATTCATGATAAAACTTGACATGGATAAAGAGTAAATATGCACCATTTGTGATAAAAAAAGAAGAGGTACAGAATATACTTTATTAAACCAGCAACTAGAAGGTGTTTACAACAGCACACTAAACCACTTGGTATGGCAAACATTGTGCAGCATTTGTGCAACTCGAAGGTTTAAGATATCTTAGTATAGTAAACATTCCAAAAATATGTGTGGCAATAAATTAGTGGCCGACAATGAAGTGACATCAAATTGCTATCAGCAACCCTGTTGGAATAATTGTAATCATGCATCTTGTAATATGACTCTAAGTTCGTTGTATTCTTAAAGGGGCAACATTCGCTGCCTCGGCAGCGAGTATTTTGGGGTGTGGCTTTACATACAAGCTATCTGCCAGTTATAATTAACTGTAGTAAAAATAGCCTGTACAGAGTGAGTCACTGCATTACAGCAGACGACAGAATGAAGACTCCCTTTGCACTGATAATGAACTTCTCATTTTTTTCCTTTCAGAGTTCCTTTGAATTTCTTTATATCTTGGACTAATTCTTCTTTTTTTTTGTTTTTGTGTTCTTTAATTAAAATTCATATTTTCCTATTTGTTGTAAAAGACAAGCAGTCCACTAAATATTTCATTCATAACTTAAGCCTGGAATGTTTCTATTATCACAACATAAAAAGATAATGTCACAAAATTAATTTGCGATCCTGTTGTAACCTTTGAAGTAGCAGAAATCAGGTTTGTTTACTGATACCAGGCTATTGTTCTATCTTTGAAAAAGGAGGGAAACTTAAACTTTTGTAGATTCTTTATAGAAAACTATATGTGTTGATTTATTTATAATATTGAAATGAAACATTATTATAAATGGCAGTTTCTGATGCAAATGAAATAATTTAGGCAACATAGAGCACAGAGGATAAAGCCAAATTTTCATTATTCTCTGTGAGATTAAGCTTCAGTCTTATTGTTAATGCTTTCTTGCTGCTGAATGTAAACATTAGCACGTGCTTGTGTTTACAAACACAGTGTTTTATCAGTTAGACACACCTCCCGGGAAATTCAAATTCAAAATTTTCTGTCTGACAGGTTTAAACTTTTTCTGAGAGTCACCTTTATAATTAATATTTCACTTAAATTTTTAGATGAAATGTTTAAAAGGCTTACAATGTACATTTGTGAAAATTTTCAAAATAATTTGTTCAGTAGTTTTTTCAAATTTTGAAAAAAGGGCTCCTTGATGTGTAACATGCATAAAATTATAGAAAAGCCTGCCCCAGAGCCATCTTGAGGTTTATATAGTCCTGTTGCCCCTTTAAATCTAACAATAACTCGTTGTTAATCCCCAGCAGGATGTACTTGTAAGCGTGGGGAATACACAGCCTATTTTAAACCTCAAGGAAAGATAACTGAAGCTCGCTGAGGATTCTCTGGCGACTATAATCGCCAGAAAAAATTGGTTTACTACTGTCTGCTTGTCTGATGAAATACAGACATGCGCAGTGAAACAGTCAACTAGCCCAGCGCTTTCTAAAAACAATATCAATTTTCATTACGCCACTTTTGCTCCTTTCGCAACAGTGAATAGAGAACACGGTGACAAAGCATATATTGTCCCCGGTAGGATATCCCATGTAAATAATCTGAAAGAGGCTATCATGAAAATACTGTCTTGGAACATCAACGGAATCAGAGCCAGCAAAATCAGCCTTAAGAAACTTTTTGACTCGTTAAATTCCGACGTGATATGCCTCCAAGAAACAAAAATAACCCGTAAGTCCCGATGGTGAGATCTAAACGGTATCAGGACATCTCGACCCCTTACCACATTGACCCCTATATATATTTTCTGAGACATTTCGACCCCTTGCCATTTCGACCCCTGGTTTGAAGTGTCTGGTTTGAAGACACTTCGACCCATACCTGGTTGGACACTTCGACCCCTACTTTTAAAAACTATTTTAATATATTCAAAATATATTTTTGAACTATTTAATGCAGATTTGGTATTTAATATTAATTTGTTGAAAGTTTGTGTTACAACTTGAACTAAGTAGAAACACTAAATTTTGAAAATCAGTTAAATTTTAACTTATTTGATATGCAGAAACAAATAAGTTAAAAAATTATCGATGAAATTAAAAATTTATGCTGCTTTATCACAGGGGGTAGACCAACATATGTATTTCAAAGTGAGCTCCGCCTAAAATAATATGTTGTACTTCCGGGATTCCATATGTTAGTCGAAAATCGACGAGAAAACGGTAGGTGACTTTGTTTTTTTCGATCAAAGTTAATATTTCAATGCAGGATTTTGAAAAAATCTCAATGCTATTCGCCGTGGTATACATTTCGGAGTCTGAAGATGCAAAGTTTAGTTTTGTACCTGGAATATTCGTGTAGAAATCGTTTTTCTAGTCCTGACCTAAATCTGTCAACATTGTATCCATCTGTCGGTTTTCGCTAGATTTTGGTTATACCGATAAGATAATGGTACAATTTTGTCATAATAATGAAAATTTACAATTAGGAGGACCCTAACGGACAGTTTGTTTTGGTCACAAAGACAAGAAATCACCAGATATAAACAAATTCAAATTGGGTTCCATGTATTGTCGTGGATTCCATATGTTGTATTTTTTCATGAAATCTTATGGAGATATTGTTGACGAGAAGTCGTCTCTTATTTAATAATAAATGGATATTCATGAGTATTATAAAGTAGCTGAATGTATTTAAGACGGAGCTGTTCGATAATCATGGATATCTTGCCATGGTTTATTATTTACTAAGGACAATCGTGGGTGTAAGTAGTCATAGATCCTACTCCTATTTATATGTTAAATTATTCACAAAATGGTTGCATGTCACTTAAAAGAGAGTGAGGTTTCGGGAGAATGATACGAGCATTCTATATATATCGTTAAGTCCACTATCTGAGTTTTACTCCCTTGCGGACTCCCTTGCGGTATAAAAATACGCCTTTAAACTACATCTGACTTTCAATTGTTAAGCAGTCCTGTGTAAACGAATCTTGCCATTATAATGAAGATCTGTTATTATTGTAATTTTCAGGAATCATTTCTTCGACACCGAAGACAGGTTTAGGGGCAGGAGGTCAGGAGAAGCCCGTTACTTTCTCCAGATTCAACTAGCCTTTGAAAGGAGACCAGCCAATCAGATCTCGTTATTCGTATAAAGTCAATTAAGCTAAAGTTTTAACCTCCAAGCGTGTTGGACTTGAATTTCAGAGTGACTAACCCATGCATATTTTCAAATGTTTGCTGTGACTACTAAGTATTGTGTATTACTAGTATATTATACATTTTGTACCACAGTTGAGTTAATGTATCTGTATGCCTATTCCTTGCAGTACATTATAAAGTATAATTTGAAGTGTATTAGGTCTTAAGATGTTTTGATTTGTCTTTAGTTTATGATGATATATCATTTTAAGCTTATTTTTTGTTCTTTCAAGATCATTTCATACATGTATGTTTGCTATACAGTTCATGTCTTTTACTGAAAGTACTAAGGATGGAATTCACACGTTATTTGTATTGGTACACTTGTGTCTTTTAGGTTTGTAATGGGAATTTTTATTATCTGTTTAATTACACTATTATTGTGCAGTATTATTCCTTGCTAGTTTTTTGTTTGTTTGTTTGTTATTTGTGTTTATCGCCCGTTTGTAACAGTATTTCAGTCATACACAGGCGGACAGTTACCATCTTTCATGGTTAGTACCAGTACTAAACCCCCCCCCCCCCCTAAGAAATTGCCTCCTTTCTCAATTTCAAGATTTTTTTAACTCCAGAATTCGACCCCACGATCTTTGGCTGGTCACCTTTCAAAGGCTGGTTGAATCCGGAGAAAGTAACGGGCTTCTCCTTTAACCAACTGCCCCTAAGCCTGTATTCGGTGTCGAAGAAATGATTCCTGAAAATTACAATAATAACAGATCTTCATTATAATGGCAAGATTCGTTTACACAGGACTGCTTAACAATTGAAAGTCAGATGTAGTTTAAAGGCGTATTTTTATGCCGCAAGGGAGTAAAACTCAGATAGTGGACTTTACGATATTTATAGAATGCTCGTATCATTCTCCCGAAACCTCACTCTCTTTTAAGTGGCATGCAAGCATTTTGTGAATAATTTAACATATAAGTAGGAGTAGGATCTATGACTACTTACACCAACGATTGTCCTTAGTAAATAATAAACCCTGGCAAGATATTCATGATTATCGAACAGCTCCGTCTTAAATACATTCAGCTACTTTATAGTACTCATGAATATCCATTTATTATTAAATAAGAGACGACTTCTCGTCAGCAATATCTCCATAAGATTTCATGAAAAAATATAACATATGGAATCCACGACAACATATGGAGCCCAATTCGAATTTGTTTATATCTGGTGATTTCTCGTCTTTGTGACCAAAACAAACTGACCGTTTGGGTTCTCCTAATTGTAAATTTTCATTATGACAAAATTGTACTAGTGTCTTATCGGTAAAACCAAAATCTAGCGATAAACGACGGAGACAATGTTGACAGATTTAGGTCAGCACTAGAAAAACGATTTCTATACGAATATTCCAGGTACAAAACTAAACTTTGCATCTTCAGACTCCGAAATGTATACCACGGCGAATAGCATTGAGATTTTTTCAAAATCCTGCATTGAAATATTAACTTTGATAAAAAAACAAAGTCACCTACCGTTTTCTCGCCGATTTTCGACTAACATATGGATTCCCGGAAGTACAACATATTATTTTAGGCGGAGCCCACTTTGAAATACATATGTTGGTCTACCCCCTGTGTTTATTTTTTTGTGTTTTGTAATAATAGGGAGGATTCTTAAAAATCTGTTCAGAATTCGTTTGATTAAAGCATTTAATCGAAGGAGAGTTTATTTGTGTGTTGGTAGCACCATTTAAACGAGATAATTAATATTAATGTCCAGACGGAAGTCTAAAAAGGTGATAATTGTTACAAAAGAATATGAACCCAAAGTAAATCAACAGGTTATATATATGTGACATTTTAAGTCACAAAAGTTGATAATTATAAGCTAATGCATAAATTAAAGTCGTCGCACTAAGAGACTTTAAAAATTAACTATAATAGTTCACTCTATGTCTTTGCCAAAATCATCAAAAATAATCTTAAATAAGTTGCTTTAAAATTATTTGTAAAAGTTACACTTTAAGTATAATTTTTACCATTTACAAATTAAGAATTAAAATAAAAAATGTATGGAAAATCGATTTAAAATGCAATAAAAAAATTGCAATCTCTACATTTAAATCATATCTCTGAATTCATTTGAATTATACAGAAATTATATTATTATTATGTCATTGCACTGTAAATGCATAATTCGGTTTTTATTACGATGTGATTGGTATCAATTGTATTTGTTTGGCTCGTACATGTATGTTTGTTATTGCATTTATTTGTGTATATGTATTTGTCGTTGAATTAAATTCTGTTTAAAACATAGAAGATTGCTTCTTTTTTTCAGAGATTTAAAACCTGATATTTGTTTTTATTCAGCTCATTTTGAAATAATCTGCGAGGTGGTTAGATTATTGTCCCGCTGTCCAATATATCTCTGTAATACGTTTATAAACATGATGTCAAAAAGTAAATGCAATATCATGCAAAATTAAATATTTTTTCGGATTTATAAAATAAGGGGTCGAGATGTCCATAAAAAATAAGGGGTCGAAATGTCCTAGGGGTCGAAGTGGCAGGGGTCGAGATGTCTTAGGGGTTGAAAAGGTAAGGGGTTGAAATGGTTAGGGGTCGAAGTGTCCGACAGCCATCTAAACAATTAGCCTCGAGTATCCAGTTTTGAGGCCCTTAAGCATAAGAGCCAATTTATTATTTTTTAATTTACCATTCAGATAAAAGTTTTACTGTTTTCTAACTGAAGTCATCTCTTCTTTATTGAAATAAAATAAAACAAATGTCAATAAATGGCTTATAAAATTTAAAAGACAACTTTCCGATGTGGACCCTTGGGGGACCTGTATTTGTTGACAGTGCCCAGTTTTGACGCCTTTGCTTAGATGATGCATCAAATAATTTTCTCAAGTGTATACAGTATAATTTCCTTGTTTTTATGTTTTGCACTCTCTCTTTGTAAATTCTGAGTCAAAAGAAATAAAATAAAGTGTGTATTTTATGATTGTCAAAGATCTGTTTTAGCCAGTTGATAAAAACCAAATATTTTTAATAAAGGTCTCACATTGTGTCAATGGGCTCTCAAATGTATCACCTGATACTAATGTAATTATTCAAATAATTAAAAGTTTTGTCTCCTGATTGTCTACATGCAATAAAATATTTTCAGCATAATTGTTTACTCTTTAGATTCACAGTACTTTTAAAATAAAGCTTCATAGACACTACATATTATCAAGCAAAGAACAATAAATATATAAAAACAATATAAGGATACATTATTAGATCATAATATCCTATCATTCTCATAGGAGCACGGAGTCAAGATGGCGTCCGTTCGAACTTCCGTCGGTTTTATTTATTGAAGTACCCACTACTCCTTTAAAATCTGGACGAATATCTAACTTTATATTCGAAGAATTTATATTTATTGAAATATTGATCCATTTTACAATGTTAAAGTACAGTTATATCCCTCTCCATATTGCTTATATGTTGCTTATTAATAGCTTCAAAAATCTTAAAAGTTAATTTATCAACATTTAATAATTATTGTAGTCATCATCATCATCAGCAGCAGCATTATCATCAGTGTACAACTACTTTGTTTTTTATGTTTGGTGAAACATAACAGTTGCTAATAATGTTTAGAAAGATTTGGGTAGATGAAAATAAGTATTTTGATGATTAAAACTTATATGAAGTTAACTGTGTACTTATTTTCTTTGTTCAATTTGACCTAGGCCAAAAATAAAATATTGTTTGTTTCCCCTTCCCGACCCAGGCAAAAAAGGAATGGGTAGGTAGGTAGGTAAATTTTTTTTTTTTTTGGAAGATGACAAATTTACCCAATGATTTTTACAGCCTTAACTGACATAAATGACAGCCTCTAGAATACATAGATAGAATCTAGCTTTCTAGAACTATTTTGTGTGTAAAATATACTATTATAAAACTATTTTTACAAAATTAAAACATTATGTGAAACTGTATTGGCACTAAAGCAAGTATCTCTTGAGAATGTGTCAAATGACTAGATTAAACATGCATTACATAAGGAAAACAGTATGTTTAACTTTATAAACATCAAAAACAAGTACCTCTTTTGATTTGAGACTGTGTCAAATGACTAGATTAAATATGCATTTTAGTTAATACCATGGCTAAAGACCCATTTCACTAAAAGTCTATGTCATATGACTTTAAAAAGCTAAGCTTCAGAATGTTGTACATGTATGTGGCGACTACTCTGGATTGTTTTGCTTATATTCATTTAGCACCAACATTAAGTGAAACATGTACAATAAGTTAAACATGGTAAAAAAAAATATTTTTCACTCTGAGCTTTTTCAACACAATTCTACATGTAACAGTTTATTTCAGAGGGTTTCTCCTTGGAATTTCATTGTTTTGTTTTAAGCAGTCTGTGCACACCGGAAGAACAACCCTGTACTGCCTAGAAAGTTTTTTATCTTTCTCTGCCCCTGATTCTCACTGACACCTCATACTTATAGTAAAAACAATGAATCTAATAGCACTGTTGAATTGAAGAGCTCTGGCGAAGGTTTCACTGGCGTCAATGCTAAATGCATCGGCGTGTTCCTTTT
This sequence comes from Corbicula japonica, assembly GCA_038501625.1. NCBI lineage: Eukaryota > Metazoa > Mollusca > Bivalvia > Venerida > Cyrenidae > Corbicula > Corbicula japonica. The sequence continues at coordinate 2,586,824 of JAZAYU010000079.1, forward strand.
CAAACAACTGAATGTAAAATACGAATGATCAAGTGCATAATTAATGTCCTTTGTAATGCATTCTGAATCACCAAGAACTTCATTCAACTATGTCAGCCATGGTCAGTTTTGGGATACCTTTTCTTATTCGTTTTTTGACGATAGTTGAACTATCGTCAAAAAACGAATAAGAATAAGTTGCCTTTTTTCTTCACCTGCACTGTTAAACAAATGGCATGCTCCTCCATTTTGCATCATATATACTTCGGCTCATATGGTTCTCGTAAATAATAGTTCAACGCGGCGCTTAAGAATTACCTAGCTGGAAACCAGCGCCTATATAATTTGCGCTCAAAAGTGTCGTACTTCCGATCACTTCGTACCTCGTTTGTTTCGTACCCAATAATTCTTACCTTAAAAAAATATTTTTGGAACTCAAAATTGGGAAAAAATCATTTGGGTAGGGCCGATTTGAATGGGTAGGGTGGGAAGGGGAAACAAACAATATTTTATTTTTGGCCCTATTCAATCATGAAATATGTAGATTTGAGTAATATTCACCAACAGCAACTATAAAATTAGTAGATTTGGGTAGATTTGTGTATTTGGGTAGATTTGGGTATTTCGTGCTGCCGTTTGTTTAACGACAAGCTTTCATATTCATAATTATGACTGTATAAAATAAGCCTGTCAAGTTATGTCAAAGATCATGACATTGAGCCTTTCACAGAGATGTAAAGTGAGTGTAAAGAACGACAACAAGAGCAAATGATATTTTTTTAGAAATCTTTCTCAGTTTTCAGACACATTGAGACTTTTGCTTTCACAATTTGTTATGTGGCAGAATTGGGTTGGAAAGAGTAGCCACGACAGGATCCGAACCTCAGACCTCCGGCTTACCGTGCCGTCGCCCTACCAATTGAGCTACCGAGGCCGCTGGTACGAAATCTACTACAGTTAAATACTGGCCCCATTCATGACTTGGTGAAAGAGGTGTTATTATATTGTGCATGGCTGTGTAGCTGTTTATCCCTTTATTAAATAGATATGACATCTGTAGCATGGGCAAACAGTATAGATCCAGATCAGCTGGCACATGCTGACTAATTAGGATCTAAAGTGATTGAGTTTTGGTTCATTAGGATATTTTTGACCAAGAAAGGAATAATGTAGATCCTGATCAGGTGGCACTAATGTACCGACTGAGCTGGATATACACTGATCACACATGTGATAAAACTTATATATACTTAAAGAAATTAGAAACGCAACTTCTTTAAACACAAAATATGTTTCGTGATTAAAGAAGTTGCGTTTTTAGTTTCTTTTACTATATAATATGTATTTGTAGAAATTAGAAACGCAACTTCTTAAAACGTGAAATTTATTTCTTGTTTTAAGAAGTTGCGTTTCTAATTTCTTTAAGTATATATTATGGAGTAAAGGTTTAAAGACCCATCTTGTTTGTACAAGACAAAAATCATTCTAAATATAGGCTTTCATACAGCTATTCTTCCAGGTGCCATGTTTTAGAAATTTCATTTTTGCCGAACATTATAATATTATGCTTTTAATTTGGTGTCTTTCAGGGGATATGTTAGATGAACCAGTTGCGATTGTAGAAGGCTACAACTCCTACTTCAGCTTTTCCCGTAAAAGAAGTGGATATTCAGGTAACTGGTCCCAAGATAATAAACTTGAGTTCGTAGACCAGTCTCAAATCTCATGCATCTGATTGGCTAAAATGGAAACCAGTTATTGGGTTATATTTGATCAAGATGGGATCAGTGAAGATCCAGATTAGATAACATGGATGTTAGGTTATTTGCTGTAAGAAGCAAACAGTTTAGATTCAGAGCTTGATCAAAATCTTCACTGTTTGACGATGTTATTGAATGTGTTTCATGTTGGAAAGGGTTTACTATTTTTTCAACCTGTAAAATGAAATAGAAATTAGAAATATTACTTTACCATTTCCACAATATTTTTTCTTCCAGTTTACATTGCATTGTAGGGACACCTGGGTTTTCTGACACATTCCTTAACCATTTTTTGTCCTACCCCCACAATTATTTTGAATAGTTGTTTATTTATGTGTTTGTTAAACAATTGCATGATTTTCAGGTACAGCTAACTTTTGTAAAGATGTTGTGACACCCAACTTGGCAGAAGAGGGTCTGTCAGGAGTACTCTCCACCAGTGAGGTTGGAATTGTAGGAAACTATGGCAACCACTCTTCTTTCATCAATGGAGAGCTGAAAGAGCTGGATGCAGAGGGAAGGACAGTGATTACCCAACACAGAATCAGGTTAACTATTTCCTCCATTTACACACTTTTCTGGCACGGGCAAACAGTGTAGATCCAGATCAGCTGGCACATTCATGCTGTCTGATCTGGATCTACATTGTTCACTTTTTGATTCATTAGGTTATTTCTGTACAAAATGTGACCAGTGCAAATCCTAATCAGATGGCACAAATGTGCCAGCTGATCTGGTTATACACTGGTCTTACGTGTAAAAACACATGTATATGGAGAATAGTTAATGATTTGAACAAAAAAATATTGTTACACCTTTGTAGAATTCAGTAAAAAATAAGTTATTAGTGTTCAGATGTTGATTAACTTTATTTTGATGAGCAGCAGCAATACAATACTGAATATTCATTCGTTTTTGACAGATAGTTATGCCTCTTTTTTAACATAGAAATTGGTCAACTTTTTTTGCTCTGCTCAGTAATCCTGGAAATTTCTCATAATTGTTTGGCCTCATAATAGCAATCATTCAGGATAGAATATTGCTTATTTCTTTTGTTTCTTTTTTTTCTCAGCTATCCTTTTAGCTTTGAAATTCCTGTGATTGTTATTGTAAGTACCATATCAGATACATCATTCATGTTTGTTGTCTGCAGTTTATAAAAGATATTCAACTTACTTACAAAACACACTAGTGTCAGGAACCCTCTGATTGCTCTGATATTATATGTTATTCTTGTGGAAATTAACTTTGAGGCAAGGTCTTGTGATGGTGGTGTTACTTAGAATACCCCAGTATAAACTACGCAACATGAAAGCTGACTTCATTTCACAATTTGTTGATTGTAGGTTAGAAGATGGCAGGGAGAAAGACTTGTGTATTATCAATGTTTACTGTCCAAGGTTTGATCCAGATAGAGAAGATCGGCACCATTTCAAGCTCAGATTCTACGCTCTGCTGCAGACCAGAGCAGAGGCTCTGCTAAAAGCTGGATGGTATTGAAAGATTTAATGTCAAGCATTAGTTTGAGATGTCAGATTTAGCCTAGTCTGCAGGTCTTTTTTTCACTGCCAGGAGAAGTGGCACATGCCCTATTATTTTTAGGGAAATAATGTTCTTCTATAAAGAAGAATGAAAAAAACTGACATTAAGTTACTCCTTGGGAGAACTTCATGATTTTACAGAAATTTTCTGAAGGGAAGATGTCGGTAAACGGCTACTTGTAAAGAAGGAAACAAAGCTCTGCTAGAGTATAAATATATCCCTCTGATAGTGTGAATACATTGCAGATACTTGGTTTATTTACCTGATGAATTGAATAATTTATCCAATTTTTTTATGCCTGTCAAAAGTTGGGTCATATTACGTTTGACTCTTTTACAGTTACACTGACCTTTATTGAGGTTGAGGTCACACTTTGGCTAAGGAATTCGCAGGCCCCAAAATTGTGTCCACTTAATAGCTCAAACTTGAACCCTTCGAATAATTTTGAAATTACAAAGAAAAGTTTTGCAAAGTGGCATGATGGGCAGAACATAAAGTTATGATGACCTTCTTTGAGCTTGTGTAACAGTAAGATAGATGATTTGATCTTTAACTGGTTATTTCTTAAATCTATCTGCACATTTCTGTTAGAACATCCATGTAAACAATGAATTATGTGTATTTATTATTTTCAGTCATGTGATCATTCTGGGAGATATAAATACCACCCACAAGGCCCAGGACCACTGCGATCCTGAGGATGAGGTCAGTTTTAGTACTATGGCATAAGCCTTTAGCGCTTGGAAGACCAGTGTAGATCCAGATCAGCCAGCACATCCATGAGGTCTGATCAGAGTCTGCACTGCTTAGTTCTTGGTCAGAAATGACCTAATGAACCTAAAAGCAACCCATCTAGTCAGATCAAGATCTTCACTGGTCACAGATGCGATAAACTGTATCCATGAAATTTCTTTTTCAGCTCAGATAGAGGTAGAAAACTGCTTAATAATATTTCAGTTTTTAACTTTAAATAATTTTTCACCATCATATTCTTTATTACTTTCAACAATACCAATAAATTTCCTTCCTTTTTATATCCCTTTAGCATCAGATTTTCCATTTAAATTTGTATGCTATTTCATTTGCCTTTCAACATTAAATTGTATGATGGTGTGTCATGACAATTAGATTATTCCTGTTGTTCTGAAAGTCAACAGACACAAGGACATAGTCGTTGTGACTTTTAATGCAAAAGCCTAGGCTGATCATTAACCAGCAAGCACTGAGGGCTTGTTTCCAGATGGGTAAGTGGAATATCCCTTGAATTTGAAGTCAGCAGATCAAAGGTCAAAGTCAAATTAACGGAAGCTTTGACTGATCAATACTTGAGTGCTTGGGCCTAGGTCTTGAAACTGGTTTGTTAGTTGGTCATGAGAAATAGATGACTCTTATTAATTTTGATGTTGTCAGGTAAAAGGTCAAATTCATGTTGACTTTTAATTCTCAAATTAAATTATCATAGCTGAACATAAAAGATATCAAAAGATAACTTTTAGTATCAAAATTGTATTTGTTGGAAAGAAATTATCAAAAAAATAAAGCATGCTGTTTTCCTGTGTTTATTCTTTTCCATGAGGCTTACAAGCCCATGAGGACAATACAAACAAATAAGACAGCGAACAATGTAAATGATAAAACATACATTTGCTTACATTAGCATCAAACAATGATGGAGAAAGGTCATATATTGTATAACCTTTCAGAATTCACAGTCAATGGAGTATTAAGTTTCAAATTAATAAAGAAGGTTGAAATCTGTAAATATATTCCAACACTATAATTTTCGAAACGTAAGAAAATTGGTTGCTAATGGTACAAAAAACATACCAAATTTTCATTATACAAACTCATTTTGTTCAGAAAAAGCTTTCCCGAATTTCTAAAGGTCATTTTATGATTAGAATTAATTAGTTGCAGAAATTTGAATGTATACATGCCTGATGTGTAAATGCTTTGTTTTGACAAATATTTTAGGAGTCAAGCAAACGTCCAAGCCGTCTCTGGTTGAACCAGATGTTATGGGAGAGAGACCACGACCCTGCTTTAGATTCGGGTATCAACCGTGACGAGTTTACTGCTGCCACACCTTTCACTGTTGGTGGAAAATTTGTTGACACCTACAGATACTTCTTCCCAGATAAGGTGCCCTTCCTTGCTTTCAGACTTTAATTGAGCCACATCTTATGATGATGTGTTTTCAGTGCAAGTTTATTCATGTAAAGTATACTTGTTCTTGTACATTATGGGAACAAAAGGTTTAAAGATGCAGCTTTCTTGAAAACCAAGACATAAATATCTTTTTTAAACAGGCAATTTCAATTTAAGAAAGACATTGACAAATAAATGTGTATGCATCTTTTATTCAAAAAGATGAATGAGATGATATTCAGATAATGTAGTAAACAAAAAAAGTAACAAACACTTGTTTACAACACTGAACTAAAAAAAAATATCAAACCTTCATCATGTTAACCTTGAAACCTCTTGTCATTTCAGGAAGGAGCATTTACTAACTGGTGCACGCTAACAAATGCCCGAGCAACAAACTTTGGCCGCAGACTGGACTACATACTAGCCGATATTGAACTTGCTACTCGGTGTCTCAAAAATGCTTCAATCATGCAAGAGGTTGAAGGTTCAGATCACTGTCCAATCACTATTGAATTGAACTGTGTATGCCTGCCATCTAAAATTTGTCCGCCGATGTGTACTAAGTTTATGCCTGAATTTAGTGGCAAACAGCAAAAACTGTCTTCTTTCTTCACCAAACTGTCCAAAAAGGACATCGATACAGTTAGTTCCGGAGATTCAGCGGAGAATAGTCAACCGCCAAACATTAAGAAAGAAGTTTCAGATGTACGTAATGGAAGTAAAGATTCAAAGAGGCCGGGGAAGTCTCAAAGTTCTACACAGCCATTGAAAAAGCAGAAAACAGAGCTGACAAAATCTGCAAGTGGTTCTAAACAAGCTAATCTTATGTCTTTCTTCAACAGAGGCAGTGAAGCTAAAAAGGAAAAAGCACTTGTTGTTGAACAAAACGTTAACTGCAAACAGTATGAATCTTTAGAAACATCCAGTAAATATTTTTCTAGTAATAAATCTACAAATAGAGAAGTGTCTGAAAAACATGATGTTGAAGAACAAGCGAATTGTAATGAAGATTTAGAGGTTTCAAACCTAGAAACCATCAAGCAGGCGATTGAGAACAAGACTGAAGCTGCAAATGCTTGGAAAAATCTACTAGGTGGACTTGGGCCGGTTCCTTTGTGCAAAGGTCATAATGAGCCATGTGTTCTGAGGATGGTGAAAAAGCCAGGGCCAAATAAAGGGAGACAATTCTATACATGTGCAAGGGGAGAGGGGCATAAATCTAATCCAGAGGCTCGGTGTGACTTCTTCAAATGGATTGGCAATAAGAAAAAGTGAAACTGAATTCAAAATCCAGATTTGGCCAATATTATCTTAATGATTTTTACAGAAAAATTTAAATGGCACCAGTGTTTTTGAACTGAGCATTAGAATTGGTGCAATATTATTCTTTGAAAGAAAACACAATATCCAATCACATATTCACAATTATCAATTATAAGGTTAATATACCAAAAATGAGTTGTATTTGAGTTTTTTTTATGGGAGTGTCTCTTCAGCGATTTAAAAAAAAAGAAAATAAGTTAATATTTCATTTTCTACTGTTAGACATAATGTACTCGTATGTATTGTAAATTGATATTGTATAAATTGATATTGTATAATTACAAAAGCATACTGAAAAAGGGGTACCACAGCACAAGTGTTTGTTTTCAACCCCCACCCCTCTCAACAACAGAACTGGAAAGGTCTTACACACCCAACGACATATAAATTAGGTAAATTATGCACAACACCTGCCTTCAACAAAATTTTAATGCAATCAACACAAATGAAAATGTTATGTTCCTCACTCACCCCCCACCCCACACACACACCATACACACTCGGCCTAAAGTCAGAGATTTATGTTTATCATATTGTGTTTCTGTTTAATCCCAAATGCTACACAATATGAATCTTGTACTAAATTCAGTTTGGTGTTCAGATTTGAAATACTCAAGAATGCATCAGCAGCTTACATACTTCTTTTTGTTATTATTAAGCTTTATAAATTCTTTAAATTATAACAGTGTATTTTCAGTAAATCTAATGCACCATGCATTATAATTTGACAGAAAATGGGAAGTTTATATGCCCCAACAAAGTGGGAGGCACATAGAGTTGCACTAATCCATCCGGCCATACGTCACCGTATGTATGTCCCCAGAATCTTGTGGCATCAACTCCTCAGTAACTATCTGGCGGATTTCTTTCAACTTGCACAGATGATCAAGCACGATGTGTAGATGATCATAAAGAAAAGATATTATCCTGTGACCATTTTTACTAGAGTTATGGGCCTTTTTTACAAATGTCGCATTGGGAGCATCAGTGTCCAAGGACACATTCTAGTTTAACACCTTTTTTAACAGGGTATCGGGTTTCATAGTTTCCCTTTACTCAATTTTAAAATGAAAAGGATCTAAAAGCGCTTCCCACCTATTCTACAGTTAACAACAAATCAATGTTTAAGACTTAGGTAAGATGAATAATTAAACTGAAAATACTAAGCTTGTATAGATTCATCCAATTAAGTTTAAAAAAAAAACAATCCCATCTACGCAACTGTCCGGTTATATATTTGACTCGTACGGAATTCTATATTAGCAACAATGAGATTGTTTTTTTTTCGGAAAGCTGGGACTTGTAAAATTTAGCGATCTAGAGCCTTTTAATTTATCACGGAAAGTAAGTTTTATGCTCGGAGTTATGATTCGTGCGTTGCTATCTGTAAACAAAGTGGAATGAAATTTTGTGATATATTCTCAAATTCAAATAAAATTTGGAAATGACAGGTATTTTTATGCATCAGTAATGAAAAAAATATTTGCATATTTTTGCAATAGCTGAAATTCTGGCTTATTTTTCTGCGATAATTCTTACATAAACGTGTTGATGTTTGAAGGTTTGAAAAAAAAAATGAGCAAGAACCGTTCACAATAAATCCTTTAGCATGCTTTTTTAATGCTGCTAGAAGGTTGTTTATATATATTCTAGCCCTAAAGAAATTTGTAAATGTCAAATGGACTAGTAGTCTCAATAATTTGTTGTTTACGTCTCGACCAGTTAGGATCTAAAACTGTGGTTAGAAAAACCACACTGATTAGAATTCCCTTTTTTCACTGCCACTTGAAAATTTTAATACTGATACCATATAGTTTTTTCCATCGCCATAATTTTCTGCATTTTGCCCACAAAAAATGGATGCAAAAAGTTCTGTTTTTACAGGGTTGGCAAAATGCCGGCAAATATGAGTATCCTGGTGTCACATATTTTGACGCACTTAAGCTTTTAATCCAAAACAACTTTTTAAATTGAATGTTTATTTTGAACTAAAAATTAATATCATGAACATATATCCTTCCTTATTTGAATAAAACTGCAATTATGAAAAAATATCAAGAATTTTTTTGTAGAGCAAGAAACAAACATGACAGCCTCAAAAATGCTAACTTTGGTCTTCACCCACATATTTTGACGCATATAATGTAACCATAACCACATTTCTAATAAGTAAAAAGTAAGTTTACACACTCTTGCATCTGGCACAACAAAAGAACATGAATGGTGTTATTTTAATCATTTAAAATAAGTTTTCAACAATTTTTGTATGGTAAAAAATTGGAAAACGGAATTTTATTAAAGATTCTGCATCTAGTCTGCTTTAAGTGCGAAAAGACATCACTCTTGGATGACTGGCGGTATCTTTCCTGTTTCCATGACTAACCATTATCTCCTGGGGTAGTGTCTTTTGCAGTTTTAATATTTTGATATTGTAGAGTGAAAAATAACAATGATGATAAATTACAAATGAAGGTAAAATTGTATGGAAACAATATAACATGTAAGGGATTTACAACAAGGACAAATTTTAGTACAGCATCATATTGCACTCATGCCCATCACATGACTGATGCTAGATTTGTCATTTGTTGCAAACAAGAGGAAAATTTGTTTTAAATTGTGTAAAATGGTACCAATATTAAGGATTTATTCAACAAGATAACACGTATTAAGTAATTCGTGTTATTTTTTCTATATCATAAAACAATGATGTTTTACTGGCTTCAGTTTGCATAATTTACACACTTTAATTTATTAAATGGTCAGATAAATGTTAACTGATCATTTTGCAGCATAATTACATCATTAGGAAATCACATATTTAGAAATGAGGTGAAAACAAACAGTGCGTCAAAATATATGTGCATCAAAATATGTGGTGTGACGATATTTTCCATGCTGGCGGTATTTACCGGCAAATACTGGTCGATTGAATTGACCAGTCTGGAATTTATACAATATTACCTATTATCAGCATTTATATAGATATTTTCAAGTTTACCCATCAATTGCAATTATATTTATACTTATGTTTAACACTTTATCCATAATAAATAAATATTTAAGTACTGAAAAAGTGGTCATTTGAATGAGGGCCTACCGATATACTGAGTTACCTCCCATTGAGAGTGGTTTCCCTTGCTGATTGGGTAGTTCCGGTTTAAAAGCGGCAATAAAGCGTAGCGTAAAATGTGTGAATAAAAAGGCTCAAAGTGCTTTTGAAGTTAAAATGCATTGTCGAATTAACAAAAAAGTGGAACAGACATATAAGGAATATCATTCATCTTTGTAAATTGATATGCAACTTTACCTATTTACGTAACTTCAAGTATCCTTTATGAATTTTTTTTGGCTGGCATGGAAATTGTAGCTTTTTAAAACTTTCACTTAAGTATTCAGCCAATCACCGTTAAGTCATCCAAACAATGCTTATTAAGAAAAGGGCCTGGTGTTTTATGACCATGTTACGTAATCTACCGGTAATTAACAAGACTGGGTTTTACCAGCTGGAGGTGTGATAAAGGCCTTTTGAAGTTCAGTAGTAGATTTGTAAGAGGTTTCTAAACGTTGCTTGTTGAGGGTAAAATTGTTGTTTTAGGAAACTGACTAGAGATTAAATATTCTAATTAATTGTCACAATAATGTTTGAGACTCGAGACATTGATTATTTGATGTTGGCAACTTAAAGCGCTCCGAACTAAATTAAATAAAACAGGGGAAGTTTTACCCAAACATATATTTATATTTAGATATAAAATTGATCTAAAACTAAATGAACTAAAAATTTTCAGAAATAAAGAGAAAAACGCGAAAACATTATGAAACAATGTTTGAATATGTTCTTAATTGTATAAGAATAAGAAAGTACTTTTTGGAGAAAAAAGAGCAGTATATTGAAAAATATGTCAATACGAACATGGCACAAATCCATTATCTGAATCGTGTGCATTCAATTTGTAGGATAAGGTTCAGTTATTTAAAATATCTATTAAATTTCTGGCAAAAATTGTTGCATCGGCACTGGGTTACTATAACCCAGATTGGCATGAAAGAACATTTATAAAAGTGAACGGTTTCATTGGCAGATGTCAAACTTTAACCTTTTTAAGGTTTTCTAACTTTTCTTTTCCTCAAATCTGCCATTTTTAAGCAAAAGAAATGTTTTTTCTTTACTCTTTATTAGTTACCGAAGGAGTCGAACACAACGATGTTTTACACAAACCTCTCCAACGTATTAAAATGGTTAGACGAGAAAATTTAAATATTGTGCGCTGCGCTATAAAAGCCATCTTTTTTTTCCATTCAATGATAATAATCAAACGTTTTTATGCATTATGCTGATATCTAACCAACCAGACACTATTTGTATTTGAAAGGACCACGGATCATTACTGCAGGTCTGTTTTAATTGTCAATCTCAGACCGGAACTACCCAGTGACAGGTGCGCGTTACAAAGGGAGGTAAATAAAGACAGAATATTGAGATAACTCTGTATATCGGTAGGACCCCATTGACCACTCATGGAATTTATACAATACAATGTATCCCTTTCAGTCAGCATGTGGAATGTGGACAACTTCAAAATTCAATTATTAACACAACATACAATTAATATACATGAACACAATAACAAGTAAGGTTAGATACTCAGAAGCCTCTGTCTACCGGTCAATCTCCTCTTTGCGCCTAAGGTGTCTAAAACAAAGAATTACAAAGATATTATTTATTATTAGATAACAAATCAACACTTGGACTCCCTAAGGTGTCTAAAACAAAGAATTACAAAGATATTATTTATTATTAGATAACAACTCAACACTTGGACAACTTTTCAAGTTAATGTTTGAGCAATGTTTGAGCAGATGTCTCGTTTATGCAATGAGTATAAGATAACATTTACATTTACAGTCCTACCATTTTGACATGATCCTTCGTAATATTTGGACCATAAGGTGTTATTTTGATATGTTTTGTTCTTTTTGTATTGTTATACCAGACTTATGTTGTCATATTAAACTGTACTTTTGATAGAGTTAAGTACTTGAAATAAAGACTTAATTGTTTTGTCACAATTGTATTTTTTTCTTGCGTCCCTGAATAAAAAACTAATGGTCGTGTTCTTGATTTTTCATTTATAATGTCACTATGTGTCTGTGTTAGTTCAATAACAGATATATCAATAAGACCATATTCGATTGAAAACACTGAGAATGATGTTGAATTAGGTCACATCTATAAACAAATCACTATATTAATTATTTTCAAGGGTCGATCAGTTTCACACATGTTCATTTGATGAATAAACTTGTCAGTGACGTCAGCAAACTAGCATGTTAATGTAAAAAGTATGCTTTTTTGATGTCCATTAATTTTATTATAAGCCAATAATATTAAAATGATTGTATCGACATTGATAAAGACATGAATGAACTCTGTTTTACAAAACAAGAAAAAGATAGTTACGAGTACACACTATACATGTAGAGCGTGGTTTCGTTGTTTTAAAAGAAGCCTTAGGTTTACAATTCACCTGATAAAATTTAAGGACTGATTTTGACTTGTCATTTTTTTTTGTAATTACATGTTTTACAATCTAGCTTCATGCAATTCATTATTTTAAATCAACTTATTATGGTTTGTGTCAAAGATAAATTAAGTAGAGTGGAGAAATGATACTTCGTGTATTTGTGACGCGAAACAACTTTTTTAAATAAATGTTTTACTAAAAAAAATATAACAAATAGTTATTCCTTTGGCATTGTTTTACATGAATATCAAATCCCAGCTAAATACATGAATATCAAATCCCAGCTAAATACTACAAGAAATTTTAAATTTGGTCAACATCCTATATAACTTTAAGCGAACGACTTGACGTCGACGTCATTTTTGTCGGAATTAAATCATTGTACCTTGTGTAAGTGTTGACAAGTTTTGGTGGGCTAAAAATCATTATATCGAGGAAATATTGGTATCAAATCAACGAGAATTGATTGGGCTTTATGAATATCTAAAAACTCAAATTTGATTTTTTGGTCACTATTGTCGGTTTTCTCACGGAGCGGCTCATTTATATTATACTTTTCAAGGATCAGAAAATCTACAATTTACTGATAAAAACATATCAAAATATCAAGTACCACTGTATGATGTTGTTACATTGTAATAGCTTTAATTAAATATTGATTTTGATTTGAAACGAACCATGATCGTCTGTCAGTATCATTAACATGAATATGGGTATACAAGATTTTTAATTGACACAGTTTAATATGAAAATAGTAACCTTACCTTATTTATTAAATTTTTCATTCAATTAATGAAAATATTATGTTAAATTTTAATACAAATTAAAGCAACACTGTGTAACAATACCATGTTGTTAAAAGCCACACTGTGGTTTATAATATCCCTTTCTTATTGTATAAAAGAGAAGTTTAGATTACGAAATGATTTCTTCCAATCATAAATTTCTATAATATATTTAATATTACACAGTATTACACAATAGTTGAAAAGGTTTGAATTATACCCAAATTTACAAGTATAATGAACAACATATAAACTGTCTAATAGACTGAAAAAACATAATTTGGGTTCAGATAATCTTGGTATCTTTTAAGCACTTCAAATGTTATATCTTTTCCAGAACCAGCTTGAACAAAAATGAGTGGTGCCACACAAACATATCCTTACTTGAGTCCTGGACCCATAAGAATGCCCCCAGGAAGCTTGGAACCAGTAGAAGAGCTCCCAGGGGATTCAGACCTGGAAGATGATGGGTAATATTTTCTTGTTCTATTTTCTGTCTAAGAGTTAAAAAAATTGTCATTTATGCTGCCTTCATTTTCTAACAGGCAAACACATCAGCAAATTACAAATTACTCACTTGGGAAGGAATGATCAAAGAGGTTCAATTGTTTTTGAAATTTATTAATTTATTTTATTGAGAAAATAAGAGTAAAAAGAAATGTGTGTCATTATAATTTGTAGTCAAGTTTATTGTGTTGAAAAAAATATTAATACATTTTTAAAGATAAACTGTCAAATCATGACAATATTTTATTTCATTTACATGGTATTTATCTGTGTTAACTAATCCCTTTACTCCATATATATGTATTTTGTCGCATAAGTGACCAGTTTAGATCAAGATCAGCTGCCACATCTGTGTCATCTGATCTGGATCAATTATGTTCCCTCTTGGTCAGAAATAACCTAATGAATCTAAAAGCGAATAGTTAAGATCCTGATCAAATGGCACAGATGTGCCGGCTGACCTGGATATTAACTTTTTTCCCTGGTGATAAAAACTTATCTATGGAGTAAAGGGTTAAAATGAAATGCAGCAAACATATAAGGCTGGCTATAATCATATGTTAAATTCTTTTTAGGTCAGGTGATTCGGAAGCAGAGTCGGACATGTTGCTTAGCAACATAGAAGAGGAGGAAGAAGAGGAGGAGGAGGAGGAGCGGGGCTCTCTGGTGGAGAAAGATCCCGTGTTTGAGAAAATTAAGGAGACACTGTCCAAAAGCCAGCAGAGGTCCGAGTCCATAGTTTCCATGTCGAGCGATATCAGTGATGTTAGTGACGGGCCACATGTTCAGATCTCAGAGCATTACACTTCAGTACCCTTTGGTATCCAGCCTAAAGCCACTTATGAACATAGCAGTTTACAGGCTGATATCATGGGAGGTACTGCAGTCTTACTCTGTTTAGCAGTGTGTAGTAGTTACAATAGCAGAGACTTTTTTGCAGAGTTCTATGTAGTATTTCAGTAGTAACTTAATCATTCAGCCTTTCAAACAATTTGTTTCATTTGAAGTTCACAAGATACTTAGAGATGTAATATCTATTAGAAAAAGTTATAGCCCATGTTTCCGGTACACTGGAGAAGGTTTGGATACTGTTAACCTTCTACTCCATAAATACAACTTTAGTGCGTGGGCAAACAGTGTAGATCCAGATCAGATGTCACATCCATGCAGTCTGATTAGGATTACACTGTGTGCTTTTAGATTCATTAGGTTATTTCTGACTAATATGTGACCAGTGCAGAACCAGATAAGATGGCACAGATGTAAAATGTTATCCCTTTACTGAATAGGGAATGGCTGATAGATTAGCCTGTCTTCTCAGGATCAACACCATTGGTTTCTTAGTTAAAAATAGCCTAATGAATATAAAGCATCTAGACAGGGTCTATTTAATCAATTAACTACTACTAATTACTAATTAAATAGACCCTGATCTAGACTAGATCTTGATCAGACTGCATGGATGTGCAGGCTGATCTGGATCTACACTGGTTGCACATGAGATACAAGCTATATCCTTGAAGTAGAGATTGTTTCTACATATGAATATATTATTGTGTAATACTATCATAATGGTAGTCTGTTGTATGCTGTACATGAGGTAAAATCTGTATCCATGGAGTAATGGTTAATGGAGGGAAACTTTTCTTTCAGTGGCATACAATGGGAGGATGAGGCAGTTTGTAATCTTAGATGCCAAGGGAATAACAACCTGGAAGCGAGATCTTGTTGATCCCAGAGGTACACAGTTCTGTTCTTAAATTAAACCGTTAACTATGCTAAACCATTAAGGATTAACTAAACCAATCCTTTTGATCAGTTTTGTATATTAATAATTTTGTGAAGAATGTAGGTATAAGGCAGGATGCAATATTTAAAACAGTTGAAAAAGCGTACTCTGCAATTGTTAAAATGCTGTTGTTTTCCCTAATTCCCTATATTATAAGCTACCCCCTCATGTTTAGGGAGACTGCCAAAGTTAACTGACCTTTTTATCCCTGACTTAGACTGGTAGTTATTTCTGTTAAGACACCTCAAACTAATTAACTTGTTTTTCTTTAAACAATTGTGTGCTTATGGTAAATGCAGCACATCAAACAAGAAATTACATAAGTCTGCGAAGAAGATTTACCCTAAAATGTGTAGTTTAAACATTTTTTTAAACAGTTGGATTATTTAACTAATAAACCCAAAATAATTTTAGTTGTGCCGGTCTTTAATGGAGAGAACAGCAGTTACATGGTGTAACTGTTACAACTTACAGCAGCAATTTCTAAATGAATTATATAAGGGAAGTTCTTGCTATTGGAATTAAAACTGGAATTAAAATTATCATTAAAGGTTTTTGTAAGACAACAATTAAGATTTCTCACAAAATTGAACTTACATGCTTCATATCAACATACATTATCATTTAACTGTGACTGCAGACCAATCTTCGAACTCTGCATCATGATTGATCAGTTTAGAGACAAAGCTCAATTTAAATTTACAGGCCCACTTTTATATTTAACTTTAAACCTTACTCCATATATGCACGTTTAATGTGTGTGTGTGTGTGTGTGACTAGTGTAGATCCAGATCAGCTGGTACATATCTGATGTCTGATCTGGATCTATATGTACACTAGTTGCACCTTTGTAGGAAATAACCTAATGAATCTAAAGCAAGCAGTTTAGGTTCTGATCATATGACATGTATGTGCCAGCTGATCTGGATCAACACTGTTTGCCCTTGGAATTAAAGGGGTATCTATGGAGCAAAGGGTTAAAGAAAACATAAATATTAAACACCTTGATTTAAAAAAGCTTTTGTTTA
Organism: Corbicula japonica; assembly: GCA_038501625.1. Lineage (NCBI taxonomy): Eukaryota > Metazoa > Mollusca > Bivalvia > Venerida > Cyrenidae > Corbicula > Corbicula japonica. The sequence continues at coordinate 2,603,216 of JAZAYU010000079.1, forward strand.
AGAAATAAATATTTTATACTAGTATTTTGAATATGGAACCTGTTGTTTATATGTTATCAATGTTATCAGATTGTTGACTGTATTGCTTTAATATCTGATAAAACCCGGGAGATTGTTGACTGTATTGCTTTAATATCTGATAAAACCCGGGAGGTTTGTAAGGATTGTTATCTTGATCATTTTGTAAAGTTGCCATTTCATTGTCCTACAAGGAACTGTATTACGGTTAAATAAACACAGCTTTTAGGCATTAATCTTAGATAATTACATGTACCCAAGATCATAAAACTCAATCTGGAGACCAGTCTCCAATTTCGAGTATCTGATTGGCTGAAATGGCGGCTGGTCACCATTTCAGCCAATCAGATGCTTGAGATTGGAGACTGCTCTACAATCTTAGTTTAATGTTCTTGGGCCTGTTCTCACTTAATTTATTTAACAAATATGTTTTGCTTATTTGTATTTTACCTATAACATCAAACAGTTTATTACATGAACTATAAATAGACGCAACGCGATTGGTCACACCCCCAAAATAACCGAGTCAATAAATCTAGATATTGACCCGCTTTCGCTGATATTGACCTGTTTATAAATAGAATGCGAAAATTTCCATCTTTTATATTATTTATAGTTCATGTAATAATAGTTATTTTAATGACGTCATTTACGTCTCGTTACCGTTGACACTATATTTCGCGCCATTTATCGTTCAAATAAGCTTGATAAGCCGCACGCAGTCCACTTGAAATTAGTCTTAATTGAAGATTTCTAAAACATAACTATTTATAGTTCATGTAATAAAACAGTTATTTACTTATTAGCTGGGAAATATGCTGTTGATATTGACCGCAAAAATCGTTATTGACCTCGGCTATCGCCTCGGTCAATAACGATTTTCTAGGTCAATATCACAGCATATTTCCCAGCTAATAAGTAAATAATTGTATAATAATGCATGTTTTATCAGAGTGTGCTTTTCTCAAAATCCCTGTACTGTTGGTGTAGATCTGATGACATGCTTGTTTTAACCAGATGTTGCTTTCACCCCTTTTGCAGATATGACATTTCTTCAAGGAAAGGATCTGACCCCTAAAACCTTTAATCTGAATCAAGGTATTACAGAAGCACTGAATGCTGCACACATACATGCTAGGGTCTAGAGCAGTTTATGGAATATATAATTATTTTAGATTTATTTTTATAATTGATGTTGTAAATGATTGTTGTTATTTATTGAGGCATTATGTAGATTAAAGTTGACATGACCAAGCCATCATTAGAACAGTGCTGAACTTTTATTTAAGATGGGTCAGAAAGGCTTCAAGTTGCTTTAAAGATGATTTCTTTAAAGTAGTTTCCAATTTTATAATAATAATAATAATAATAATAATAATAACTTTATTTAAAGAGAAGAGACACAGTTGGGACAGAGCCCTATCTTCCCTGTGTTTCTCTAATTATAAACATTGACAAATTATGAATTTTACATGAACCATTTACATATTTACATATTTTTCAATTTGTTTCATCGCAATTAAATGAAAATCTGATTATCAACTGGCATAGGAGAGATGTTCTTTGGTGAAAACAAAGAGCCCAGTCTAGGGTTCATTCACAATGTTTGGCGAATGCGACCATGTTTTGCAAACGGTGCACATGCAAAATTCATAATGTTGTGAAATCAGAAACTGTCACAATAATCTTTAATCATGTCATAATAAATACGGAAAAAAATATCAATATTATTTTTAACAGAACTTTCATTGATACATTTATTCTACTGCTACTGGTACTACTATTCTAGTTCTACTGGTATACAGTCATTCAAAAATCTATTTCGATATTGTTCCTTATGGAAGTGTAGTCGATACATTTATTCTAGGAACAGTGGTATACAGCCATTCAAAAATCAATTTTTATTTAACCCTGTCCTCCATAGATACACCTTAATTGTGAGGGTGAACAGTTTAGATCCAGGTCAACCGGCACATATGTGCCGTCTTATCAGGATCTAAACTGTTCGCTTTTTGATTTGTTAGGTTATCTTTGACCAAAATGCGACCAGTGCAGATCTTGATCAGACAGCACAGATGTGCTGGCTGGTCTAGATATACGCCTTTCCAATAATTCGATGAATTTATTTGGTTACCTCCCCTGTCCAGTCACGTGACTGCTTTACAGGATAAATGATTGCTCGCTGTAAGAACGTAATAGGGAATATGTACCTACAACTTTCGTTTTTGATCATAAAATTCTTTTTTGAAATATATATTTTCTCTTTGAATTAGTAATAATACATCAGCGTCATGATATTTTTGAAAATAATTTATAAAACAATCAGGTTTCTGACTAAAAGTGTCAATTCATTATTCCTCTCATTAGACACTAAACGACTTGAACTAACAGACAGTCGCAGTGTTCTCTTCACGGCTTAATTGAGTCTCGTTTCCGGATTAGCGTGTCTATTCAACTACTGACATCATGTTGTGATTATGTCGGCGGCGATTGATTTTGAAGGCGGCATGCCATAAACATGTCAAACTGTCTCGCACACGGGGTCATCTGTCAATTACTTAAAGGGGCAGATATCATTGACCAATAGAGATCGTGTAATTTCTATTTGCAAGGTATCTACAACTCCCAATTCTTAAGTATTTCGGAGTCCTTTCACTACTGGATGTGCCAGCAAATATATTTGATTTAGCACTTAAATGGATTCTTCATCAACATTATGACACGTCTAGAAACAAAAGCCGTCAATAAGAAACAAATCTTGTCAAAACATGTTATATATGTTTAATTAAGAGTTTGGGCTTTTATGCCAAAATTACAATCTGTCAAACCTAAGAAATCTAAATTGGATATGCAACCATATTGTGATATAAATATTCTCATCTTTTTGGAAGCCGGCATCTAAATCCTTGGATTTTATTCTACGAATGATACTTCTACAACAAACAACTAGATTACCGATCCTGTTTTATTTCAAGACAGAATCAATCATATTTGGTTGTGAAGTATACGTAACATTTTTAAATATTCAAATTATTTACACGTTGACCATCAGCGCCTTAATTTTTTAGGACAATTCTATTGTTCAAATGTGTAAGTATCAACAAATTCAGATTGTATTTTTTCAATTTTTTTTGTCTACAGATCATGTAACCAGATGTTGACATATCACGATTTCCGGATAATAGCGCATTACTAGCCTTAGCAATTTGCAACATTTACACCAGTAAAATATATTAAAATATATAAAAGATATAAAGAAGAAATTGGTGTACATAATTGGTAAAATTAATGCTTATGTTTGTCCAAATTGCGTTTCATACTGCCTACTATCAACAATAGTGGTACATGTTCTTATATCATTCAAAATCTAAATATCTAACATATAGTAAACATAAAAGGTCTGGCTAGAATAACAGACCAGCAACTTATTTTTTCACCGCCGGCGACGAACGCAGACCTACAATATAGCGGATAAGGTTAGCTATTATGTGCTTAAGCCATTAGCCCGATCGTTCAGCTATCCTGCAGAGCCTCGTTTTGGATTGATTTTCGGTCGCGGGAAGTAACTCGTACAGTACTGCGAAACTGTTTATTGGAAAGGCGTATACACTGGTCGCACACACATAAAAAGGCTTAATAAAATCAGGTCATTCTCAGAATACCATTTTGTCAATTTCTGACCGTGCCTTGAAATCTATGGTCTGCAGTAATGGCCCAATAAGTCCACCACATAACATTGAAGAGCTGCCATTTATTAAAAGGCTTAATTTAACATATAGCCTTTCAATTAATGGCAGCACTTCACATTTCAATGTTATGTGGTGGACTTAAGGCTGCACTTTTTTAGCTCACCTGAGCTGGCTCAGGGTGAGCTATAAGGATCGATGAATGTCCGTCGTCCGTCCACACTTAGTTCGTTAACACTCTAGCGGTCACATTTTTGCTCCGATTGTCATGAAACTTGGTCAGGATGTTTGTCCCAATGATTTCTCGAATGAGTTTGAATAAGGGTCATCTGGGTCCAAAAACTAGGTCACTGTTACTAAAAATAGAATTTTCTTGTTAACACTCTAGCAGTCACATTTTTGCTCCAATTGTCATGAAACTTGGTCAGGATGTTTGTCCCAATGATTCCTCGAACGAGTTCTAATATGGGTCATCTGGGTCCATAAACTAGGTCACTGTTACTAAAAATAGAATTTTCTTGTTAACACTCTAGCGGTCACATTTTTGCTTCGATTGTCATGAAACTTGGTCAGGATGTTTGTCCCAATGATTTCTCGGACGAGTTCAAATATGGGTCATCTGGGTCCAAAAACTAGGTCACTGTAAATAAAAATAGAATTTTCTTGTTAACACTCTAGCGGTCACATTTTTGCTCCGATTGTCATGAAACTTGGTCAGGATGTTTGTCCCAATGATTTCTCGGACGAGTTTGAATATGGGTCATGAGGGTCAAAAACTAGGTCACTGTTACTAAAAATAGAATTTTCTTGTTAACACTCTAGCGTCACAATTTTGCTTCGATTGTCATGAAACTTGGTCAGGATGTTTGTCCCAATGATTTCTTTGACGAGTTTGAATATGGGTCATCTGGGTCCAAAAACTAGGTCACTGTTACTAAAAATAGAATTTTCTTGTTAACACTCTAGCGGTCACATTTTTGCTCCGATTGTCATGAAACTTGGTCAGGATGTTTGTCCCAATGATTTCTCGGAGGAGTTTGAATATGGGTCATCTGGGTCCAAAAACTAGGTCACTGTTTATAAAAAATAGAATTTTCTTGTTAACTCTCTAGCGGTCACATTTTTGCTCCGATTGTCATGAAACTTGGTCAGGATGTTTGTCCCAAAGTCTCGGATGAGTTCGAATATGGGTCATCTGGGTCCAAAAACTAGGTCACTGTTACTAAACATAAAATTTTCTTGTTAATACTCTAGCGGTCACACTTTCGCTCCGATTGTCATGAAACTGGGTCAGGATGTTTGTCCCAATGATTTCTCGGACGAGTTCAAATATGGGTCAACTGGGTCCAAAAACTAGGTCACTGTTACTAAAAATAGAATTTTTTTGTTAACACTCTAGCGGTCACATTTTTGCTCCGATTGTCATGAAACTTGGTCAGGATGTTTGTCCCAATGATTTCTTTGACGAGTTCGAATATGGGTCATCTGGGTCCAAAAACTAGGTCACTGTTACTAAAAATAGAATTTTCTTGTTAACTCTCTCGTGGTCACATTTTTGCTCCAATAGTCATGAAACTTGGTCAGGATGTTTGTCCCAATGATTTCTCGGACGAGTTCGAATATGGATCATCTTGGTCTAGGTCACTGTCACTAAAAATAACTTTGTTGTACTCAGGTGAGCGATAAAGGGCCATCATGGCCCTCTTGTTTGAAGTTGTTAAAGTTTTGGCTTGAGTATATGATGAGTTTGTGTATGGTATGGCAAGTGGTAGAAGTAGAATATTGTGTCTGGCTTCAAAAGCTTAATATCATGTTCTGTAGCTATTCTTTTTAGTACTCTAAGCTTGAATATGCAGATTGTTTCTTTGCAAGTGCTGACAAAACTTTCTTTTACATGACTTTTTAATAAATTCATTATTTTTAATTTAAGAGCTGGTGAAATGAATGAGTTGCATGTAATTTAAAAATATAATTTTGATTTTCACCCTTTCCTCCATAGATACACCTTTATTGCGAGGGCAAACAGTTTAGATCCAGATCAGCCTGCACATCAATGCCATCTGATCAGGATCCAAACTGTTCGCTTTGTGATTCATTAGGTTATTTCTGACCAGAATGCGACCAGTGCAGATCCTGATCAGACAGCACGGATGCGCTGGCTGATCTAGATCTACACTGGTCGCACATGCGTAAAACTGCGTTAATATGGAGGAAAGGGTTAAAGTATACCATGTTGATAAAAGTAGTTGCTTGATGAATATTGTGCCTTTTACTCATTGGATATGGTGATTATCCCGGGCAAATACTGTAGATCCAGATCAGCCTGATCTGGATCTAAACTTGTCACAGCTGGGTTAACAGCTGTATCCTATGATTTATTAACCTTTGTTATAGTTGGACACTTATATTTTTTCATGAACAAGTGCTTTTTACAAAAGACAAGCAGAATTGTAATTACATTTTTTTAACAATGTTCTGAAATTTAGTGAATAGTTTATAGTATAGTATTATGAAATAAAGCTTCCTTTTTCATCCAAAGCTCCTGATAATTCCAAGAAGAAAACTTTAAAAAAGAAATCTCGTGTAACGCTTAGACATCGCTACTTTGGTAACTTTGTGTTCACTGCTTTGATGTCTCAGTTTTCAGCACATGGTATGGGATTTTATGTTTGTCTAGCCATTTCATGAACATGCACTGATCTAGATTAACTCAAGGTGTATACCCAATAAAGAACAGTATTTTTGTAACAGAGAACTGTATGTACAGAGTTAAGAGTTAAAGACCTATCTGTTAAAGAGAAAGACATAAAAAAAATTTGTCTTTTTTAATATTACCCATGTTAAAGCCTCATAATTGTTTGTAGATAGATATTTGTTAAGAACTGACACTTTGCTTGAAAGCTTGAAACAGATCAGGCCACATGTCATTATAGGCCATGGTCATGTGAGACCAATTCGACCAAAATATGTGGCCTATTTAACCTGCGGTTTTTAGACTTTATACAGCTTGAAAAGATCATGTTTTAGAGGTCAAGATAAAATTAGTTTGAATACAATGACTTCAATCAAATAGCTGGAAAAGTAATGCATCACACATACATGTACTTCTGTAAAAAAATTGACATGCCTTTTACTGTCTAGTTTGCAGGGTATGTTAAGTTTGACACCGAAAAATAAATAATACATGAATATGTGTTCTTGAAATTATAGAATAGATGTTTTTGTTTGCAGCACTGAGCAACCAGGGTGGCTTTAATTTCAAGGGATCCATACTGTATGTGTAAATATATCACTAGTATGTTGTGATGTGTATTACCTGGTGTGTTTCGCAGGTCACAGTGACCTTTTCATTAAACTCTGAGCCCCCAACCCTTCCCTCCCCTGCCCCTCAAAATTTTGGTCTTTTAATGATGTATTGAATCTTATACACGGATGTGAACCCTTAGTGTTAATATTCCGATGTCTAACTAATTTTATTATTTCAGGTTAGCCCTTTACTCTATGGGATATGGCAGTTATTCCATGGGCAGACAGTGAAGATTTAGATATCCTTGCTTTTGATTTTTGAAGTTTTTTTCTGATAATGAAGTGACTAGTCTAGACTACAAGATCAGACTACATAAGTTTCCAGCTGATCTGGATCTACACTGGTTACTCATGAAATAAAATCCTTAAAATTACACAGAGTAAAGAGCTAAATGTAATGACCAAATGATGCATGTAAATTAATTCAAATTTGATTTTTCAGCTTTTAATTTTGTCTTTTAATGGGTAACACATAAATATTCATAGAGTATTAATTTTCATGTTGTTTTTTTGTGTGGGCAGATTGATTCATTTATTTGAAAGCCCCACAAAATTCAAAATTGTTCTTAACATGTGAATTGAATTTTTATTGAAAACCACCATAAAAAAACTAGAAGACGAGCTCTTGAGTAGCTAGTTGCCCAAGGTTATAAGACAGAGCATGGAAACCAGTTTCAAATTCCAAGCAAGTGATTGGCTGAAATGGCAGATCCTTGAGATTTGAGACTGGTTTCCATGCTCAGTTTTTTTAACCTTCAGCCCTTAAAAATAATTTCATTATTATAACCTCATGCTTTTTATATATTCATATTTTGTGCTTCACCCATTTCTTTTATTAAAAAACCTATGTTTGATGTAATAGCCTTATAGAGGAGACATACAATAACATCACCATGATAGCCATACAGAGGACATACAGTATACACTAGTATGACCTTTTACAGAATATTCTTCATTTTCTGTAATTTTTTCATTGAAAAATGGAGTTTCATCAGTCTCTCATCTGCTTTCAGGATTTTTCACATTTGCATGATTTCTGATTAACATGCAGCTTGGGTATGGATATTGTTTCGTTTTGAATTTCAGTGCGCAGAGCTCTTCAGTACCCCAAGTACGAATACCGCCTGATCATGCATATTGTATATGCTCCAAAATACAATTGTTACTTTGCCCTTGGTAAAGACTTCTCTGTCAAGGTAAATGTGCCATGTTGCAGTTTCTCTGTCCGTTTAACATTTCTTAATTGTGACAAATAATGGTATACATTAACACATTGGTCTGTTCATGGTAAGTGTTTGTTAAATGTCTTTGTACTTTTAATGTCACCTTCCATAGCAGGTAGATAATTGGGATCCTATTGTCTGGCAGCAGCGTCTGGTAGTCCCCCAACTTTAACATGGAACTTAATGTTGCATATTACCTTGCCCCATTTAACTGCAACTTCATAATTTATTATTGCCTATAACTTTGCAAGTACTTGTTATTTTCACATAATACTTGGAATATATCATCTGCATGAACAAATCCATTGGTGACAACAAGAATGATAACTCCTTTTATACTATCTTTACACTATTTTTTTATTTATGCCCCTTTCAAATGCAATTTTAGATGACGCATGTGTTCTGTGGAACACCAAATCTAGTCTATTTTTAACCTTTAAAATGAAATATTTGGTATGAATCGGTTGGAATTTGGCATTACAAATAAAATTTTCCTTTAAAGTATTCTTGATTGACTTTCCTTTTTCTAGCCAACTACCAAAAGTTTCTATTTAATTTCAGGTATTGAATCGTGACTTTGAAGAGACATGTTCTGTGAACACAGATATGAGATCTGTTCTCTACATTCTGTTTAACCCTGTGAAAGATGAGCTGATCACAGGGGGTGTCGGAGGAATAAAGGTAACTGAACTAACCTTTTATTATTAAAACTGCCCCTTTACTATTCAGATTCACCTTTATTGCATGAGTAAACAGTGTAAATCCAGTTCAGCCAGCACATCTGTCTAACCAGGATCTATGCTGTTTGCTTTTAGATTCATTAGGTTATTTCTGACCAAAATGCAACCAGTGCAGATCAAGATCAGATGGCAAGGATGTGCCACCTGGTCTGGATCTGCACTGGTCGCACATGTACCATGTATAAAAATACATTAATATGGAGTAAAGGGTTCCTGTTTTGTGGTAATATGGAGTTGCCTTATGCTTGGTAAGAGACAGGGTAGCAGTATTGTTTTATTAATAACACACCCAAATGGGAGGAACATAGAGTTCCCCTTAAATGTCTATCCATCTGTAGACGTGTCTTTCCAAAAGTTTGAAAATCTTGTGTTGCAAACATCTCATTCATTATCTGGAAGATTTCTTTAATACCAGAGTAAACAAGTGAGGTTCTAAAAGATCATGCCATGCATTTGTCCTGAAACCATGTGTATGAAAAGATTCCAGAACATTAAGACTGATAAGACTGTTGACAAAAGTTTTTTAACCCTTTCCTTGATAAATACACATTTTTACGCGTATGCGACCAGTGTAGATCCAGATCAGCCGGCACATCCGTGCCGTCTAATCAGGATCTGCACTGGTTGCATTTTGTTCAGAAATAACCTAATTAATCAAATAGCAAACAGTTTAGATCCTGATCAGACGGCATGAATGTGCCAGCTGATCTGGATCTAAACTGTTTGCCTTAGCAATAAAGGTGTATCTATACAGGAAAGGGTTAAACACTGTAAGGAATCATGATGATTTTGTTAACTTCCAGATCTGGCAGTTCCTGCAGGTTGCCGGTAAAGCCTTTACAGAGTTAAAGCCCTTGGCGAACTATGAACTCCGAATCAAGTAAGCATTTATTACATATAAGTATAAGGCTTTGTTATGTATAAATGGCAATGCTGAAAGAAGTAATGTCAGAACTTTATGATTATGTGTCTATTATGATTTCTGATCATTTTGTGACTGACAATACTTCACTTTTGTCTTTGTATGTCTCCACATGAGTTTGAAAACTAACATTTAGAATCAGAAGAGAAAGGTTTTATGTAGTGTATTAATAACTTGATTTCAAACAAATTGTTGAAGGATTCTGTTTTGTAATCCTCAGTGCTGTAAATTTTTAGTTGATTTTAGCAACAAAATTAATAAAGCAGTTGAAAGAAACTGTTCAAACCCTTTAATGTCAGGAAATCTTGTAAAAATCATGTAAAAATGGCCTTTCTGATTTGACTTCAGGTGCTCTGGTCTCACCTTCTTTAAGTATCCTCTTTTGCTTAACAATGCCATTAGTTTTAAACATTGTGAGCTTTTGCATACAGCTTGGTAGAGATGATGGGTGGGTTGAAGTTTATTCACTAAGACAATTTAAACATGTTTGTTCAATCATACAAGCACCTGTTGGGGCAAGTGCAAAGTTCATGCACTTTAGATCCTGGTGTAAACTCCCAGTACCATAATGTTTTGCCACTGACTGTTCCAAGGTGGTAATCCCTCATGTTCTCGTTTTTGCTAATTTTTGTGGTCTATTTTCAATTAAATCATTTTATAAACCCATGCTCTCTTTTCCTCTTTGCTTTTTGGCTGTGTAAGAAGTCTGTGTCTTCTTTATGTGGCCATTTCTGACATGCAAATTTCACTTTTTTAAGCCCAATACAAAATACATGTAGCTATCTTTAAAGCAAACTATCCCTTTTTGAGCCTTTTAAAGAGTTTTTAGCTGATTTCATGAAACTATGTTCACACTACTGTAAAACAGTCAAGTCGGGAGGGGGATATTGTTTTGGCGTTGTCCGTCCGTCACGGTGTCATGTCGTCACGCTGTCCGTCCGAATTTCGTTTCCGCGCTATTTCTCTGCAACCACTGGATGGATTTCAACGAAACTTTGTGGGAACCATCAGTACCAAGAGGAGATGCGCATATCGTTGTCTTGTTCCGGTCAGACCATTTAACACAGAGTTATGGCCCTTTGATATCCTATGCATTATGTATATAGAGCAGTATTCGTTTCCGCGCTATTTCTCTGCAACTACTGAATGGATTTCAATGAAACTTGCTGGAAACCATCTTTACCAAGAGAAGATGCGCATATCGTCGTCTTGTTTCGGTCAGACCATTTAACACAGAGTTATTGCCCTTTCATTACTTATGCATTATGCATATAGAGCAGTATTCGTTTCCGAGCTATTTCTCTGTAACTAGCGGATGGGTTTCAATGAATCTTTCTGAGAACCATCAATACCGAGAGGAGATGCGCATATTGTTGTCTTATTCCAGTCAGACTGTTTAACACAGAGTTATTGCCCTTTGATAACTTATGCATTATGCATATAGAGCAGTATTCGTTTCAGGGCTATTTCTCTGCAACTACCAGATGGATTTCAATGAATCTTTCTGAGAACCATCAATACCAAGAGGAGATGCGCATATCATCGTCTTGTTCTGGTCAGACTGTTGAACACAGAGTTATGGCCCTTTGATACCTTATGCATTATGCATATAGAGCAGTATTCGTTTCCGGGCTATTTCTCTGCAACTACTGAATGGAATTCAATGAAACTTTCTGGAAACCATCTATACCAAGAGGAGATGCGCATACCGTCTTCTTGTTTTGGTCAGACCGTTAAACACAGAGTTATGGCCCTTTGATAACTTATGCATTATGCATATAGAGCAGTATTCGTTTCCGTGCTTTTTCTCTGCAACTATTGGATGGATTTCAATGAAACTTTCTGGAAACCATCTATACCAAGAGGAAATGTGCATATCATAGTCTTGTTCCTGTCAGACTATTTAACACAGAGTAATGGCCCTTTGATAACTTATGCATTATGCATATAGAGCAGTATTCGTTTCTGCTATTTCTCTGCAACTACCAGATGGATTTCAATTAATCTTTCTGAGAACCATCAATACCAAGAAAAGATGCACATATTGTGGTCTTGTTCCAGTCAGACTGTTTAACACAGAGTTATGGCCCTTTGATAACTTATGCCTTATGCACATAGAGCAGTTTTTTGTTTTTGGGCTATTTCTCTGCAACTACTGAAAGGAATTCAATGAGACTTTCTTGAAACCATCAATACCATAAGGAGATATGAATATTGTCGTCTTGTTCCTGTCAGACGGTTTAACACAGAGTTATGGCCCTTTGATAACTTAAGCATTATGCATATAGAGCAGTATTTGTTTCGACGCTATTTCTCTGCAACTACTAGATAGATTTCAATGAATTTTTTCTGGAAACCTTTAATACAAGCAGGAGATGTGCATATTGTCATATTTTTTCAGTCAGACCTTTTAACACAGAGTTATGGCCCTTTGATAAGTTATGCATTTTGCATGTAGAGCAGTATTTGTTTCCTTGCTATTTCTTAGCAGGAAACTATAGAAACCATCAATACCAAGACAAGATACCCATATTGTTGTCTTGTTCTGGTGTGACCGATTAACACAGAGTTATGGCCCTTTGATAAGTTATGCACTATGCATAAAAGTAGTATTCGTTTCCGTGCTACTTCTATGCAACTTCTGCATGGATTTCAATCAAATACCGGGCTATATTTTTACTACTGCGTTCATCATTTTAACAACTTGAAGACTTTTCGTCTCATTTTTATATTCTGGTGAGCTGCCCAACCCTTTTCACCATCTGAAGTTTTTTTTCACTGTTTTTGCCATCCATGATAAATATCTAAATAAAGCCCTATGTCTTCAGCTGTTGTGTTAGTAATAACCAGTACTCGGCGGGGGATATAAATTCAACGAATTTGCTTGTTTTATTTCAGAGACACATTACCTAATGTAGGAGGGAGCTGGGTAAAGAAAGTGGAGCTAGATCCTCATCTCCAGCACCTGTACTGCTGCTCCGACACCGATCTACATGTGTATGACCTTACTGGTAAACTGCTGTACCACTTTCAAAGGTAAAACTAACATATATTAAGAAAATGAGATACAAGCTAAGGTTTTAAATAAGCACAAATGAAGAATGTTTCACATTTCATAATGTTAAAGAGATGTTAAGATATAAGAGATAAAATGTTTTTACTGGTTTTTTTTTTGTAAAGATTTAACATTGATAAAACTACATCAAGTAGAATCTACATTTTTTTCCTCTCTTAAGCATCACACACTTTAAACGACCCAAATTTTTTCTATACCCAAAATGAACACAATTAAATATTGACATGATACAAGTATCCATGTAACTCTTGAAATTAATTTTTCAGGGCTCACACAATGTCCATCACTGGTGCATGTTTTTCACCATCTGCCAAAGTACTGGTTACATCATCAGTTGATTCAGAAGGTAATTGAATATCTCTTAAATAAACTTATTTATCCTTTACCCCATGTGACCTGGCTTTCATCCATAGATGAACAGTGTAGGTCGAGATCAGCCGGCACATCCATGCCATCTGATCTGAATCTACGCTGTTCACTTTTGATCCATTAGGTGAATTCTGACCAAGAAGCGAACAGTGTAGATCCTGATCAGACTGTACGGATGTTATACATCTATACTGTCTGCACATGCTATATTTAAGTTGTTAAGAATAGAATATTTTAATCAAATACATATTCCTTTTTTTCAGAACTACACTGAAGTTCTTATTCTTTTAAGGTAATGGGAATGCTCAGTACTGAAGCATTATGGGCACATAGTATGTCTGACAGTTGTTGATAAAAATGTGCAAAACCTAAAACCTTAAATCACTAACTGCAAAAATATGTAATCTGTTGTATAGACCAGGGGATAATCGTCCTTGAAACTAAATAAAATGTTCAAAAAAAGCCTTGAAAAACCCTTGATTTTTTTTTTGTTAAAAAATGTGTGGGAACCATGTATACTTAACTTAAACTGAATTGTGGTCTGGTTTAAACAGCCTTTGGTTACTGGTTAATCTTATCATTGCTCTGGTTGTCCTACAAAGATGTTGCTCTATTTTAGTGAAAGTTTGGAGCCTGAATGGTGGACTGGTTCACACATTCCGAGGCCACTCCCGTGCTGTTACCAGTTTACTGCTGCACCCAGAGACATCTTCTCTGCTGATAACATCATCGCTAGATGGATCAATCAGGATGTGGTCACTTGATGTTATGGATCTATTGTATATGTAAGACCTTTTTACAACTAAATGGTGATACCTTAAGTAATGATTTATTTCAAATTTATGGTTTTCTGTTAATTACTTGTCCAAGTACAACAACTTTGAGGTCTTAGAGTAATTCTCAATCTGGAACAGTTTTAGCAAGTGAATTTTGCTTGCCTTTGCTTGCTTGCCCTAACTCCATGGATTCGACTTTTATCCCATAGGCAAACAGTGTAGATCTGTGCCATAGATCTCTGCCATCTGATCAGGATCTGCTTTGTTCCCTTTTAGATTCATAAGGTTATTGCTGACTAAGAAGTGACCAGTTTAGTTCCAATGTCCAAGGTTATTAAACTGAGCATAGAAACCAGTCTCAAATCTCAAGCAAATAATTGGCTGAATTGGCCCAGATGCTTGAGATTTGAGAATGGTTTCCATTCTCAGTTTTATAACCTTCAGGCGAGGTCAGAATGAACAAATGAGCCTGATGATCTTCTCTGGCTGCACTTGCAATAAAACCCATATGTATGTGGAGTAAAGGGTTAAGAACACTCTGTTTTATTTTTTTTAATTAGATAAAAATCACAGTGTAGATAGATTTAATAATGCTTATTCCAGAGATGGGTGATAATGGTGTTGCATGTTTATTATTGTAGGATAGTGGTATCAGCAGATGGAGTGATGTGGATGGGCCTCACAGATGACAAGCTTCTGTATATCAGCACCTGTAGAAACATCACCTTATGGCACCTGAACAACTTCTACAGCTTCTGGAGTCTCGCCAGGAACCAGGTGTCCAGTCTATCCTTGGCAAGCTGCCAGGATAAGACCACTCGTGTGTTGGCCATAGGGGAGGACAGTAGGTGAGCGAAGCATTCAGTTATGTGACTAGCCATTCCCTGAACTTATTTGATTTGGTAAATTTTGCATACCTGACCATATGATCCTAGCTTCAGCAGATAATTCCAGTGAATAAATAAATAATTATACTTACTGGTAAGTACTGAAAAAACAAATAGAACTGTTAGATTACATGGTAAGAAATCTCCAAATATGAATTGCCCATTTTATAAAATCAAAGATGTTTTTTGCAAGCTGTGGTAGGAAGACCGCTTTTGCAATTGCTCTAGACATGGATGAACGATTGGTGAATGAACCAATTTGTTAAGTTATTATATTCAATATGTATTACATACTTTTCCATATTCAATGTAAAATATTGTTAAATGTTTGGATTAGAGTCACACCTTGGTTTTGTCGAGTGGTGGTATTGTGAACAATTATTTTGCTGCAGATAACATGGCTGTGAATTGAGATTTTGTAGAAAGTTGTTAAGTTGAAATCAATTCACCAAGACAAGTTGTATGTGATTGTATTTTAAAATAGAGTCAGACCAAGGAACTGTGAGACTGGTTTAAACTCTTATTAGCAGATATATATTTTGTGGCAGAAAATTTCAATGTAGTAACCCCACATCGTCACTGAAATGCCAACCATGGGAATGTAAAGGAGATATACCTTTATTGCATTAGTCTGATAACATGTCCTCTTTCATATGCTTTCAAGATTTTATATTATAAGATATTTTATGTTGTCTTTTTCTTGCTTCTTCTTTATAGGCAGTGTTGGTTGGCTTTGTTTTCTGAAAATAGCCTCCTGGTAGTTATATTTGACTTTATTGTTATTCATGATCATTGTCTTGGTAGTGTAGCCCTGTAAAATGTTGAGAGTTATACATTACTTTCAGTGTGAGAATATTCTGTCGGTGTAACCACAAGAACATCACAACAGTTCTGCCCCCGCCGGATATTTCCCCACTACAGAAAGTGCTCAGTGTATGCTACAGCAGGGAGAAGAATGCAGCCTTCCTGCTTGTCAATAACAGACAAATCTGGGTCTATACCACAAGGTAACAAATTATTTTATATACATGGAATCTTGATTATAAGTCTCAATATACATGTATACCTTCGTGCAAAAATGGTTCAAGTACAATTGAAAAAAGAAAGAGTTGTACAACTTTTTGCACTAAAGTGACAATATTGTCATGGTGCTTGGTCAAGTATCATGGTGAAAATATGAAAAGTGTTTTCACATA
The DNA here is from genome assembly GCA_038501625.1 of Corbicula japonica. Taxonomy (NCBI): domain Eukaryota; kingdom Metazoa; phylum Mollusca; class Bivalvia; order Venerida; family Cyrenidae; genus Corbicula; species Corbicula japonica. Next base: position 2,619,415 of record JAZAYU010000079.1, read on the forward strand.
TCAAACTTTATAATACGATACTGCAGAAGACCTATAAACAAAGAAAATGTGATCTAATATTCTTTCATTCTCAATTTAAGAATAAGGCCAAAGTCATCATAGCATTACTAACTCGCAGTCTCATTTGCTTACAACAGTGCCCAAGATCATAAAACTAAATCTGGAGACCAGTCGCCATTTCAGCCAATCAGATGCTTGAGATTTGAGACTGATCTCAAAACTTAGTTTTATGATCTTGGGCCCAGATCCTAAAACGTGCTGATTAGTCCTGGTTTTTGCCATAATTTGCTTTTGTTCAGTCATTAATAGCCATAATATAGTAGTACATATGAAATTAATAATTATTAACCACTACTGAGAGATTGAAGTATTTCACCCTATACTGTGAATAGGCAGCTTTAAGGTTTGGTGCACTTGGGGAGGAACCTTGTTTTGATACTAAGGTATCAGCTGTCGATGAAAGTAAAAGAAAATGGGAACTTCAATAAAATGTCATCATGTGTTTAAATGCTAATTAAAAAAGAACTACATATATATATGTCCCTTTGCTGTTATCTTATTAGCTCACCTGAGCTGGCTCAGGCTGAGCTATTAGGATCGATGAATGTCCGACGTCCGTCGTCCGTCCACACATAGTTCGTTAACACTCTAGCGGTCACATTTTTGCTCCGATTGTCATGAAACTTGGTCAGGATGTTTGTCCCAATGATTTCTCGGACGAGTTTGAATATGGGTCATCTGGGTCCAAAAACTAGGTCACTGTTACTAAAAATAGAATTTTCTTGTTAACACTCTAGCGGTCACATTTTTGCTCCAATTGTCATGAAACTTGGTCAGGATGTTTGTCCCAATGATGTCTCCGACCAGTTCGAAAATGGGTCATCTGGGTCCAAAAACTAGGTCACTGTTACTAAAAATAGAATTTTCTTGTATACACTCTAGCGGTCACTTTTTTGCTCCGATTGTCATGAAACTTGGTCAGGATGTTTGTCCCAATGATTTCTCAGATGAGTTCGAATATGGGTCATCTGTGTCCAAAAACTAGGTCACTGTTACTAAAAATAGAATTTTCTTGTTAACACTCTAGCGGTCACATTTTTGCTCCGATTGTCATGAAACTTGGTCAGGATGTTTGTCCCAATGATTTCTCAGATGAGTTCGAATATGGGTCATCTGGGTCTAGGTCACTGTTACTAAAAATAACTTTGTTGTACTCAGGTGAGCGATAAAGGGCCATCATGGCCCTCTTGTTAAAGTTGTTGCCAGTTGTTATTTTCAACTATCTTCTCATTTGATTACAATATAACAGAACATTATTTATCAAACTTCTCTTAGATTATAAAAAATACAATACATTATATAAAAATTCATGTGACAAATACCCAGAAGGGGGGTGAGTAGTTTCTTGTTTACACACTCAAGTAAAAGAAAATTCCCTTGAGTTCCTAGAATATAAAAAAACTCAAATGAAAGCATGTGTGAAAAGTGAGCATAATTGATCATTTCTTGCAGCTTAATTATTTCATTTTGTGGAAAGTTGTCAGAACAGAGAAAAAAGAATTATTAGATTTTTTTTATAATTTTGTAATACTTGTGAATAGCTACCTTGGGATTTACATTTGTCACATTATTTGCAGCTTTCATAATCAAAATGAAGTTACTGAAACTCAATTGTTTTGAAATCTTAACAAATTTAATGTTTTCTTCCATAACTTTTCAGAACAGACCCATCCAGTAGAATTGCTATCTGGGATGTACATGATTTGCAGTTGCCATACATCAGTGGGGATGCTTCAAACCTTCCACCTGGGTATTATAGCATTATACATGATGATAGACACATGTTATCAACACAACAAATGTTAACCCTTTCCTCCATAGATACACCTTTATTGCGTACAGTTTAGATCCAGATCAGACGGCACTGATCTACACTGGTAGCACATGTGTTAAAAGGCGTATATATGGAGGAAAGGGTTAATATGATGATTATGAGTAAAAACATCTTCTTAGATAACAGGGCTATATTTATTGTTCCTGGGGTAGATGCAAGTGTACACACTGCTGAATAACATACACATTGAATAATGTCCGATTGTGTATCTGAGGCAGAGTTTGTGTATGCATAAACCTCTCAAACACATGTTTTGAGGACCTAATTTTATCATTGTATTTGAATATGACATAGATAATTTTCAGAAAGGTTAACTATCATTGAATTAGAAGCCAGAAGAAGTTGTTGACATAGGTCTACCGGGCAAATCTCTTGTTTCAATCGATATAGAATTGCAGCAAAAGTGCATAACTGCAATTACATACAATATTCAAACATTTTGTTAAGAAACCTAAAGTCTGTTTATATGATGAGATGATTGTTGATAACCTGTATTTACTTTGACTAGAGTGATCATCCAGCCCCCTGCCCAGATGGTGATCACACACCGAGCGACAGAGAACGGCAATGGTAACGAGATCATCTCCAACTGCTGCAGTCTCTGTATTCTAAACTCCACTGCCATGATGATGACTGATGAGGGACTATGCTGTCCTATCAGGTACACAGTGCCCAAGTTTATAAAGCAGAGCATGGAAACCAGTCTCAAATCTCAAGAATCGGATTGGCTGAAATGGTGACCAGTCGCCATTACAGCTAATCAGATGCTTGAGATTTGAGACTGGTTTCCAAACTCAGTTTTATAACCCTTAGCCCAGAACTGTTACAGTGTTTAAAGATTCAATCTCAATATAGCGGTAATTTCTATGATTTTAATTAATGAATGTCATCTTGCTAGTTGCTAGGTGTATGGTTTATCTTAAGAGTTGATAGGTCAAAGTTAGCATTATCTGATGACAGGATATGGTTCATGACTGGGCGTTGCAGGCAGTTTGAAGGCAACTTTCCTAATTTATGATGGTAACATTCCTTATATGTGGGTTAATGTCTGTTAACATATTAGCATGCTAACAGGCTTACATCTAATATGGGGCTAACATCTGTTAGCACCAGCACGTTGACAAGTTGATACGCTACATCAAGTGGGTCTACATTTAGTTCTAAAAATGGTCGTTCTCCTATTTTCAGGGCTTTATTAACAAAATATTGTTATATCAGGTGTAATATTACTGCATGTACATGAGTGATGTCCTTTTAGTTTACTAATGAATTTCCACCAGAAAGTTCCAAATAACAATGTTATAATGCTAAAGCCTGATCACACCATTGTGGGATCCAAACACCCAGATTTAAACCTTGTAATCTGGCTCCAAGGTTATAAAAGTGATTGATCAAGAGCATGAACTTTGAAATGAAAGCATGTAAGTCGTTAAAGATTTTTTTTTTTTAGATAACAATTGAAATGATTATTATCTACCCAGTTTTTATTTCAATATTGATCAATCATTTTTATTGCCGTTCAGACACACCTACTTGCTACTGGGTATGGAAGATGGAAGAATTCTGTTCATGGACCCAGTCATCAAAGGACAGAAATACATGGAATTCAAGGCATCGAAAGATTCTGTATGTACCACTCCTGTACTCATTTACTTGTGATAATGCAGTGACAAAGTGTCACACCTTTGCTACAGATGACCATTCAGTACAGTATCAAATTTAAGCAGTTTCAAAATAATTCAGAAAACAGTGGAGCTCCAATATAACGCAGTCCGTGAGGTATAGACTCCTCTCCTCCCCTAAAAAAAAAAATCGTGTTTGACAGATAGTACAAAATAAAAGACATAGTATCTACATCCTAAAATGGATGAAAATAATTAAAACAATTTTTTTTCACTCTTTTTTATTAAATGATATTTTAGATTGATGATCTTGGTTTTGTGTCTGCCAAAGACAGACTTGTTGAGATATGTGACACATATAGCCTATGGGACTAGTGTAGACCCAGATCAGCCTGTTACTTTTGGCTATTTCAGTATGAAAAGTACTCTCAATGCATGTAGAACACTGTTAAAATAATTTCCTCAGTGTATTCTGTAATTCAACACGGGTAATTTGATCAGGATCTACACTTAACCCTTTCCTGGATATATACACATTTTTACGCATGTGCGACCAGTGTAGATTCAGATCAGCCGGCACATCCCTGCCGTCTGATCTGAATCTGCACTGGTCGCATTTTGGTCAGAAATAACCTAATGAATCAAAAAGCGAACAGTTTAGATCCTGATCAGACGGCACGGATGTGCCAGCTGATCTGGATCTAAACTGTTCGCCCTAGCAATAAAGGTGTGTCTGTAAAGGAATGGGTTAACACAAAGTCATTAAGCCTGTTTTGCTTATGGTGCATCACAAATACATTTGTAGAGTTGAACCAAGAATCTTGCTGAAAATTCACTATTATTCATATCCTATTGATCTTCATTTGTTGTTTTAGGAAATTGAAAACATTTTAGTCTGACAAAGGGATTTAACCCTTTCATTCCATATATTCTCCATATATATGGATTTTATCACATGTTCAGACTTCGAAGATTCAGATCAGCTAGCTCATCTGTGCCATCTGATCAGGATCTACACTAAGTCTATTGACTTTTTTATTCATTTTTTTAATTTCTGACCATGAAGCAAACAGTGTAGATCCTTATTAGATGGCATCTAGATTGTTCACTCATGTGATAAAATACATATATGAGGCGCGTCACAGGAAAAGGTACCTTCAGACAGCAGACGTCAATTCATAAAACTACATTATAAATTTGAGCAGGCGACATTATGTATTATGCATTTCTCGGTAAAAATATGTTTATGTTGTAAACTATGTAACAAATTCTTCAATTTGTTATGAGAAAATAAAAGATAATTATATGATCTTTCCAAAAAATAGTAAGACTTTAAATGTCAACAATATGAACTGAAGACACTTTTCCTATTGCTCAGTATATTGAGTAAAGGGTTAACTCTAGGTTGATTGTATATTAATGTTTCAATGTATGTACAGATCCAGGAGATGAGACACGACACAGCTCACAGTTGTCTGATCACCCTGTGTCGCCTGAAGACCCTCGTGTTCATACAGATCTGGGGACTTCCTCAACTAGATGCCATGTATGAATTCTACTGTGGACCTGATGTTACATGTTACGCCAGGGTGGTAAGCTAATGAACTCATTTCTTTCATTTAACCCTTTACTTCAAGGGATATGGCTGTATTCCATGAGTGAACAGTGCAGATCCAGATCAGCCAGCACATCTGTGCTATCTGATCAGGATCTACCCTGATTGGTTTTTAGCTCACCTGAGCACAAAGTGCTCATGGTGAGCTTTTGTGATCGCCTGATGTCCGTCGTCCATCGTACGTCCGTGTGTCGTCAACTTTTTCTTCAAACGACTTCTTCTCCTGAACTCCTGGGCCAATCTTGCTGAAACTTGGCAGGAATGTTCCTTGCATGAAGCTCTTCCAAAGTTGTTCAAAGAAATCAATTCCATGCAGAACTCTGGTTGCCATGGCAACCGAAAGGAAAAACTTTAAAAATCTTCTTGTCTGAAACCACAAGGCCTAGAGCTTAGATATTTGGCATTTAGCATCCTCTAGTAGAACTCTACAAAGTTTATTCAAATTATTTCCCTGGGGTCAAAATTGGCCCTGCCCCAGGGGTCACTTCATTTTACATAGACTTATATAGGAAAAACTTTAAAAATCTTCTTGTCTGAAACCACAAGGCCTAGAGCTTAGATATTTGGCATTTAGCATCCTCTAGTGGAACTCTACAAAGATTGTTCAAATGATTTCCCTGGGGTCAAAATTGGCCCCGCCCCGGGGGTCACTTCATTTTGCATAGACTTATATAGGAAAAACTTTAAAAATCTTCTTGTCTGAAACCACAAGGCCTAGAGCTTAGATATTTGGCACTTAGCACCCTCTAGTGGAACTCTACAAAGATTGTTCAAATGATTTCCCTGGGGTCAAAATTGGCCCCGCCCCAGGGGTCACTTCATTTTGCATAGACTTATATAGGAAAAACTTTAAAAATCTTCTTGTCTGAAACCACAAGGCCTAGAACTTAGATATTTGGCATTTAGCACCCTCTAGTGGAACTTTACAAAGATTGTTCAAATGATTTCCCTGGGGTCAAAATTGGCCCCGCCCCAGGGGTCACTTCATTTTGCATAGACTTATATAGGAAAAACTTTAAAAATCTTCTTGTCTGAAACCACAAGGCCTAGAACTTAGATATTTGGCATTTAGCACCCTCTAGTGGAACTCTACAAAGATTGTTCAAATTATTTCCCTGGGGTCAAAATTGGCCCCGCCCCAGGGGTCACTTCATTTTGCATAGACTTATATAGGAAAAACTTTAAAAATCTTCTTGTCTGAAACCACAAGGCGTAGAGCTTAGATATTTGGCATTTAGCATCCTCTAGTGGAACTCTACAAAGATTGTTCAAATTATTTCCCTGGGGTCAAAATTGGCCCTGCCCCAGGGGTCACTTCATTTTGCATAGACTTATATAGGAAAAACTTCAAAAATCTTCTTGTCTGAAACCACAAGGCCTAGAGCTTAGATATTTGGCATTTAGCATCCTCTAGTGGAACTCTACAAAGATTGTTCAAATGATTTCCCTGGGGTCAAAATTGGCCCCGCCCCAGGGGTCACTTCATTTTGCATAGACTTATATAGGAAAAACTTTAAAAATCTTCTTGTCTGAAACCACAAGGCCTAGAGCTTAGATATTTGGCACTAAGCACCCTCTAGTGGAACTCTACAAAGATTGTTCAAATGAATTCCCTGGGGTCAAAATTGGCCCCGCCCCAGGGGTCACTTCATTTTACATAGACTAATATACTAATATAGGAAAAACTTTAAAAATCTTCTTGTCTGAAACCACAAGGCGTAGAGCTTAGATATTTGGCATTTAGCATCCTCTAATGGAACTCTACAAAGATTGTTCAAATTATTTCCCAGGGGTGTAAATTGGCCCCGCCCCAGGGGTCACTTCATTTTATATAGACTTGTATGGGAACTTTAAAAATCTTCTTGTCTGAAACCACAAGGCCTAGAGCTTAGATATTTGGCATTTAGCATCCTCTAGTGGAACTCTACAAAGATTGTTCAAATGATTTCCCTGGGGTCAAAATTGGCCCCGCCCCAGGGGTCACTTCATTTTGCATAGACTTATATAGGAAAAACTTTAAAAATCTTCTTGTCTGAAACCACAAGGCCTAGAGCTTAGATATTTGGCACTTAGCACCCTCTAGTGGAACTCTACAAAGATTGTTCAAATGATTTCACTGGGGTCAAAATTGGCCCCGCCCCAGGGGTCACTTCATTTTGCATAGACTTATATAGGAAAAACTTTAAAAATCTTCTTGTCTGAAACCACAAGGCCTAGAGCTTAGATATTTGGCATTTAGCATCCTCTAATGGAACTCTACAAAGATTGTTCAAATGATTTCCCAGGGGTGTAAATTGGCCCCGCCCCAGGGGTCACTTCATTTTATATAGACTTGTATAGGAAAAACTTTAAAAATCTTCTTGTCTGAAACCACAAGGCCTAGAGCTTAGATATTTGGCATTTAGCATCCTCTAGTGGAACTCTACAAAGATTGTTCAAATGATTTCCCTGGGGTCAAAATTGGCCCCGCCCCAGGGGTCACTTCATTTTGCATAGACTTATATAGGAAAAACTTTAAAAATCTTCTTGTCTGAAACCACAAGGCCTAGAGCTTAGATATTTGGTATTTAGCACCCTCTAGTGGAACTCTACAAAGATTGTTCAAATGATTTCCCTGGGGTCAAAATTGGCCCCGCCCCAGGGGTCACTTCATTTGATATAGACTTATATAGGAAAAACTTTAAAAATCTTCTTGTCTGAAACCACAAGGCCTAGAGCTTAGATATTTGGCATTTAGCATCCTCTAGTGGAACTCTACAAAGATTGTTCAAATTATTTCCCTGGGGTCAAAATTGGCCCCGCCCCAGGGGTCACTTCATTTTGCATAGACTTATATAGGAAAAACTTTAAAAAATCTTCTTGTCTGAAACCACAAGGCCTAGAGCTTAGATATTTGGCATTTAGCATCCTCTATTGGAACTCTTCAAAGATTGTTCAAATGATTTCCCAGGGGTCAAAATTGGCCCCGCCCCAGGGGTCACTTCATTTTACATAGACTTGTATAGGAAAAACTTTAAAAATCTTCTTGTCTGAAACCACAAGCTGAGAGTACTTTTGTAGTCAGGTGAGCGATATAGGGCCATCATGGCCCTCTTGTTTGGTTTATAAGGTTATTTCTGACCAAGAAGCAACCAGTGTCAATCCTGATCAGATGGCGTGGATGTACCAGCTGATCTGGATCTGCACTGGTTATACATGTGTTTAAAATCAATATATATGAAGTAAAGGGTTAAAATTATTCATTGGCATTCTACGCAAGATCACTGCCATGTTGCTTGGTAGACTATACCATGAGTATTTATATTAGATAATGGTAACAGATCCTGCACATTGATTGTCACTATTCACCATACAGTCAGTATTCCAACCTGTTTCAGTATCTTGTATTCTAGCACATTGGTTCTTCACCTTCAGTGACAGCTCTGCTGTTTTGGGTTTTTTTTGCCATTTTTTTTGTTGAAAAAATCTTAAAGCGTAAATTTCCTTGCTTTTGTTATTAAAATTTCCCATTAAATTAATATTATTTCTTTTTTAATTATAAACTTAACTTCAGTTGTATTTTAATTGCTGTGCAAAATGCCTTCTGTTAAAGTGGTTAACCTTTTTTTCCATGGGTCCAATGTGCAACCCCAGCCTTCGCATCCAAGATCTCATTCTAAGTTTTACGCTTCTTGGTCAGAAATAACCATCTGAATCTTTTAGAGACTTCAGCAGAACCTGATTTAACTCCATGATTGTGCAGGCTGATCTGGATTTACTCTGGTTGCATATGGGATGCATGCCATATCCACGTAGAATGGTAAATTGGGTATGTATAATGGTTTCAGGGTTTATCCATGCTGACCGGTCACACATCAGGCCAGGTTAACCTTCATTCCTTGGAACCAGCAGATGACCAAGGCTTTCTCAAGTCAAAACGTAAGTAAAACCAGTCCAATTATTAACTGGCTTTCTCATCTGGGTGGGTTTCATATAATGAAAACGAAGCGTGGCCAGGGGCGGGGGAATTTAAAATTACATATTTGATCAAAATTTCATTCAAAATAGATTAGTAATATATTGAATTTTGAAAAATCAGCTTTCGAATACAGAATTTTGACACTTTTAAACATTTTGTTTTTAGACTATTGATTTCATATTTTTCTGAAACAAGCTTCGAATACCTCACATATTAACTAAACTAAGAGGTTTCTGAATGAATGAATGAAAGACTTTATTTACAGAGGGTAACCCAATTAGCCAAAAGACTAATCTCCCTTGGGGCCCTCTCAAATCAATATGTACATTCATGTAACAAATGATAAAATGTCTTGAATACAAAAGCATGCACAGAGTGAAATAAATAAACATATTAACATTATGCACAAAATAACAAAAATCAACAGCAAAACATAAACAAAGCATTGATGAAACTGTACATATTTAAGAACAGTTGATGCACATTTAATAAAACACATGAGAATCGTTATACCTTTTAGATTGGTAAAAGTCAAATTTATTTACAACTTGTTAATAAAACTGAAGAATTAAAACTACTTTTGTTTTAACCAGTTTGTGAAATTCTGTGTAAATTGTTTAATTGATTTACTTAATCTTATATTTACTGGATTACTATTCCAAATCCTGGATCCAGAGTATGACATGCCTTCCTTGAATAGTTCTATTCTTGGTCGGGGGATTGTAAAGTCTAAAGCACTGATATTTCTTACATTAATACCTACTGGTTCCCTGTATTCGTACATGTCTTGTATATATTCAGGAACAAGTTTATTGTGAACTTTATACATAAACTTTGCTTTTTGGATAAGAATTCTTTGATGTATTGTTAGGGAGTTAATTTTATTCATTGCATGTTCAAAATCAATATAATCTAAACCAAAAATTGTTTTACAAGCACATTTTTGCAAAATTAGTAGCTTGTTAAAATTGTTTGACCCTGTTCCGCCCCAAATTATATTGCAAAAGTCTAAGTGTGGTTGTATGTTCGCTTTATAATAAATTATTCTACTGCCTAATGGGACATATTGTTTTATTTTTTATAAAAGCCATATGTTTGATGCTACTTTTCTTCTTATGTGGTTAACATGATCATCCCATTTAAGATTTTCTTGTATGTTAACTCCTAATAGTTTATCTCCAGTTGTTAGTTTAAGACGTACATTTTTATATGAAACATTTATTGGAGTGTTTTCAATTCTAGCTCTTTTTTGTGGTGTTGTAATAAAAATTACTTTCATTTTATCAGTGTTAAGAACCATACCATTTTCTTTGCACCATTTTTCAAGAATATTTAATGGTGACTGAAGATTCTGCTCCAGAATGTCCTTTGATGAGTTTATGTCACTAATTGTTGTATCATCAGCATACATATCTGTGCTGTTCACAACTGATGATAGAGCTAGAGGCAAGTCATTAATAAATATCAAAAACAGCAAGGGACCTAGAATTGACCCTTGGAGTACACCACATTGGATTTCACTTTCTTTAGACAACACCCCATTTAAATTGACGACTTGTTTCCGTTTAAAAAGATATGATTGAAAAAAATTGATAGTTTTGTCACTACATTTGTAGATTTTCAATTTTCTAATAAGAATATCCAGGTCAACAAGATCAAATGCTTTTCTAAAATCCACCATGATGGCTCCAACATATTTGCCTTCATTTAGTCCTTAAATCCATTTATTTAACATATATGCTAAAGCTGTTTCACAGCTGTGATTTTTTCTAAATCCACTTTGTGACTTGCTGAGAAGATTATAATGGTTGAGATATTCTACAAAGCTGTCATGAACATGTTTTTCTATAAGTTTTGATAAAGTTGGCAGAATTGAAATTGGTCTGTAATTATTTAGATGTTGAGGAGATCCTGACTTAAATAATGGATTGACTTTGGCTAATTTTCAACAGTTTGGCATAGTACCCTCTTGAATGCTTAAATTTATGATGTGACTTATAACTGGATAAATTATATTCGCTGACATTTTAATTAACCGTGGACCTAAATTGTCGAGACCTGTAGCTTTAGAAGTGTCAATATCATTTAACATTTTATATACTTTTTCTTCTGTGATTAATGGAATATTAAAAAACATTTCCTTAGGCACTTTTGCATTTACAAACTCTTTAGTTTTACTGAAATCTGAAAAACATATGTCCTCTTTTAGTGATGATGCGACATTTGTAAAGAAAGAATTAAATGAGTTGCTCATTGTTTTTGCATCTGTTATCTCAACTCCATCAATATCTAGCTGGTTTATTGTTGAATGGCTACTTTTTGGAGATTTGAATTCTTTGAATATCTTCCAAACTGTATTTGGGTTGTTTTGACCATCTTCAATTTTTCTTCCATAACTTGAGCTTTTCGCTGCACTCATTAGACTTATTACCCTATTTCTAAACATTCGGGAATTATTGATATCATTCCTTGCTCTAAATTTATCTCTTTGTTTAATGGCATCTAAAATATCGATATTTATCCAGTCTGGTTGATTTGCCCTTTTTACTCTATGTTGCCTGATTGGGACATGTTTATCCACAAGATTTGTAAACTTTTGCAAAAATGTCTCAAGAGCCTGATTTGGGTCAGTTTGATTAATTACATCAGTCCAGTTAGTCTCTCTCAAATCATTTGAGAATCTTTCATTATTAAAATTTTTAAAAGACCTGTATGTAATGAATTGATGAGTATCTTTATGAGATTGAATATTTGCATTCCTACTACAGAAGATTGGGTAATGATCACTAATGCCTAGTTTAGGAACAGAAAAATGTGATCAGTATAAATGTGATCAATGAAAGTTTTATAATTTATGCCTTCACGAGAAGGTCTGTCAATGATTTGTGTAAAGCCAAATGAGTTCATATAGTTAATCCAGTCATTTTTTATGTGTAAGTTCATTAAGTCCCTGTTCATATCCCCCAATATAAGTATTTCTTTTTCCTCTAACTGAACCTTTTCTATGTGATTTTCCAATTTTTTTTACCAGTCAACTCTGGATTCAGGATGCCTATAAAGAAAGCTGATTAAAAACGTTTTGCTTTTTGTTGGTTTACATTCCAACCAGATGCTTTCAATTTCATTTTCCTCTAAATCCTCTCTGCGGTTACAGTTTAAATTTTCTTTAACATATACTAAAATTCAACCCCCTCGATTTTCTTTTCTGTCTTTTCTGTAAGGAGTTTTAAACTCATTGATTTCAAAGAATTTAGTTTGATTGATTTCATTTAGTTTTGTTTCGCTAACTATTAGTTAAAAGTAGCCTTAACTCATCAATTTTTGAAGATATGCCCTGTACATTTAGATATCCAATGTTTAAGCCTTTTTTCCCTAAATTTAAATTTGTAATAGTTTCTGCTGAATCTGTTTCAAGACTGTTGCAATTACATAAATGTTCATTACATTCACTGCATATATTTGTTAAAGAGTCAAAAGTGTTTGAGATTTCAATGTTTTGGCTTGGAATGGCTCCATAGCCACATCCCTATAGACTGTTCCAGCAGGCTTCCTGTTATGCCCCGAGAGGCCACAAGACCAGCATTTTATAGGTTGCTTAAATCTACACTCAGAAGTTCTGTGATTTGTGCCATTGCAGTTCATGCACCTATAATGAGAGAACATTTGATTATTTCTGAGTTGATTATTTCGTGGGTATCCAGTATATCCTGATATTTGTGGATTGTTCTGAGCTCGACCAGCTTGATATGTGCACTTTGTGAAGTCCTCTACTAAATCAACTTCTCGGTGTATGGATCCAGCTATCCTCTTGATGCCAGACGGGGATGGATGGACCGGTTCTTGCTGCCCCATAAATCGCATGTGTAATTTGCCACTTTTGTCGTGGAAATCTTGAAAAACATCAAGATTCTTGACCTGGTGATGTACACCTAGTCGTTGCACGATCATGTTCAGTATGTTGACATCAACATCACCTCTTGGAGCAATTTTGCATATCACAATCTTGATGACAGGATTGCAGGCTTTTATGTGTGATATTAACTGATCATACAGTTCTTCAGTTAACTCATGATCAGTTGTGCTCGCTAAATCATTACCTCCTATCTAATCTCTGAATGATGGAGTCATTAAGCAGCAATGTTGATTTTCTACTTTGTGCTCTCTGTTTGAAGGGTAATTTTTCAGGATTTCTGGAATGTTCCACAAATCCATGTTTAGGTGATTCAGCTGATTTTCCTGCCTGCACAGTGTTATTTTCTGTGGTTGGTACAGGTGATGGAAGGCTTTGACCTGCAGTGATTGCTGCATATGTTGGTTTGCATTTCATAGAGACAATAAAAAAGATATTCCTTCTTTTCGCATGTATTTCTTCTTTTAGGGAGGTAAAATTAGCGACCCCGTTTAATGAATTACCATCGCCCGGCAAAAATCTTATTTAAATATGATGAATTTATGTTTACTGATGTTTACTGATGTATTTTTTCCTGATCTTTCATTTAAAAAAAGAAATTTTAAAATCGGCCAATAAATAAAAAAGATATTCCTTCTTTTTGCAGTTATTTCTTCTTTTCGCGAAAAGAACTTCCTTTCGCACTCTAGTAGTAGCGTTAAGGGGTATAATGTACATTTGAACCATGATTTGGACATTGTTTTTGATATGTTCATTAAGAATATTGTCATTTCCTGGGCTTTTGTCATTTTTTAGAGTTGTAATAGTTTTCATAATTTCATCCTGTGTTATTTCAGAATTAATTTCTTCATTAATTCAGTTTAATTCTGTTAAGTCAAGTTCTAATATAATATCATCTGAGTTTTCTTCATTTAAGTTCACCTGTATATTCTTAAAAGAGGTATAGAGATCATTTAGTTGAGCTTGTTCATCATTATTATTTTTATTCAATTTATTTATTGTTTTCCAAAATTCCTTTAGATTAGATTAGATGTTTTCATGATTCGTGTTTTTTTTTATAACTTCTGTATTTGTTGAATGTTGTGTTTAATGTTTATTAGTATTCTTTACTGATCTCATTTAGTAAGCTTTTGTTGTTTTCAGGTTTTTTATGCACCCGCCATGAAATGGCGACGGGCATTAAGAGTTGCTCCTGTCCGTCCGTCCATCCGTCTGTCTGTCCCATATTCTCGTGAACGCAACCCCTCCTACACTATTGGTGGGAATTTAATGAAACTTGACCACAATGCTTGGCCTGATATGTTGTTGTGCATGAAGGTGGGGTTTCGCTCTTACATGTTCCGTTCAGAAGTTATGGCCCTTTGATACTTCCATTTACATTAGTTTTAATAGGATTATATCTCGTGAATGCAACTCCTCCTACACTACTGGTGGGAATTTAATGAAACTTGACCACAATGCTTGGCCTGATATGTTGTTGTGCATAAAGGTGGGGTTTCGCTCTTACATGTTCCGTTCAGAAGTTATGGCCCTTTGATACTTCCATTTACATAAGTTTTAATAGGAGTATATCTCGTGAACGCATCTCCTCCTACACTACTGGTGGGAATTTAATGAAACTTGACCACAATGCTTAGCCTGATATGTTGTTGTGCATGAAGGTGGGGTTTTGCTCTTACATGTTCTGTTCAGAAGTTATGTCCCTTTGATACTTCCATTTACATTAGTTTTAATAGGAGTATATCTCGTGAATGCAACTCCTCCTACACCTCTGCTGGGAATTTGATGAAACTTTACCGCAATGCTTGGCCTGATATGTTGTTGTGCATAAAAAAGGTGGGGTTTTTCTCTTACATGTTCCGTTCAGAATTTATGGCCCTTTGATACTTCCATTTACATTACTTTTAAGAGGAATATATCTTGTTTCTTTTATTTTGTGTTAAGCAAAATATGCATTTTGCCCATAACTTTAAAACTACTTGAGATACTGCCTTGAAACTTGAAATATATTTTCATCATCAAAATCTACATCATAACCAACAAGACCCATTACCCTGCTTCCAATATTTTTCAAATTATGCCCATTTTCACTTACATTTTGTGTGAAGAAAAATATACACTTTGCCCTTAACTTTGTCTGGAATGGAGGGATTTCAAAATAACTTGGCACAAATGTTCACCATAACAAGGCGGTGTGTTGTGACAATACCCATGCCTGTAGGTCCAAGGTCAAGGTCACTGTTACTAAAAATAGAATTTTCTTGCAAAATCTTGTCTGCTCTGTAACTTTGTTATTTCTTATTGGATTTTTGAATAACTTGGTATAATTGTTCACCATATCAAGACGGTATGTCACGTACATGCCCAAGCCTTCAGGTTGAAGGTCAAGGTCACTGTTACTAAAAATAGAATTTTCTTGTCCGGGCTGTCACTTTGTTATGAATGGAAGGATTTCAAAATAACTTGGCACAAATGTTTACCATGACAGGGCGATGTGTCACGTACCATGCCCATGCCTGTCGGTCAAAGGTCAATGTCACTGTTACTAAAAATAGAATTCTCTTGTCCGGGCTGTTACTTTGTTATGAATGGAGGGATTTCAAAATAACTTTGCACAAATGTTCACTATGACAAGGCAGTGTGTCCGCACAATACCCAAGCCTGAAGGTCCAAGGTCAAGGTCACTGTTACTAAAAATAAAATTTTCTTGTCTGGGCTGTAACTTCATTATAAATTGAGGGATTTCAAAATAACTTGACGCAAATGTTCACCATGACAGGGCGGTGTATCGCGTACCATGCCCATGCCTGTAGGTCAAGGTCACTGTTACTAGAAATATAATTCTCTTGTCCGGGCTGTAACTTTGTTAGGAATAGATTGATTTCAAAATAACTTGACACAAATGTTCATCATGACAAGATGGTGTGTCCCGTACCATGCCCATGCCTGTAGGTCCAAGGTCAAGGTCACTGTTACTAAAATAGAATTTTCTTGTGAGGGTTGTAACTACGTTAGGAATAGAGTAATTTCAAAATAACTTGGCAGAAATGTTCACCATGACAAGGTGGTGAGTCGTGTACCATGTCCATGCCTGTAGGTCCAAGGTCAAGGTCACTGTTACTCAAAATAGAATTTCCTTGTCTGGGCTATAACTGTTTTGAATGGAGGGTTTTCAAAATAACTTGGCACAAATGTTCACCATGACAAGGCGGTGTGTTGCGTACGTTACCCATGCCTGGAAGTCCAAGGTCAAGGTCACAGTTACTAAAACTTGAATTTACTTGTTCGGGCTATAACTTCTTTATGAAGGAAGGGATTTCAAAATAACTTGTCACAAATGTTCACTATGACATTGCATTGCATTACCACCAACTTCTTCACAGACATTTCCGTAATAAGAAGACAACAGTGCCACAAATACAAATAATTTACTTGATCATCATGTTTATGCATATTCTTATAATTACTCGAACATCACTGTCTTTGAAATGCTATTATTCCCATCATTGCACTTTAGTATCTGAAAACGATGCATAGCGGGGGCATCCGTGTCCTATGGACACATTTCTAGTTTATAATATACTTTTCTAGCATAATTGTGATATTTATTTCATGCACTATGACAGTTACCGTCAAACCATGTTTGAAATTTATTTTTCTTGTTTTCTATTCTTTTTTTGATGGGTTCTATTTTTCCAAATGTATTTTGACAGTTTTCTAAAAAATCGATTTGATTTGTTGTGTAATGTTATCTATACTTTTTTGGCTATTTGTTTCTCTCTCAGTCATGATTTCCAGGTCTGTAAAAATATTATTTATTTTATCATGGTTAGGCAATAGAAAAAAATATTTTAGATTCTCATCCCCACTCGCCCCTGTCCAAAACCACCCGCCCCAAAAAAATTTAATGGTAAAAAAATCGAAACATATTCTGTTCCGGACAGAGTGGGTTTTAGACCATCCCGAAATACCTTCTTAAAAAATAAAAATTAAAAAGTGCCCACCCGCCCCTTTTTTTCCCAAAATCCGGACGAGAATCTAATAATTTATTTTCTCTGGCCTTAAGTCCTATTGCAAATGTGTTTATTTATGTTGAATCCTTTGAAAACTTTTCGTACTTTACTCCATATGTTAAGCCTTATATCCCATATGTGACCATATGTGTTGATTTAGACCGGCCTACACACCTTGTTCAGAAATAACTGAATGAATCTGAAAGCAAACAGTGTAGATCTTATCAAACTGCAAAGATGTGCAATATGGTGAGGATTACATGGGATATAAGTTTTATGCAAGGAGTAAAATGTTAAATATGTCAGTAATATGAAGACAGATCTACTCATGACAGCACTTGTATGATAACTTGTATATGTTTGCAGAGGAGCCTCCATATGAGAGTATAGTGGATGAGAATCGTCGACCAGAACATCAGGGGCCTATTGTTGCCATGGATGCACTGGCCTCACTACAGATCTTTGTCACATGCAGGTAAACTTGATAACAGAAGATAACAGAATAATGTAATGTCTGAAAAAGCAAGGACAGTTGTTGTTTTTTTTTTGCACTACACAGTACCGTAACTAAATCCATGTCATCCAAAATATCAGAAATCATAACTCCTCTGTCCCTGCTCACCACATCCTTAACTGTTGTTACCAATGCTGACCAGCAACCACACCTGCTGTTGTCTTCACAACATTCATGTCTTGGAATCAACAATGCCACTCAAAAACTTGTGACTGCCACATGGCTTTTCCTGTCAATGATTTCTGCGTCAGTGGGTTTTTATGTTTTTAAGTTGGTAGATTGTTTTAGGAAAAAGCAGATGATGAAGAAACTGTATAACACATTGGTTCATAGGGGTGTTTTATCGTAATTGTTTAACTTAATAGTAGTCTCTCCCCAGCCAACCAGGACTGCTTGGATGTGGATACATAAAGGTTTACAATGGTCATGGATGTGACAAGTGCTGGCTTTTAAAGTGTTGAGATAAAAATCTATGACATTGAAAAGTGTATTAGAATATGTTATATTTCAGTTATGATGGAGGTATAAAGGTGTGGGATGAGAACAAGGTTCTGCTAACAGAAGTGATGCTAGAAGAACCTCTAAGTGCAGCTGCCTTCCTTAATGAGATGGGAGACCTTCTTGTTGCCTTCAAGAACCATATTTTCTATATCGATCATTCCAAATGTAAGGCAGAATGTTAACTTGAAGTATTCCTTTTACGTTTTAAACAAACTGAATACTTAGTTTTCCCTCTTTCGAAGAAAGGGGTTTGGTTGCTTTGCATATATCAGTTGGTATATCATTATGTGAGTCTGTCTGAAGACCAAACCATGTCCAATGTTTCTAGAGAACACCTGGGGCCAAGGTTCCTCTGACTTGACTGATGCGAGGGTTTATCATGACAAGTACATGATTGATATTTGGATCAATAGGTGAAAGGTCAAGGTCACAGTGAACTTTCATACCGAACCTTCTTTAGCGAGTATCTAGAGAACTCTGTTGCATAGGTTTCTGAAATATTCAGCATATTTGGTCATGATAAGTAGGTCAGAGGTCAAGGTCATGGTCACCTTGAATACATAAAACTTGTCTGAACAATAACTAGAGTAAAGAATGCTGTTAGCTAGTGTCCTCTACACTGATAGGATTGTCATAACAAGAAGATAACCTTTATCAATGTGGAGGTCAGAGGTCAATATCACATTGACCATTCATGCAAATAAACTATCTGTCAATAACTAATGATTGCTCAGGCCTCAAGCATTGTAGGATGGTTGATTGGCAATGATTAACAGTTTAACTCTAATCAGTTTGAGGTCACCTGGTCAAAAAGTCATGCTATAGGTTACTGCTAAAGCCTTGTAAGATAAATATTTGTGGGGCCTGATATCCTGAAACTTGGATAGTTGGTTGGTCATGAGAAGGATGTGACCCTATAACCTGTAATTTTCAGGTAAATGGCTGAAAGGTCAATGTCACAGCATTTGTATCATTTAGATAGGGATCATCTATAGCTTCAGATATCTGTTAACCCTTTCCTCCATAGACACACCATTATTGCATGGGGGAACAGTGTAGATCCAGATCAGCCTGCACTTCCATGCTGTCTGATCAGGATCTGCACTGATGGCTTTTTGATTTGTAAGGTTATCTCTGACCAAAATGCAACCAGTGCAGATCCTGATCAGATGGCACGGATCATAAAAATGCATAATTAATATATGGAGGAAAGGATTAACATGCACTCTGATTGGCTGCATGCTTTATGAACATTATTTTTGTATAATATTTCACTAAGTTTTCTAAGATTTTATAAGAGATATGGTGATTTCTCAAAACCTTAATTAAAGCTGAGACCCTCATCATCGTTATTATGTAACAGTCAGTGTGAACATTTTCAGGTGTGAAAACCATTAACAGCCCTAGATCAATTTGTGGCAAGCACTTAATATGCTGACATCTGTGATATTATAAAAATGATTAACTCCATGGATACTCTGTCTGAGCAGGATTACACTGTTCGCTTCTTGGTCAGAAATAACCTATTGAATCTAAAAGTGAACAGTGTAGATCCTGATCAGATAGGGATATGCCAGCAGATCTTTAAACTTTTCTTGATGCCTATATAGGTGATTTATTTGGAAATTGACCAAACAATTTAAAAATCAAAAATGCCACCAAAATGTCAGGGATTTCTTACTTGATTATACACAAAGACAGGTAAATGTCAAATATTGTTGATTAAAATGTGTTACATTTTTCAGTGTGCCCAGCTTTCAAGCCTCCAGAAGTGGAGATGGAGACTTCTGATCAAGGTAAGATAAACAATCCTACATACCTGTGAACCCTCCCTATTCCTGTGATGTCACACAAGTTGACAGAAAATAAAAAAAGATCAGAATTTCATTTTTTTATGTCAGTATGCAATAAAATGTTTAAGGATGTGTTCCAATTAACTTTAGTGCAATTATTACAATTTTCAAAAGAAACAGACCAGCATTCTGGTTAATAATCTATCAAAAAAGTATAACATTCTTGTATTTTATACATGGACAGCATTTGATGGAATGGGAGAAACTATTGGTATCAATCAATTTATTACAAATCGTAAACAAAACCATCCAAGAAAATATGTTGTACTCAATATATGAAAAAATACTCATATAATTATAATTATAAAATAATAAATACCTTAGCCTGAAATAAATTGTTGTGGTGTGTGTTGCTGTGTTTCCAAATTTAGTTGTGCATCTAAGATATTTTTGTGTGGCCTGCGATAGCAGGGAGACACATAGGGATCCTATTGTCTGGCGACATCACCGTTGTGGTCGTTTGACTATTTTATGAGTTATGCCCCTTTCACATGAAACTTTAACATGAAACTTAATGTTGCCTATAACTTTTGAAGTACTTGTCCTATTCACTTAAAACTTGCAATATATCATCTTCATGAACAACAACATCGGTTAGAACAAGAATGATAACTCTTGTTTGACTATTTATTTAGTTATGCCCCTTTCGCATGCAACTTTAACATGAAACTTAATGTTGCCTATAATTTTCAATTACTTGTCCTATTCACTTAAAACTTGCAATATATCATCTTCATGAACAACAACATCGGTTACAGCAAGAATGATAACTCCTCTAAGACTAGTTTTTGAGTTATGTCCCTTCCAAATGCAACTTTAACATAAAACTTAATGTTGCATATAACTTTGAAAGTAATAGTCCTATTCATTAAATACTCCGACAGAATAAGTGACAGCGTGAACACGGCCATCTGTGACAACAAGAATTATAACTCATGTTTCATTTTTTTGAGTTATGTCCCTTTCAAAAGCAACTTTAACGTGATTCTTAATGTTGACTTTAACTTTGAAAGAATTTATCCTATTCACTTTATACTCGGACTATATATTCTTCATGAACAAGGTCATTGATTACAACAAGAATGATAACTCCTACTATTATATGAGTTATGCTCCTTTCAAATGCAACTTTAACATGAAACTTTATGTTGCCTTTAAAGTACTTGTCCCATTCACTTAATACTTGGAATATATAATCTGCATAAACAATACCATCGGTGACGAAAAGAATGACAACTCCTGTTTGACTATTTTATGAGTTATGCCCCTTTCAAATGCAACTTAAACATGAAACTAAATGTTGCCTGTAACATAGAAAGTACTTCTCCTATTCACTTAATAGTTGGAATATATCATCTGCATGCACATAACTATTGGTGGCAACTAGAATGATAACTCAGGTTTCACCATTTTTTTTAGTTATGCCTCTTTCAAATGCAATTTAGGTGATCCGTGCTGTAGTATTGTAATCAACTTGAATTTAATCTTTTTATCATGTATGATTAAACATAGGCCCACATTTCAACTTTATGCAAGCAGGCGACACATGTGTTCGGCGGAACACCAATTCTTATGAAATGGCGACGGGCATTAAGAGTTGCTCCTGTCCGTCCGTTTGTTCGTCCGTCCATCTGTCCGTCCGCGCCGACGATCAATGCATTAAGTGTAATAATGTATGTTAAGGATGGTATTATGTGGTTATTTTTTTCCTAAGCGGTTACCTGACAAGTTGGACACATTCTGTGGAGTTGTTGTGACATATAGTGGTATATTAAACTGACTAAAAAATTCACCACTTAAGGATGGACAGTCCATCCTCAAAAGTGAGTAAATGTGCACACATGATCAAGGCATTAAGTGTAATAATGTGTGTTCAGGATGGTATTATGTGGTTATTTTTCCTAAGCAGTTACCTGACAAAATACCACCTAAGTCGAAGAACCACCTTATCCTCAAATGTGAGTACGTCCGTCCGTCTGTCCGATATTCTCGTGAACGCAACTCCTCCTACACTACAGGTGGGAATTTAATGAAACTTGACCAGAATGCTTGGCCTGATATGTTGTTGTGCATAAAGGTGGGGTTTCCCTCTTACATGTTCCGTTCAGAAGTTATGGCCCTTTGATACTTCCATTTACATTAGTTTTAATAGGAGTCAGGGTTGCCAGCAGACTTGAAAAGTCAGGGAAATTTGATTTTTTTTCAAGGTCAGGGAATTGTCAGGGAATTTCGAAAATTGGTCAGTGAAAAATAAAAAACCTGAAAAGTCAGTGAAAAGTCAGGGAAAAATAATTTTGAAGGGCCAAAAAGCAATATTGCTATATGTTATCAAAGAATGCATTTACAATTTTTTTCTGTTATGAATCTTTTTCTTTATAATTGTGTATTACTACAAAATTCTAATATTATAATTGAAATTACTTGAAGACTGAAAAGCTCTGTCTCCTTTGCCTCCAGAAATTATAATAAGGATGTGTCACACACAAACCCATGTCCCTCCCTCCAAGATCAAGGTCACAGCAACCCTCTGAACTAAGAAAGTTCTGATATAAAGGCCTTACTGATGATTTCGTTTTTCCCCTATATTTGCTTCTATGGTTGGATTTTAAAATAATTGGCTAAAGTGACCACCATAATGTGAACATGTGTAATGTACAAAATCTGACACTGTGTTCCAACATTCAGTTCATAGCAACCTAGTTTTTTGTATAATGGCAGAAATTTTTTTAAATATTGCATTTAATTACTGCTACATTTTTCAGAATAAAAACTTAAAACAGGCCAGGTGTATAATGTGTACATCTGCCTGACATATATTTTAAGTGGCCCAGTCCAGCGATATTGATGGCTTTGTCTGTTGTTCATCAGTCTGTCACATAAACTTTAAGTTGGCTATAACTTTGCCATTTCTTAACATTCCTTCATGAAACTTTCAAATTGTATATCTTATGACAACATCCTCGTGATGATGCCAAATGCTTTTGGTCAGTATCACATTTGATGGAGTTACACCCTTTTTGTACTTGGATTTTGACACGAAAACGACTCTTTCATTATAACTTTTCCATTTCTAAATATTTTTCATGAAACTTACAAATGATATCATTGCTTATGATAACATGCTCGTGATGATGCAAAATTCTTTTGGTCAGGGTATCATTTGAGTGAGTTATGCCCCTTCTTATACTTGCAATTTTACACAAAAACAATGTTGGCTTTAACATTTCTCTATATTTCTTTAAACTTTTGAATTATATTGGTTATGACTACAAGCATGTAATGATGCCAAATTCTTTAGGTCAAGATCACATTTGATGTAGTTAGGCCACTTTTTGTACTTGGATTTTTAAATGAAAACATAACATTGACTATAACTTTGCCATTTCTTCATCAAACATTGAAATTTAATTGCTCATGATAAATGTATTTATCCACGTTTCTATGTAATTCATCTCATGTATGCTTCAAGGTTATTGGTTGTGAGGATTCACGAAATTCTCGTGCAGTGTCATTATATATGGTGTAAACCTTGGATAAAATTCATTCGAGTCGTCGCATTGCTATTGTACAGACATATTAAATATTTCTATTCCATAAATTGTTAAGGACGTATTTGAGAAGGTCATTACTTGACTGTGAGAAGGACAATTAAATTTTCTGATGGAGTTCATGTTCGGCAACTTTCTTCAAATATTCTAGGGCATGGATACAACTTGAGCTCGGAGTCGGCAATAACAGCGATAGTCGGAACCATTATTTTGTCACTGATGAGTATTTATTTTGTACATTTTTCAGATTTTAGAAACTTGAGGAAGAGCACGTGGTGTTCGATAAGTAATCATTTTGATATTATATGTATATCTAGTGCAATCAAAGAATAGAATAAGGAGAATGTATATTTAGAAAGTTTTTATCTTGAATTGTTGGTAAATGTGACATGAAATTGTAATCAGTAATTTACGATTTGTCTAAAAGCAATTAATGCATGTGCATTTTAAATAACATATTTTAATATAGGCTTTGGAATGGTAATATGTATCTCAGTAATTTTTTCCAACTATTATTCCGTTGGCATGTAACGGTAATGTTGTTGATAAACTCACTGGAGGAAGAAATGCTGGTCAGTATCACAGACAAGAGAGTAATTTTGAAATTGGATTGATTTCACTTGTTATGGCAATGTTTGAAGAAACATTTTAATTCAGGGCATGCAACATTCCATTTGATAGTTATTGAGATGCTATACGATAATATTTTCAGATTTGACAGTCTCGTGATGATTGCTGGATGATGAATAAAAGGCGTATCTAGTCAGCGTCCTGAGATTGGTTTGCATTTTTCGGAAATGCTTTTGTATTTTTGTTCTTATTTAGTTTTTCAAATATTGAATTCTAGATAATGATATAAATGTTTGATTTTTTAAATCTAGAGTTTGAGGCCTAATTTAAAGACTTCGGTTATTTTCGTTGAAGGTTCATGTGATGCTAGAGGGACGAGAAAGTTAATCAGCTGTTATTGCATTTGCATTAGTGTTGCAATTTAAGTCTTGCCGCTTAATCTCTGTGTAATAGATAATAATTTGACAAGTTAATTTTATAACGATAAAAAATATTGTTACACATATTTTTAAAAAACAAACAGCAGTAACAATGAGTGTGATGTTGATAATATCATTTTACTGCGTTTATTTAGGCTTGCTGCAAAACAATCAGATAGGTCATATATAATAAGTTATGCATTGTATGTACATTTGCACGTGGAAAACATGGAAAGTGTGTATATTTTATACAGTATAAGACGCTAACTGTACTTTTCTATCCAAATGAAATGAGTGGCTCTTGTTTTGGAGAGAATAAACTGATCAAAGAGCCTTGTGTTTTCCTATAGTTTACTTACGGTAGTTAGACTTTTAGAAGTATAGAAATAATTAAAACAGTTATTTATTATAATATTTTAGTGTTTAATACAATTAAGATTTCAAGCAAATTCTATTGCTTTACATGTAGACTTGGCTTCATAGAGACTGCATTGTCGTTTGGTTCGGTAGAAAATAGAATGTTTATTGAAATCCGTGGATATTTGTTTTCTTTTCCATGATTTATACTGTTTTTATTATAATTCTAACAGTTTTAATTAATTAAGAAAGAGTATGCTTAGTAATTTCAGGACAAACAATTTGTTGATCTTTTATGACGGGATGCTGGTTTGAGCCCAACATAATCATTACTATGGCAAGTTCGGCATTAATGCAGTTGGTCAACGTAAGCCAAGAATCGGAGAGATTGCTTTGTCAGGTGTTCTGAAACGATGGTTGGATAGGCAAGTGGAAAGTATATTAAAATCTGGCATTTATGGGTTCGTATAATTTCAGTCATTTTTGAGTTTTCTACGAGAATGTTCATATATGATGGGATTTAGATTTGAGTGCGAGCTTTAGCCCATTAGCACAATGGGAAGATCGCCATGTTCCCAAGTTATGATTGTTTGCGTTTTAATATTATAATTTGTACATATAATATGACATCAATCTGTAGATTTTACGGGAAATTATCGGTAACATTGCCACAGTTGCGCTGAATAACAAGGAATACTATATTTTTTAAATATTCCAGTATGCATGAATTTCATTTACTCATACCAGAAACTTATAGTTCTTACGCTAAGTTCCTTAGAATATTAGCTCAGAATAACTTGTCGTTGCGTATTACGCTACGTTAGATTGATAAGTGTGTTTCCTTGAATGTTTTGTCGAGTTGGATTTGCACGTGCATGTATTGATATGGTTTTATGATATAGTCGATAGAAATTAAAATGTTCAAAAAATTACGTAATAAAAATCTAAAGAAAAAACAAAAACATTCGCGCTAATAGTGAATTTTACAAACTTTTACTTAATTCTGAGATACTACCAATTCATATAGGTCTAAGAATAGAATTTTCCCGTTCTTTGTGTTTTTCGATAGTATATCATGTATATAGCAATGCAATACGACCATTCCTATTGTACTTGGTGTTTTTATTTCTTTTCCTACCTATGAATTACTTGAATATGGGATAAATAATTTATTTTCGTTTGAACGCAGTGAATTAGAAAATAAATGTATTTATCCACGTTTCTATGTAATTCATCTCATGTATGCTTCAAGGTTATTGGTTGTGAGGATTCACGAAATTCTCGTGCAGTGTCATTATATATGGTGTAAACCTTGGATAAAATTCATTCGAGTCGTCGCATTGCTATTGTACAGACATATTAAATATTTCTAATTTCCCGTCCCACCCACCCTCATTTTATGTGTTTGATTTCACCATTTGCGAAGACGGTTAGAACTCCGTTAACACTTTTGTACACTTTTAGTTGATAGGTAGCAGCTTAATTACCTTATTTGTCTGATTTTGTTTCTACAATTGTTATCAAGATTTGGTAGTTTGCATTAAAAGTCACTTAGAAGTTATGAAAGATAAATTTCAAATGATTCTTTTCGCAATTAGAATGGTTCGTAATTTTTGACGTATATATCAAACGCTTATCAGAAGCTGCATTGGACTGAGAACATTTTCTACAATTTTATGTGAACAAGCCACTTGGCTGAAAGTTAGATTGTGCGTTCTGTTATTTTGTGTTTGGGTATGTTTGGTTCGATTCTGATCAATCGCCTCTTGGCGAAAGTGTGCGATATATTCTATTGTGTTTGTTTAGACAAAACAATCACTTTACTAAATCAGTAGTTCAACATAACATTGCATTGAACCGGATGTGTTTTGTTTTCATTAGAGGCTGATGTGGCCTTAATCTCGCTACTGGAGTAAAATTTTATGCGCACTTGGCGTTTAATTATATTCATTTGCATCAATATTACGTTTCCACTTGGCGCTGTATTAGCGTGGATGTGTTTGGTTCGATTCTCATGGTGTATAACGAATTCCGAAATCGCCACTTAGTCTAAAATTTAAGTGTCACTTGCCAAGAATGGCATTTGTTCGAAACAAAAAAAGCAACTTGACAAACATTTCAGCATATTTCATTGCATTTGCTTAAATGCGTCTTGATTTTAAGTTACCGTGAAAATTAGAAATTGTATAATTTAAATTTTATCTTGATTAAGATCAGTAGTTATTGGAAGAATAATTTGACACGATTTACACGTGGAATTGGATATATTTTCTACGATTAAAACGATAAGGACGAAGAAACTTCTTAGCGGAGAATGTAGCATTTTAATTGATTTGGCCAAAATATTTGATTTTAATGGACTGACCTCCCATAACCTGACAAAATGTGAACGCTATATGCGATTCGATTTAAAGAAAAGATTAGCCACTTCATTTAAAAATAATCGAAAAACGCTAAACATTAAATTGATCAGCATGATGATTTTTTGGACTGCAGATTTAACCACTTGGCGCTGTTAATTTGACTTAGAAGTGTTTGATTGCATTAACTTAAATAAGGAGTTGCTTTAAACCCGCAAATTGGCTTAAAATTGAAGTGTAGCATGGTGCTGTTTTGTAATTTGATTTGCTAAGAGAATAGCCGATTGGAATTAGATTGAGGTGTCACTTGGCGCTGTGTAGCCGCTTGGCTGTGTTGGGAAATTGTTATGTCGATTGGCGAAGTAGTGCCGATTGGCGCTGTATTTAAATGGAATAATTGCGTTTTGAAGACTAGCCGATTGGCATGAAAGTGAGTGCCACTTGGCGCGGCATTGGTTGTATTTAACTCGATTATCAGGTTAACGATTTGAGTGATAACTCGCCATGTGGCGTGAAATTGAAGTGCCGATTGGCGCTGTGTTATGGAATAGTTTTTTGAAGACTAGCCGATTGGCTTGAAAGTGAATGTCATTTGGTGAAGCTTTGGTTGTGTTCAGTTTGATTATCAGATGATATTGCCCCTCCTGGGAGCGAACCTCGCCACGTGGCGTAAAATTGAAGCGCTGAGTGGCGCTGTAGTGCCGATTGGCGCTGTGTTGGAATTGTATTGTTTTGTGAAAGACTAGCCGATTGGCTTGAAAGTGAATGCCATTTGGCGCTGCATTGGTAGTGTTTAGTTTGATTATCAGATATTGCCCCTCCTGGGAACGAACCTCGCCACGTGGCGTAAAATTGAAGTGCCGATTGGCGCTGTAGTGCCGATTGGCGCTGTGTTGGAATGGAATTGTTTTGTGAAAGACTAGCCGACTGGCTTGAAAGTGAGTGCCGTTTGGCGCTGCATTGGTAGTGTTTAGTTTGATTATCAGATATTGCCCCTCCTGGGAACGAACCTCGCCACGTGGCGTAAAATTGAAGTGCCGATTGGCGCTGTAGTGCCGATTGGCGCTGTGATGGAATGAAGTTGTTTTTGTGGAAGACTAGCTGACTGGCTTGAAAGTGAGTGCCACTTGGCGCTGGATTGTCTGACTTTAATTGTTCTTAATGTAAGCGAGTTAAGTCGAATGTAAAAAGTTGAATAAGATGATAGGAATCTACACAAAGACGTTTAGTTAAATTTTGGCGTTTTCTGTTTCATTATTTTAACTTTGGGCGCAGATTATTAGCAAACAATACTTCCTGTTTTTCTTTTGCATATGTGTAAGATGATGTTATTTTTCTATTCAAGTAGGTTCTGGATGATAATAGACATTCATTGCAGCAGGCTCGAGGATTCCGGTTGTGCGGCTTGACACGAACCAAGACGAGGATGCAGGAAAGATGGGCTAATAGACGTTAATGAAATGTTGTCGTTGAAATATAGTATATAGCAATGCAATACGACCATTCCTATTGTACTTGGTGTTTTTATTTCTTTTCCTACCTATGAATTACTTGAATATGGGATAAATAATTTATTTTCGTTTGAACGCAGTGAATTAGAAAATAACACGCTTTAATTTATGTTGCCAATTCTTTTGGTCAAGATGGAGATATGTCCCTTTTTTGTACTCGCATTTCTATCTTGTTTAAAAATCTTGTGACACAAACTTCTAAAGTTTTCACTAGATTGATTCGAAAATTTAAGCATACATTCTGCATCAACACAACTATTTTTATTTGGATCAGACTATAAATATTTGCTGGATTAGGACAGGGGTCTTCAAAAATAACATGGATTTTTAAAAATTTTATCTAAGCACTGAACAGGCTTAATTGTTTATATTACTTTTATGGTGTAAACATCTTTGTATTTAAGTGATGTAAAAAAAATAATTTTACAACATGAAGGAAACATGTATGGGGATTATTCTGAGGGGGTTGTTTTACTTGTGTAAAAAGGTATGTTGTTTGTAATGTATCAAGCATGTTTTAATAGCTAAATAATTTAGTACATATTGTTAAAATAATATAAATGAACTTATGCGTGGATTGAACAGCAGTAAGGGAGGTGGAGGCCGTTTAAGTTTGTTCATATATTGGTCAGTGAAAACCCTGATTTGGTCAGTGAAAAGTCAGGGAAAAGTCAGGGAATTTTTTTCTTCTAAGGTGCTGGCAACCCTGGGAGTATATCTTGTGAACGCAACTCCTCCTACACCTCTGCTGGGAATTTAATGAAACTTGACCACAATGCTTTGCCTGATATGTTGTTGTGCATAAAGGTGGGGTTTCGCTCTTACATGTTCCGTTCAGAAGTTATGGCCCTTTGATACTTCCATTTACATTAGTTTTAATAGGAATATATCTTGTTTCTTATATTTTGTGTTAAGCAAAATATGCATTTTGCCCATAACTTTAAAACTACTTGAGATACTGCCTTGAAACTTGAAATATATTTCACCATCAAATTCTACATCATTATCAACAAGACCCATATCCCTGCTTCCAATATTTTTCAAATTATACCCCTTTTTCACTTACATTTTGTGTTAAGAAAAATATACACTTTGCCCTTAACTTCGTTTGGAATGGAGGGATTTCAAAATAACTTGGCACAAATGTTCACCATAACAAGGCGGTGTGTCGTGACAAACCCATGCCTGTAGGTCCAAGGTCAAGGTCACTGTTACTAAAAATAGAATTTTCTTGCAAAATCTTGTCCACTCTGTAACTGTTATTTCTTATTCGATTTTTAAATAACTTGGTATAATTGTTCACCATATCAAGACGGTATGTCACGTACATGCCCATGCCTGTAGGTCAAAGGTCAAGGTCACTGTTACTAAAAATAGAATTCTCTTGTCCGGGCTGTTACTTTGTTATGAATGGAGGGATTTCAAAATAACTTGGCACAAATGTTCACCATGACAGGGCGATGTGTCCGCACAATACCCAAGCCTGAAGGTCCAAGGTCAATGTCACTGTTACTAAAAATAGAATTTTCTTGTCCGGGCTGTAACTTCATTATAAATGGAGGATTTCAAAATGATAAATGTTCACCATGACAGGGCGGTGTATCGCGTACCATGCCCATGCCTGTAGGTCAAGGTCACTGTTAATAAAAATAGAATTCTCTTGTCCGGGCTGAAACTTTGTTAGGAATAGATTGATTTCAAAATAACTTGACACAAATGTTCATCATGACAAGATGGTGTGTCCCGTACCATGCCCATGCCTGTAGGTCCAAGGTCAAGGTCACTGTTACTAAAAAAGAATTTTCTTGTGAGGGTTGTAACTACGTTAGGAACGGAGTAATTTCAAAATAACTTGGCAGAAATGTTCACCATGACAAGGTGGTGAGTCGTGTACCATGTCCATGCCTGTAGGTCCGAGGTCAAGGTCACTGTTACTAAAAATAGAATTTTCTTGTCCGGGCTATAACTTTGTTTTGAATGGAGGGTTTTCAAAATAACTTGGCACAAATGTTCACCATGACAAGGCGGTGTGTTGCGTACATTACCCATGCCTGTAAGTCCAAGGTCAAGGTCACAGTTACTAAAACTTGAATTTACTTGTTCGGGCTATAACTTCTTTATGAATGAAGGGATTTCAAAATATCTTGGCACAAATGTTCACTATGACATTGCATTGCATTACCACCAACTTCTTCACAGACATTTCCGTAATGAGAAGACAACAGTGCCACAAATACAAATAATTTACTTGATCATCAAGTTTATGCATATTCTTATAATTACTCAAACATCACTGTCTTTGAAATGCTATTATTCCCGTCATTGCACTTTAGTATCTGAAAACGCTGCATAGCGGGGGCATCCATGTCCTATGGACACATTTCTAGTTTTTAATTTGGAGCAAAAAAGCAGTTGAAAATCTAACAATATCCTATATGAAAATGTATTTATATGATAATTCTCATTCCACTTTTAGACATATACAAAGCTATAAAAATAATGGTCTATGTAATAAATATATAGATGTTTGGTTTGCTATTGATTTCCATGCAACTCTGTTAGGAAGTAATGTAAACATGGAAATAGTTACTTGGTTTAAACAGACTGAGCGGGAAGATATAATTTATTTATAGAACATGGAATAACCTTTAAATCTACCAATAGATGACTTGTGCAGTTGGTACCCTTCTTTATGTAAAAGGATCAATAATAACTGGTGACCAGATTTGATGGTGCTCCACTTTCTGCACAAAGAGCTAGAGGGGCATTAACAAATGTTTTTCCCTTCGCAATGACTTAAACATTTCACATTAAATAAAATTCCTTTTGTAAAATGAATAATTTAGTTACAATATTATATCTGTTTTACGAAAGAAATTTTGCTAAGACATCAAAATCTAAAAAAAACTACACAAGAAAGTATTTTTATTTACAAACTGATTTCTTAGACACCATCTGGCCTCAAGATTATAAAACTGAGAATGGAAACCAGTCTATAATCTCAAGGATCTGATTGGCTAAAATAGAGACTTTTCTCCATTTCAGCAAATCAGATGCCTGAGGTTTGAGACTGGTTTCTAATCACAGATTTATATCTTCAGCCCTGATCTCTCTTGGGCTTGAATACATATACATATTCACAATTATCAAGTAAATGCAGTTTACTGTAAATACAATGTATAATGCTTCACCTATAATTCATATAGAAAATTTAATGAACTCTGGCCTTACAAATCTCATTTCCCTCTCTAATCAGCTTAAATGTCCCCAGAGCCAGTACAGTTTCACTTTTTTCCGTACTAACTTTTCTGTCAGTGATGACCATGATTTCCCTGGATGTAAGCATTGGAGATATCATTATCTTAAGAACACGTTCTCCTAAATCAATGTTAATATGCATTAATGCCACTTCAAACTGTTTGATCCTTTACTTATTGTATGACAGTTAATGATGTTCAAAGATAAAAAAAAATTCTGCTAATTTAATGGCTTCTGTCAGAAATAAAATCTTTTGTTTCCCTTGGAAAACTAGGTCAAAAACCAGATTAGTCAGCTATGCTGAAAAATAGTTTTAAGAAATATGGGTGTTCATTTTAAGTTTTGACAGTTATATGCCCATATAAGTTGAAAAAGACCATTTATATGACTGTTCACCATTTGTATTGTACTCTTATTTCTGATACAAAACTAATATACAACTGGATTTGGTTGATCTTGTGTTTGTTGCAACTATGTTACACATTCAATAGCAGACTTCTCAGACTACAATACTCACCTTGTATTATTTTTAGAGTCAGATGTTTATGAGGACCCACGTGTTCTGTACGAGATGCTGCAAGAAGATGAAGAGCCTGTTACACTGGAAAATTATCTGGTTTGTTCCATTTGGCATTTCAAAATTAGTGTCTAATCAACAGAAGTCAGTACTTCCACACAATCGGGCAGGGGGGTACACATATGTATTATGACATTGAAGCTATGCTTTATTGATATCACTTTTCTCAAAACCAGGTAATAGCCTCCTGAAAGCCAACAAGTTTATAAAATTATATCTTGTACTGGCTATAAGAACTGTTATTATATAATATTATGTTATACTGAGATGTACGTCCACAGCAATTTGTTGTAATAATTGAGTGTCAGGTTAGCTATCGAGCCATCCTGTATTGATCCCACAGGAAGGATTATTTTCTTCATTTGATACTATTAAACATGGTTTTCTTGATAACATTCTCTATCCCTTGTCAATTATTTTGAAAATAAAAGGTTTAAATTATGATAAAATTTTAAGTATGGGCAATTTAACTCAGAGTGTCCTCATAGTCTAGTTCCATTAAAGAGTTACATTCACATTTTCTGCTTGATATCTGTTGAAAACAATATGTAACCATTCATTTTATGCGCCATTACCTAATTATGTGACATTCATTGATGTTTATGCACTTTGGGTGATGTTCAATGACATTAACCCTTTCCTCCATATATACGCCTTTTTATGTGTGTTGACCAGTGAAGATCCAGATCAGCTAGCACATCCATGCCATCTGATCAGGATCTGCACTGGTCGCTTTTTGGTCAGAAATAACCCAATAAATCAAATAGCGCTCAGTACAGATCCTGATCAGAAGGCAAGGATGTACCGGCTGATCAGGATCTACACTGGTTGCACAAAGGAGTGTCTGTGTACTTCCATGGTTTTTGTGATTGAGAAAACGTAAATTAAAAAAGTTAAAAGGATCAAACCTGTAACTTGTATTCATATCACTCTTGCACATTTACAATATATTTTGCCAGGACTTGATGCTCAACATCGACAGTCTACTTGTTACACCTCAAAATAAGAAGATATAATCAAACCTTTACTCCATATATACACTTTTTATCACATGGGCCATCAGTGTAGATCCAGTTCTGCTGACACATCCATGCCATCTGATCTGGATCTACACTGGTTGTTTCTTGGTAAAAAATTACCAAATAAATCAAAAGCTAACAGTGCAGATCTTGATCAGACAGCATGGATCTTATAAATAAAATATCGAACAGTGTAGATCCTAATTAATCAGACAGCATGGATCTACTTTGTTTACCCATTTATAACAGCCATATCACATGGAGTTAAAGGGTTAACACTGCCTGAATGCATGTTAACAAATTTGTTTGGATGTTTTACAGGTACCTTATGATCACCTCGAGTTTGACAAAGATTTTTTGGAGGGTAAAACCAAAATAGAACAACCAAAGACAGTTGCTGAAGTCATGGAAAGCAGTGTAAGTTGTTGTTGTTGTTGTGCTGGGAGTGGTGGTAGTTATTGAATCGCAAATAGGAATAACAGACTGCCATTAATGCAGTGTGTAGGTTGTTAAAGGAAATCAACAACACAATTACAGTGTGTAGGTTGTTTGAGGATACCAACAACACAATTACAGTGTAGGTTGTTTGAGGATACCAACAACACAATTACAGTGTAGGTTGTTTGAGGATATCAGCAACACAATTACAGTGTGTAGGTTGTTTGCAGATATCAACAAAACAATTAAAGTGTGTAGGTTATTTAAGGAAACAGCAACACAATTACAGTGTGTAGGTTATTTAAATAAACCAACAACACAATAAAAATGTGTAGGTTGGTTCAATGAAACCAACAACATTATTACAGTTCGTAGGTTATTTAAAGAAACCAAAACACAATAACAGTGTGTAGGTTGTTTCGAGGAAACCAACAACCAAATTACAATGTGTAGGTTGATTCAAGGTACACAACAACTAAATTACAATGTGTAGGTTGTTTCAAGGAAACCAACAACACAATTACAGTGTGAAGGTTGTTTCAAGGAAACCAACAACTAAATTACAATGTGTAGGTTGTTTCAAAGAAGTCAGCAACACAATTACAATGTGTAGGTTGATTCAAGGAAACCAACAACACTATTAAAGTGAGTAGGTTATTCAAATAAATCAAAAACACAATTACAAGTGTGTTTGCTGGTTCAAGGAAACCAACAACACAATTACAGTGGTTAGGTTGTGGTTGTTTTTAGACTTTTAGCTCCCCTAAAGGCATATGATGAGCTATTGGACAGATCGTTGTTTAGAATCTTTTGTCCTGCAGTGAATGGTATACATTTATAATAATAATATAATAATATTCATACCATCTTTCATTCCTTGGGAGGGCAATAACTTAAAACTACAGAAGGTATTGATTTCAAACAAAGATTGTAATTAGATCTCATTGGGAAATAGTGCATTGTGTAAGAACCATAACTATATGATGTTTATTGTTGAGTGATGCCCCTTTGTTAGGACTTTTTCCAAATAATAACTTGAGTGTAAAAGCTAGAGGCTTAAAACTTAGTTGATAGGTCTTAAACCCCTTACTTATTTATTATACTAATGTAATAATTATGTTCCCTATCCCAAACTTTCCAACCTCTCCAGAAGTTAAAACCAACCTGTGTGAAACATAATTACCTAAATGTGGTGGAATGGCAAATAAATCTGATTCCACCAATAGAGAGCCTCAGACATTCATAGGCCTCTTGTTTCATTTTCCAGAACATTTAATGAAAAACTGTCGGAGAAACTTCATCAAAACTTCAAACAATCGTGTAGGCCATTGATCAGAAGTGCACTGTAAAAGGCATATAACTCTGCAAGGCTTTCTTTTTGAATTATTTCCCTTTATTATTTTTCTTGTTAAAACATAATTCCATAATTGTGTTTTACAATTATAATGGAGAATGTTGAAATTTTACACACTGATAGTGGAAGATGAGAGGAAGTGTACTGTACATCAGCAAAGTAAAAAGGTTTACACCACATTTTGTATTAGTTATCATATGATTTCCCCATTAAACATGTTTCCATGAAGTTTTGGCTTGTATTCAGCATGTTCAGTTCATCTTCTTAAATATGTATACTACCATTTTCATGAAAAAAGGGTCTTCATGGTCTTACCGCGATATATTGGTTTTTACAATATATCGAATCGTGATATATAGGAGCTCTACTGTACAAAATTGTCTGCCCTTTACAGACAAACATATTTTGGAGCATCTATTGGTTTCACTGATATTCTTGTTACCTTTTTTTCAAAAGTTTTAAAACAGTAAACAAATGGACTACACACACTTTCAGGTAGTGAAAAATGTTCATCTGTATTTTCTGATTTTACTTATATAGTGAACAAGAAAAGAAACTTTCACAAATTAACAAGTGAAACCACTTTTAAATTAATGATGTCATAAAACAACTAAAACATCTGTACCTAGCAGATTTATTAATTTTTGGTACAGAGAAGTTTAGAAATTTTGTTAACCTTTCATGACAGTTGTTGTTTTCTTGCAATATTTAATGAAATAGGCTCAAAACTGTCATCGTCTGGCTCCAAGGTTATATAACTTGGAAACTAGTCTCAAATCTCAAGCATGTGATTGGCTAAAATGTTGACTGGTTGCCATTTCAGCCAATGAGATGCTTGATATTTGAGACTGGTTTACATTCTTGGTTTTATAATCTTGAGACCTAGACTTCATGAACTCTAAGATATTCATACTGGAGGTTGAATTTATTGGAAATATTGCTGGTAAATATTGCTAAGGCATTCACAAGGTTTGTGAAGGTTAATTTGAATAAAACATTGAGTAAAAATGGCATTTACCAAAACTGCCTGAATAGGATGTATTCAAATATGACACATATTTGGCACTAGATATTGACTTTGATAATGTTTGAAATGAAAAGTTTAAAGACTGCAGTATAAAAAACATTAAGGTATCGCAAACATTGCAAATGGCGAAAACAGGCTAAAATTTCAAAAAATGAATTTTGGGGGAAATACTTATTGCCACCAAGATTTTAGTTATTAAATGTATTTAGCTGTGGATGTAGTAAATGTTTGCAAGCTCAATTCAGTCTAATTCATGTTCTAATTACCAAGCACATACTAAAAGAAAAACCATTTGCATGAGAACTCTGAAATTCATGAACAATATACCAAAGCAACTCATACCTGAAATAAGTATATGCTGGTCTACAATGTTTAGTGCCAATTCGTCGAAAATAATGCTAGGGTTTTCAAGAAATTCAAGGAAATCTTACTTCCTGGTTCAAAGTGAAAGTAGAAAGTGAAAGTAGGAAGTAAGTTTTCATTGAATTTCTTGATAACCCTAACATTATTTTGACAGATTGGCACTAAACATTGTAGACCAGCATATACTTATTTCAGGTATGAGTTGCTTTGGTATATTGTTCATGAATTTCAGAGTTCTCATGCAAATGGTTTTTCTTTTGTTTTAGTACGTGCTTGGTAATTAGAACATGAATTAGACTAAATTGAGCTTGCAAACATTTACTACATCCATAGCTAAATACATTTATTTACTGAAATCTAGGTGGCAATAAGTATTTCCCCCAAAATTCATTTTTTGAAATTTTAGCCTGTTTTTGCCATTTGTAATGTTTGCGACCTCTTAATATTTATGTCACTTTGGCTTTTATTTTTCAAGTTGTGTTTCTCTTAGATTCTTGTTTGTAACAGTACGTGTCCCTTTTAATGTTATTGGAAATGTACCTCTGACAGAAATCACTTTTGAAATGGTGGACTTTTTCTTTGTAGAATTTTATGTGTATATTCTTTAAAAAAAGAGCATAAATTTCACACATAAATTTCACTCATACATTTCACTCATACATTTTCATATTAAACTATACAGATAGTTGGGATTTGAGCTCAGTCTCTATTTTCAGTTGTATAACCTTGAAACCAGGGTCCATGATCACAACACTGAGATTGGTGACCATTTGTAAAACACTAGCTTTTGATTGGCCCATCAAACACTGGTAACAATTTCAAAAATTTTCAATCAGATTCTTGATCAAGATTATAAAACTATGATTGGAGACCAGTCTCAAATCTTAGGAATCTAATTGGCTGATATGGAGACTTGCCACCATTTAAGCCAATCAGATGCTTGAGATTCATTATCTCCATTTCAGTCAATCACATGCTTGAGATTTGATTCTGGTCTCCAGTTTTAGTTTTGTGATCTTGGACACAGGTCTCCAGTCTCAGTTTTATGATCTTGGACCCCAATCTCAGTGATTCTATTAAGTTTTTCACCTCCTTTTGCATTTAAAGAGCAGTCTAACTCTGTATCTAAAAGAAGGGTATAACCACAAATAGAATAAAGGGTTTGAGCAGTTGTTGATAAGGTATAGTCTTGTTAGGAAAAAAATTACAATCCTTACATGGGAATGATTTTTCATGTCTAACGCTCCAAGACATAATCCTGCCAAACCAGGAATGCAAGAAGAACAGATAAAGATAAGTGTCACAAGACCCATTACTTTGCTTGTAATTACAGCTCGTCTGTAATTAATGTTCGATTTAAGACTGTATCTGCAGGGAGTAGTTTGACGAGTATGGTTTGCAAAGTTGACAAGTATTCTATAATTACCAGCACTGTCATAATTTGATGTTCCTTGTGGCTGATCTTCAGAATTATTTGAACATTTGTGATTGTTACCTTTTGAGGAACTTGATATATAATCATCAGATAATTGGTGCTTGTGGTTGTAATGCAGCGGGTCTGAATTGGTTTGATGTGACCATTTACATTTAATTCCCTTTTTTTCTCCCATACTGTTACTTCTCTTCAGTGAATGCTTATTAACATGTTCACATTGCGAAGCATGGTCTTCTTGTTTCAGTGGTAACATTTGGATTGTTGTTTGCCTCCTGTGATGTTTTTTACATTTATGATCAGTTGTTTGGTGGTGAAGGGGACTACCGCATAGTGATCGTCGACTTGATGCTTGTACATCACTATGCAATGCAGATTTGGTGTCACTGTGCTCAAGATTGTCTCCCTTTTGTTCATCTTTGGTACATGCAGTTTCTAGACTTTCGTGTGATTGCCTGCTTTCTACCGAGTCCTTTCGAGCATATTTTTTTACATATAATAAAATTCGAGTATAGATGACTGTAGATCCTAAACATACCATACCATTTGAAACATAGCCTATTATATGTAGCCATTGTTGAAGTTTCATTGTTTTTGGATCGAAAATACATTGTCCAAGAAGATTATTTTTCGTTGTTATTAGAGTAGGTATATTCCAAAGAGTCATCAGAAAAAATGTGCTGAGTCCGGAAAATAGGGCTTTTTTGGGTGTAAATGTACAGAGGTGACTGGTAACTACTGTTTTATTGTATCTGTCAATGTTGAGCAATATTATCAAGTAAGTAGACGTCTGAAATATTGTTTGTAATGTAAACATATGAAACTTACACCATTCTGAGGAACCGACAGTTGTCCACAGCCCTCCAACAATCAACAGAAATGTTGGCACACAAATTGTTAGTGAAATCATGTCACATATTGCCAAATACAGCACAAACCAGTCTGTCGCACTTTTATTGGGTGTTTTTATCTGCACCAGGATCACAATGCTGTTCCCTGGAAATCCAATGAAGAAAATTGCTGCCAAGTATACTCCCATAACAATTTTGCTCCATTGTGGCACCAAAGAAGCTAAAGACAATTTCATTTCACTCATAGAATTATTGGGTAACCCATAATTTCCAGAGATGTTGTTAAAATCACTCATATTCATATTGTTTATTATTTATTTAATTATAATTTAAATAGTATTAATATTTATTAAATGTTGTTGTGTTTATTAGATGGTTGACAGCTTACACTGAAAACCATCAGTGTTCACTGAACATATTTATAGGTTATTATACATTTTACTGTACAATAAGGGAATATATTTGGACGAGTACACAGCTTGAAAAGTCATATTGGACGAGCCGATAGACGAGTCCAATATGACTTTTAAAGCTGTGTACGAGTCCAAATATATTCCGTATTGTAAAGTTAAATGTATAATAACCTTTTTATTATATATCTTTCGTTTAATTTGAAATATACATCATCATCATCCCCAACAAAGCCACCACCACCATGTAGCAGCCAACCATCGATTAAATATTCCAACATCTGATTTCGTTTTGTTTACAGTGTTTTTTGCCTTTTGTCCATCGATAAAATCAGAAATTTCTTCATCTGTCAACATTTTGACTTCTGTCAAAACAAAACAACGCTTCCTGGTCAGCTAGACGCTTTACAAGCAGTTTTAAACATAATATTATACTAACAAGTGTTTTTATGCACACATGGTTCCTGGTCTTTAATTCGTTAGAGATTGAAATCGGAAACCAGACTAGCATCGTTTAGTGCACATGTACCCAACCGTCCAATATGAAATTAGTATATATTTTTTTGGATCCAATACGGGAATATATTGGACGGTCACGTGGTACAAATGCAGATTGTCGATTGGTTACATTTATTAGATATATAATAAATATTTGTATTTGTTGCTTAGCAACAATCTTATCAACTTATATAAGAAATTATCAGAAACTTAATAAGTGGAATGTTTAATGACTGTTTACTGATAGATGATTTGATAAATACATATATTTAAATATAGATCATGTCATCTGAATCAAAAAATTATGATCACTCAATATGATAGTGATAAATGTAGTAATTCTGATAAGAAAATACTATTAGGTACTGTTGTTCCGTATCTCATTTCCATGCACCTGTCACAGGAGATTTTGTGGCCAGCAGAAAAGGTTAAATTAAAGATATTATTTGGAGCTAGACCATTTTGGGATTATTTTAGTAAATTGGCAAAGAAATACATATGATTTTCAAGGGTTTTAAATGTTACAGATTTTCTTAAAAATTACTTCTTCACATGTTACATTTTTGCAAACCTACATAAATTATCCTAATAATAAACAGAATCAGTTGACCCACAGTACATTGTTACTCAAGTTAACATGTAAATATCCAGGCATCGAGTATTAATTTGAGTACTCATTTAAAAATTTATGGTATTTAATTCAGTTAATCGTGGCTGGAATTTTATGATTATTGAAACTGCAAAACATCAGCAGACAATTTGTGCCCCAGGTGCCAAATTGGCACGTTGTGCATCAGGTAAATTAATGCATGTTAATTTTTGTTTATTAATTTAGACTGCCATACATTTCTTTTCTGTACAGTCAATATCCTAAAGGCCTTTGGCTAGGAACATGTTTGCCCCCCCCCACCCCCCTGTGGAATTTTGTAGACATTATTTTTCTGAAAGTCTGTAATGTCTAGGATATTTTGCAGTTTGTTTGCATTTTGGCGAGTGGGGCATAAGGATGTTATGGAGGTTTTTATATGTTACCCCTAAAATTTGAAGAAAAAATATATGGATTTTAAACATTTGTTCTGGTTTAATCCAGTTTAGGTTAAACAAAACTTATGTTTTTAAATAAGGTTGAAGTATCAGAAAGTTACATGTAGGTTTTGAGACTGGTGCATGCCCCAGTCTTAAGTTACGATGCCGTGAACACTGCGACGCGCGTTCGTTAACTTCGGGTTTATCATTGCGACCATGAGAGCGTATCAAGTAAGTGGGGTTTTGTGGTCACCGCGAGAGCAGGCCGAAATGTTTTGCACAAGTGTGAAGCACAATGCAGCACACCATTCCACGAATTCTGAGCGATTGATAGTAAGTTTCCGTGTAATTTTGGAGCATCCATGCCAAAAATGCCAGCTAACAAATGTAGAGTGAAATCACGACCAGCTACAGCAGTGAACAAGCAACTGAATTTGCATGAGTAGTTTAGTTACGCCTGAAAGATTTCGTAGTTGTGTGGCATAAAAAGTAGTGCATTTTAAGAAAATACAAATATTTCGAGAAGGAATGCGAACTTTGAAAGGTAATGCTACAAATAAAAACAAGAAAACGATTTAATGTTGTTGTTCGAACAACAATGAAAGGATATTAAAAGAACGATTAAAAACAAATCAGTCATGTGACAAGCGGGAGATAGCGTGGGTTGCCATTTTGGTTAGGTTGGAGCAGTTGTGGATCGAGATTTTGCTCGGCTTTCAAGGACCGGGTCGGGGGCCCCGTGTTCTCCCCAGCTATCATAACGGTTGTCGCGCCCGACAACCGTTAACAAGCTTTAATCTATTTCCGTTTATTCAAAATTGACATGTCATAATTTTCTGTTTCTTGCATTGTAAACACAGGTCGCTTTTCAATACACACCTCATTCAAGGTTAAGCAATGGGCGATTTGAACAAACACAATCGATTTCTTTACTATCAGCTGGATAACTCCGCCTCTCCACGTGACCGAATTCGCAAGTCTGTTGGTGTCGTTTGATGGTATTTTGGCTCTGCCTGCTGCCGACTGTTGATATTCTCAATTAACAGCGGGTGTGTTTGACATAATGTTCAATGATTTTAATGAGATGCGATCATGAGTAATAATTTGGTTATTCTTTGTTCTGTGATTAGAAGACAAACACTTCGAAATTTGTACTGTATAGATGTATGAAAATGATTGCGCGATAATTGATTTGTTTTAAACAAATATATTAGCAAGTTGCAGTTAGAACTTAACGATCAGTTCATTTTCGTCGGACACATTTTCAAGTATGCATGCGCTTAAGAATGACAACTCGTCGATTCTATCTTATTTCAAGAGAAACCGGCCTTGTGGGGCTGATGCCAACTCCATCGGGCATTCTGAACTTCAAAATTTTAGAAATGAGATCGAGATCATTCCGGATAGCCCTTCGAGAGCGACTCTGACGACGCCAAGTACCCCTTCACGTCGTGAAATTACTTTGACGCCGGACGCGGTACCCCAACATGCCGAGACACTGAATCAACGCCGGCTACCTCGGAACAGCCAGTTCGATCCAGTCAGGTGTCGATCCTAAGTGGAAGAAAGTCTACTCCTGGTTGCAAGAAGTTGGCAATGGTTTTTTATATATTTACTTAGCCTAAATAAATAAAATAACTCAATTTCATGCTACTATAATAAAAAGGGAAATATGCATATCAGGAATCGCCACACTCATAAAACACTGCCTCCCCCTGCAGCAAAAAAGAAGAGAGGAAAATAAATAATTTGTTTGTTGATTGTTTAACAAAAAAGAGAACCGTATGGGTTAGCGCCTTGGAACAGTCAATGGCAAAACAACTTGCTACTGGGGGTTTAAACCAGGTTCTAGGGGTGCACTATATAATTTATTATACCTGTTTGTGTTAACTGAATACCTATTATGATATTATTTTTATATATATGAAGCTGTCTATATGTTTACTGGTATCATAAATTAATTTAATTTCAGATTGTGAGTGGGGTTTTTCCACCTTATCAAGAGTGAAGACAAAGCTTAGAAGCAGGCTTAACAATTCAACATTAAATTCATTTTTAATGATATCCATGGAAGGTCCTGATGTACTGAAGTTTGATTATAATAAGGCAGTCAGCACTTGGGTCCAAGAAAAAAAGAGGCTTCTGAAAGTTTAATCCTAATCCTGTCAGTTGTAATG
Source organism: Corbicula japonica (assembly GCA_038501625.1). Lineage (NCBI taxonomy): Eukaryota > Metazoa > Mollusca > Bivalvia > Venerida > Cyrenidae > Corbicula > Corbicula japonica. Next base: position 2,662,490 of record JAZAYU010000079.1, read on the forward strand.
AAACACTGAGTTTGATATAGTTGACAGTGTAACTTGATGAGATCAGATCAGTTTATGTAATTAAATGTTGACATACTGTTTACACATTGTTTCACATTATTTATGTTTTTTAACTTTGTACCTTTCTTGGCTCTAAAGAGATAAAAAAAAAACATCTATGTACTATATACCGTTGTTGTAGTAAACTTTGGTACAAATATAAAACTGTATAAAATGATAGTTAAAAATAAAGTTTTGCGAGCTAAAATCCACAAACAGTCTAGCGACAAACCTTCCAAAAATCCTGGGGAGACCGTAAGTAAGTTGGCGAATATTTTTGTTAATGCATTGTTGCGATCAACGTAAAAATTAAGATTTTAACTGTTTCAGTCTCTTAAGGTATGTGAGCCTTGTGCATTTCATTGTTGACACTACTCAGTTGTGGCGGAGCCTGATCATCGTCATTCTAGCAAAATTTAACCACTAATCATACGCTCCTTCATCAAAAAGACCCCCAACCTAAGATTAAGGTGAAAAAGTGATACCTAATTTCCTTGCATCAAAATACAAGTACCTGCATCTACTGAAATCCCTGAATATACTGAATTATTTGCTAATGTTGATGATAGTAACTGTCACAAAGTTTAACGAAAAAATCACACATAGTTTCATATGTTTAAAGTAATAATATCTGTGCAGGGCAAGTTCGATTCAACCAGTGCGCCAGTCTTTCAACGCTTTGATTTTATTTGTAGGCAAACATAATCAATGTTACATGTTTTTGAAAGCAATATGATCAAAAAACATGAAACAGTTGGTTTTTCTTAGAAATGGCACTGACATAAGTAATAATTTTACCATAATCTTATATGTTACCCTATTGCTAATTCAAACATAATACAATATTCATGTTTTTGAGTGAACAAACATTAAATATAGTTTGTAATTGAATAATTGTATTTGACAACTGTTAGTGTTCTTGAAACTTGCATGGCTTGAAATTTTCAATATAAATAACATAATGTTACACATTAAAATGAAGCTTATTATCTGTGTTTTATTTATTGTTTAATGATGTGAGTTGATATCTATTTGTAGAAACTAATTATGGATTCTCTGTGTGCTGTTCTGATGTTTGTTAGCCTTGTATAGATAGTCATTTTTAAACTAATATTAATTATTGAATGAAGAAATTTCCCTAAAACTGGTATTACTGCACAAAGAGCTTAAAACATTTATCACAACTATGCAATTGTTTTAGATTAAATTATAAAATAATAATTGTAAATATTTTATAGAGTATACTGAAAGTATGTTTAATTTTTGAACATGTAAAAGTTTTTACATTTGTCCAATTTAAACCTTCAAAACCTCCATAACATGACTGTAAGTGTGAAGTCACAATATTGACAAATTACAATGCATTTATAAATGAAATAATAACAGGGAAATTCTGCTAAAATCATTTTTAGCTCGACTATTCGAAGAATAGGGGAGCTTGACTATTCGAAGAATAGGGGAGCTATCCTACTCGCCCCAGTGTCGGCGTCGGCGTCCGTTAAACAAAAACTGCACTTTGGTCCATAACTTGAAAACTACTTATAATACCAACTTGAAACATGGAATATATATTCACCATCAAATTCTACATCATTACCAACAACACCCATAACTCTGCTACAAATATTTTTCAAGTAATGCCCCTTTTTCACTTAAATTTGCGTTAAGGAAAATATGCACTTTGGTCCATAACTTATTAACTACTTGAGATATCAACATGAAACTTGGAATATATATTCACCATCAAATTCTACATCATTGCCAACAAGACCCATAACTCTGCTGTCAATATATTTCAAGTTATGCCCCTTTTTTCTTATATTTTGTGTTAAGCAAAATATGCATTTTGCCATGGTCTTAATTAACCTTTGATTTTCTACAGTTATCAACCTGATTTGGACTTAAACTTTATATCATCTTAAAATTCAATCTTTTCAGAACATTGCATTCACTGATTTTTCAGTGATAAAATTTGAAACAAAAATTTTAGTAGCAGAGTGAAAATTTTAAGTGTCAAAATTCCAATATTTCTACCTGTCTTCAAGATATATTTATATTAGATGCATATTATTGGAGTTGATCCAGGTCACTCAGACTTTATTTCCTTGACCTGTTTACATCATATTGAGAATCAAAGCGCTGAAAGCGTTGAAGGACTGTCGCGCTGGAGAATAAGATTACCTACGCAGCAGAATGTCAACTCTGGCTGACATTGTTTAATATGTGCACACGCTAGAAACTGCCCTATCAACTGAAATACTTGCTCACGACCACATGATTGTTTCCAAGATAAATTTCTCAGCTTTTGCAAAAAAACATTTCTCGCGCCGGCTTGATGCCAAGCTCAGTCTGAGCTTCAGAGATTTATATAGCGTAAATTTTCTACAAATACTGAACAAATAAACATTTTTACCTTATAGCACTTCGAAAATCAGGCTTTTCGGAAATTTTATTCACTGTATGTTTAAAAGTAAAAAAAAAACAAAAACAAATTTGTAACAGATTCTTATTATGTTCAGACTATATAACAGAGAAGTCTTAGCTGTATACAGTGTATGTACATAAACTTGCAAGTTAATTGAAGGTCTTAGAACTCAAGTGATTGTTTTTTTCTGATACTTGTCTCAGTTTGAAGCAGTCAGATGCTGAAGAATTGAGAATGGTCTCTAGTCCCAGTTTTATTGTCCTTGACCCTGATCTTGACTATATCAGTCTTTAATCCTTTCCTCCATATAGACACATTTTTAGGCATGTGCAACCAGTGTAGATCCAGATCAGCCTGCTCGTTTGTGCCCGCTGATGAGGATCTGCACTGGTTGCATTTTGATTAGAAATAATCGTACTAATCAAAAAGCAAACAGTGTAGATCCTGTTGATGGTACAGATTTGCCGACTGATCTGGATCTACACTGTTCGCTCATGCAATAAAGGTATATTATAATGGAGGATAGGGTTAAACATGTTCGAACATGGAGACCTGATGTTCAGGTCAAGGTCAGCTTTGGGGGTCAAAGGGGGTCAAAGGTCATTTCAGAGCCTAAGTCTGTGCCAGAATTGTAATGTTGACACTGCTTTCTTCACAACAGGCTTGACATGTTGCCGACAGGCAGCTAGTAATTTAGCGCTAAAGAAAATATGTAACATGACTGTTCTACTGTTTGAACAGCATGGACATGCTTGCTGACATGGATCTACACTGGTAGCACAGTGCTAAGCACACACATAAAAACATGTAAATATATAGTAAAGGAGTTAGACACATTGAGTGGTATCTTCAGGGTGGTAAATCTTATATAAAAAATTATTGTTTTGTAGGAATCTGAAACAGAGACGGACATATCTTTGGCTCCATCTTCAATCTACTTGTCTCCGGCTGAGAGTATAGAATCTCTGTCGATGATAGATCTCACGCTAGGGGCAGACTACTCCAAGTATGATCTCCGAGACCAGATGAAAGCTACCCTTGATTACATTGGAACCAAAGGTACAGTATCAGTCATGATGGATCATTGTTATCGGATATCATGAAGATAAGAAAACTGGTGAAGGGTTGAATGCATGTGTCTTGATTTATTACATCACATTTTAACACTTCATGGAGTACATTGAAAGAGCATTGCCTTCACACATATGTGAAATGTCATGCACTTTTAATTTGACTTGTGTTAGTCTTATATTAATTAAAAGCTCACATATTGAATGATTTGAAATTGTGATTATAAACATGTTCTACATTGCAGTTGCAATTTATAGAAATGCTGTTATAAAAAAAATGAAGAGCTTATTCAAATATCCAAGCCAGATCCATTTTATTTTTTAGTAAAAACAATCTAACTATGAATATATGCAATAATTAAAAACAAGGTTTACTGACTGGCAAATAATTAAAATCTGAGGACCTGTCATTACTAAAAATGCTCATGACTGTAATCCTTTCCTCCATATATAAGCCTTTACAGCATGGGCGTACCTCTATGCTCTAGGTTTCTGTAAATTCATGTCTTTCCGTCATGGCACCAAATGTAAATGAGTGAAAAATAACTCACTCACCTCCAAACATGGTGATGTCAGATATATTAACATGCTTTTTTCTAACAGGTGACCAGTGTAGATCCAGATTAGCTGGCTCATCTGTGCTGTCTGATCAGGATATGCACTGTTTGCTTAATGATTTATATAACAGGTTATTTCTGACCAAAAAGTGAACAGTGCAGACCCTGATTACATCAGAAAGCACAAATGTGCAGACTGATCTGGATCTGCACTGGTCGCACACACATAAAAATGTGTATGTAAAATTATGGAGTAAAGGTTTAAGTGACAATAATTAGAAATTGTCTTGCTGTTTGAATGTAAAGTTCACATGTGCATTACCAATTGTTTGCTTGTCACTGTTGTCAAAGTCTCGTACTGCTATTAATTTCATAAGTTCAGTGAAACCCCATTATTAGGGACGTTTGATACTGGACTGAAGCTGTTTTCATAATTGAGTGGTTGTAATATTGGGGTGGAAAATAAGGCAAAACTTATAATGAAAAGGGACTTTAAAAAAGTGTTCTGATTAGAAGGGTGGTCTTAATGTGGGGTTCAAGTAGCATATTTTACCACTGATGTTAGGTTTTCATTTAATTTTTGGTATTTCATTTGAATAAAAATAAAAACATTTAAAGCTAATAAACTCAAAATTTGGTTTACTATGAATTGATATGTTTTAACATCTAAAAATTACTAATTATTTTCTCATCTAAACACACACCAGACCTATATTAACAGCTGCAAATGAAATATTGCTGTACAAGATTTTAATAACTTACTCAAGGGACCAGTTTCTAAAATAAATTGTCTTTATACTGACTTGAATGCTTATGAAAATTTATATTATCAAAGGTTTGAAGCCATTGATCAACAGTTCATGGAGGATAGGAAAATATGTTGAGGCATTTTAACCCTTTACTACATAGATACGGCTTTTATCATGTGGGCGACCGTTTAGATCCTGATCAGGGAACACATTTGTGCTGTCTAATGAGGATCTAAACTGTTCTCTTTTTTAATAATATGATAAGATTATTTCTGAACAAGATACGACCACTGCAGATCCAGATGGGATGGCACAGATGTGCTGGCTGATCTGGATCTACACTGGTGGTACAAGCATAAAAAAGCATAATTATATCCTCCACATATGGAGGAAATGGTTAACAGTTTCAAAACAGGAAAAATGACCAAGCCATATGTGGTAATGATTGGAATACTACTGTTAAAGTCTTGTGGAGTGTTTAAATTATTACAGCTGCACTGCAGCTTCATTATAATCCACAATGCCTTGTTTATGGAAATTTGTTTAGTTACCGGTACATTTATTGTTTGGCTGAAACTACTTGTTTTGCATGCCCCCAGTATCCCACAGATATCCTAGAATATCCATGTTGTTTGAACCCTTTGTTTAAACTATAGTTATGTAGAAATAAACATTTTGCTTTCAAAACTGTACACATTTTTTTGAAAAACAATATGTATAAAAGCAATTAATGATAATATCTTGACCGCCACAGTAGAATGTTCCTCAAACTGTTAAAATTTGATGGCCTCTTGGAATTTCAAGTTCTGGATGCAAATGTACATTAACCCTTTCCTCCATAGATACATCTTAATTGCATGGGCGAACAGTTTAGGTCCAGATCAGCCAGCACATCTGTGCCATCTGATCAGGATCTAAATTGTTCGCTTTATGATTTGTAAGGTTATTTCTGACCAAATTGTGACCAGTGCAGATCCTGACAGCACGGATGTGCCAGCTGATCTGGATCTACACTGGTCGCACATGCGTAAAAATGCATATTTATGGAGGAGAGGGTTAAACCAGGTTTTCTTTGTAAAGTCCTGGTTTATAGATTTTAGGATGTCTTTTGCAGGCATGTGGGTATTAACATTTGATTAAGTTTTTTGTTTGAGTTCTCTTTTTCTCTGAGTGATTTACCATTCAAGGTAGAGCTTTGAAGCTTTACCTAGTTGTCCGACATCAAAATAGAAATTATCAGGACGAGCTTAATAACTCATGACTTTTTTTCACAATTATGCCTTTTTTCTCTTCAAATTTCTATAAATACTTAACAAGAAAACCTTGATTCATCCCATTGTGGCATCTCTTGCTTTTTATGGCTATTTTTATTTGAGTGAAGTTTCTGTAAGGAGAAATGACTTCTTTTTAAATTTTAATTGAATATAGCCTGCCAGTTTCAGAATAAATGTCAGTTTGGAATGTTTAATTCAGACATCACAAAAGTGTTTTTCCACATAAGATGGCTCAAGCATGTAAAAAATTGTTTTTCAGCTGCTAAAAATTAGTTAAGAGATTACCACACTCCTTCCAATCCTATTTATCGATAAAAAGAAAATAATTATCAAAATCTCAATAACGGCAAAATGCTGTTACATGAAACTTCCCACAAATGCATGTTATTAATATATCTTTATTTTGCAGATGGTAAGACACGTTAGAACAGTAAAGAAAAATAGCGATATCTCAAAATTCCCTCAACTTCTATGACAACAATTTATTGTGTCCTCATGACTTACATAATTATGTAAACTTTACGAGATATTAGTAAAAGTGTGTTTGACCTTCAATTTTCAGGTCGCTTCCTGGTCGCGTAAACGGATGACAATCACTGATTTCTCTTTTAGTAGTTGAAAGCTTTTTACAAAGTACACAACATTTTCTTGTCAGTAACATTGCACTCACGTGGGAATTTAAAATTATGTTTTGTATCGCTTAGTTTTTGTGAATTTATGTAAATAGAATTTTAAGGAATTTTAAGGTCTAGCTTGTTTTCTTTACTATTCTAACGTGTCTTACTGTATGCAAAATCAAGATACATTAGTAACATTCATTTGTGCAAAGTTTCATCGAACGGCATTTTGCCATTATTGAGATTTTGATAATTTACTTTTTATTAATGAACAGGATTGGGAGGAGTGTGGCAAGCCCTTAAGAGGACAGACAATAACTTGAAAGTTCTAAGACTTTTATAAACTCTCTTGAAGTTTTGAAATGCTTTTAAAAAAACTTATAAAAAAAGTTATAATTTGATTTTTTGTGTGCATTAATTGCATTTTTAAAGGAATTATTTTGAAGCTCTTTAAAACATGCTTGAATTGCTTAGGGAAAACACTTCCTTCACTCCATAGGTACGCATTATATCACCTGCAAACAGGTCCAGATCTGCTGACGCATCCATGATTTCTGATCAAAATCTGCATTGTTAGCTTTTTGATGAGAAATGTCCTAATAAATAAAAAATGTGAACAGTGTAGATCCTGATCAGTTTGCATGGAAGTTCCAGATGATCTGGATCAAGCTGTTTCCCCATGTCACAAAGATGTATCTATGGAGTAAATAGTTAATATTGCAATATATAAGAATAATATATTAAGAATATTTTCTATACAGCGGCACAGGAGAACAAGTGGAAGGACCTACCCCCTGCACGTCTTTACCTTAAGTTACACAGAATCCAGATCGCTAATGCTAAAACTTCTAAATATGTGCATAGAAAGAAACCTAGAGGTGGTATTACATTTCCCCTACCCTGTTCTTTGCTTTGTATATCTTCCTTTTTCACCCTTAGATAATAGTCATGTTTGCCATTTCAAGACCTTTCAAATAGTGATGAGGCACTGACTCCATAGATCTTTATGGTAATTAAAAAACCTGTAATCTTTTTAATAATTGGTAATAACTACGGTAGTAGGTTTGGATTGGTACCTTTCAATTTAAGAAAGGGCAGTTTTATATTGCATTCAAATTAGGCAACAATTATCTTCCATTTTATCGTAAATTGTTTCTTTTGCTAGATTACAGAACATGGTTAGACTTTATTTGACTATCTGTCTAGCATAAGCCTATGTAGTAATATTTAAGGGCTGTCTAAAGTTATCATTGCATGTTCATCAATAAAAAAGAAATTCTGAAAATCTCTGATTGTAATGCTGTTTAATAAAACATTACACAAATAAATGTTATTAATGTATCTTAATTTAGGATATGTTAAGACAAGTTTGAAAATTCATAAACACTAAACATCACAATACATTATTTTAAATGCCCACATGAGTAATATGATACCGACAACAATATGTTTTGTCCTTTTGACTTATAGATGTGTAAAACAATGGGAAATAATATTTGTAAAGAGTGTTTGGCCTTCAATTTTCTGGTCGCTTACTTAAGTTGATAAATGGGTGACAAACATTGATTTCCATCTTTTTTATGAAAAGTTCTCTAAAATGGACACAACATTTGATATCAGGATCATTAAGCTTATGTGGGCATTTAAAATAATGCTTTGTGTTGATTAGTTTTAGTGAAGTTTGGTAAATAGAAGTTTAAGTGAATTTTAGTCTTTAAACTTTTAACTTACAAAGTGTTTTGGGTTGCAATTATTCTTTAGGGTCATTTGAGAAATGACAAACATGACTGTTTTAATGGTCTGTCACCTTATCTGCCGAGAATAGATGAATTAGATAACAAAATTTATATAACAATTCATTAAAGACTGTCTTGTGGAAATTTAAGCAGAATATATTAGCTCGATTGTATCAAAAATATTCTAGAATGTCTACTTTTTCTTCACATGGCATTTAGGAAAATTATTAACCATAATTTTATATTTAGCTGTTGTTGGTTTTTGTTTTTGTTCTTCTTCTTATTATTATTGTTTTTAAGGGTTAATTTTTGTTTTTATTACTATTATTATTATTATTATTATTATCATCATCATCATTATCATTATTATTCTTGTTATTTTTTTTATGAACAAATTGTTCTTGTTGTTTTTGTTGTCGTTATTATTATTACTATTACTCTTATTATTATTATTATTATTATTATTATTATTATTATTATTATTATTATTATTATTATTATTATAAACAAAAGAAATCTTTTTTGTTTGACATTATAAGCAGAAATGGGACTGTCACAGGAAAAGGTGTCTTCAGAATGCTGATGTCAGTCGTTGCATTGACGTCATAAAGATGAACAACTGACATTCTTTATTATGCATTTCAGGGTAAAAAATTGTTACTCTGTAAAGCAATTTCCTTGAACTTGATTAAAAATTTGTCGTTGATGTATTTCCATATATATATATATACGAGGGATGATCCAAAATAAGTAGACTTTTGTTATAGTTTTTATATTATTCAAGATACCACAAATAAAATTACACAAGCTTTAATCGGAATATGTTCAGCATATTTTTACAAATATCAGCAAAATGAAACATCACATAAAAAAACTATGAACAATTAAATTCATACACTAACAGCTATCCGGCGCACGTCAAATAAGATCTAATAACGTCAACGGCGTTAATTCACGGGCGCAGCGTTAGCGAAGCGGCGTATGTTCAAAGTTTCTTTAATTAGACTCTGTCACCGAAGTGCCATGCCGGGGAACCAATTGATCGAACATAGTAGTGTATCATTTCTGGTCAAAGTCTCGCAAGTGGATATGAAGCGATAAAAAAATTGTCATTTTCTTGCTCGTACTGCCGAAGAAACGACCCGGAATGCAATGCCCACAGAATTGCAGTACTTAAGCAACGGGCGTGTAACTGTTTAAATAACTAATTACAAATTTGTATTTGTTAATATATAACAAGTCTCTGCAGTGTGGACACAGTCTGTGGAGCTGTTTACTCAAGTGTAATTAAAATTATAAATAACTTATTTATTCTTATTTGATAATTTATGACTTTGTAATGATCCAAATACCAAACAAAAACATTTTTTGAAAAAAAAAAATTGTTAATTAATTATTAACACACCTTTAAAATTGTCATTTGTTCGGCAATATCCGTTGCACGGTACCTTTTCCAGTCTAAAAGAGGTCAAAAAGTGCCACAATAGTTAGTCTTTGGTCCGCTTCAATTGCCTGCCGGCTTGACGTCACTGCCGTAACGCTGATTTGTTTTCTTTTTTTCCTTACCTCAGGCCTATTTAATGGCTCTTCTGACTGTATAAAAAACACTGGTACCACTTAAAAACTAGAGCTCGGCTTACGGAAGTTTTCATTTGCGTCTGCTAAATTATTATAGCTTTTCATGAGGTGATTTTCAAAGACCATGACAGAATTTTATAATAGCGCGTATTTCCGGGCGATCTGACGGCCACAATTCTGACGTCTTAACGTTGGTGATAGCTCTCTGAAATATTGACTGTTTTTAAAACGCATGGTCAGAATGATGTAAAATTTCGGCCTGACATCATTTGTATACCGTTCTTTGACTTTGCGAAGTTTGGCTCTTTTTCCACTAGTAGTTTTTTTTTATTGACAGGTATATGCTTTATAAAGTACAATGGTGCCAATGGCCTCCAACGTGTTACCATGGTAATTCAAATAAGCGACGCGCTTTTGAAATCGATTTAATATATGAATATTTTAGCTCAGTTTGTTACGTTTGTGTTCTGATTAAATTTAGTATATAATTTATTGCGAACATGTTTCAAATTAAGATGCAATTACAAAAGTCTACGTTATTTTGGATCATCCCTCGTATATTGGCCTTATCTATGAATGCATGTGCTATACACTAATGACAGTCATGTGCTATACGGAAGTGACATCACACAGTCTTGTAAATTAGTGATGTCGTACAGGTTATTTTGAGGTTCTCAACAGGCAAGTGAGCCATTCTCTTTTGCCAGAAATATGCTTTGCAGTATTATTAGTTAACAATTATTTGGTTTCTTTTCATTTTGTCTGGGTGGCATAATATTATTATCTCGCCACTGTGGCCCGGGCAATCATCTGGATTGTGGCAATATATCCTTACATACATTTTAAAGAAACCAAATATCTCTAATATATTCAAAAATGTGCAACATAATCACCTATAAAATACAAGAAAAAAAAATGAAATTGTAAGTTCTTCCCAAATAACAAACAACAAAAACTGTCAAAAATGTCACCATAGACACCTTTTCTAGTTGTATGCCCCAAGGAAGTGCCAATTTGGCCTTATACTTATAAAACTGAATGACAGATTGATTTTCATTGTTCTTACATTTAATATTTAAACTGTTTGTAGTCATGAACAGATCAAAACAGATTCTTTTGATACTTTGAATGTCATGATTTCTTTTAAAATTTGGCATTAAATTAAATGAAAATAAATGAAAATTAGTTTAACCCTTTCCTGGATATATACGCATTTTTACGCGTGTGCGACCAGTGTAGATCCAGATCAGCCGGCACATCCGTGCCGTCTGATCAGGATCTGCACTGGTCGCATTTTGGTCAGAAATAACCTAATGAATCAATAAGCGAACAGTTTAGATCCTGATCAGACGGCACGGATGTGCCGGCTGATCTGGATCTAAACTGTTCGCCCTGGCAATAAAGGTGTATCTGTACAGGAATGGGTTAAGATTAAAGGTGAGAACTATAACTTTTGTATTTATGATTCTTAGTTGTTTCTACGCTACAAACATACCAGAATTTCTCCCTTCTCGTTTAACCCTTTACTCCATATACATATGTATATTTATACATGTTTTAACAGATATGCAATCAGTGTAGATCCAGATCACATGGCATGAATGTGCATCTGATCAGGATCTGCATTGATTGAATGTTGGTCAGAAGTAACATAATGAATCTAAAAGCAAACAGAGTAGATCCTGAACAGAGAGTAGGAATGTGGTGGCTTATTTGGATATATTCTGTTCATCCACACTGTAAAGGTGTATCTATGGAGTAAAGGGTTAAAACCTTCTGTAGCCAGCACACATTCTCTAGGCACTCTTAACTTTAAAGGTTCTGTTTCTTAAAACATACAACTTACATAACCTTTGAGTTTGTTTGTAGTCATAGGTTTGCTTCCCTGTGTACCCATAATTGCTTACACTCTATATTTGACATATTAATATTATTATTGCAGAGATTTTATGATTGTATATTAATTTGCAATAGTTTTTTCTTTCAGATTTTTAACTATTATAAATAGTATTAATATATAGATGTTAATGTTTTACATTTTTAATTTTGTATAAAATCACAATAGTTACATAAAAAAAGATAGCATTTTTTAAAATATTATGCCTACTCATCCACTTTCATAGGCTTGCCTCATGATTTCAGTGTCATTTTATATCCCTGATAATTAATTTGAGGAACGATTATGAACTGGACAATATTTATTCTACATTCAATTTAGTACAATGTACATTGATACAAACTTAATGAGAGCACCATGAAGCCAATTGTCCCATCACGACAGTAACATATGACTGTGCATGTGATGATGTGTTCATGACAAGCCTGCATGGTATTAACCCTTTCCTTGATATATATACGCATTTTTACGCATGTGCGACCAGTTTAGATCCAGATCAGTGGAACATCCATGCCATCTGATCAGGATCTGCACTGGTCACATTTTGGTCAGAAATAACCTAATGAATCAAAAAGCGAACAGTTTAGATCCTGATCAGACGGCATGGATGTGCTGGCTGATCTGGATCTAAACTGTTCGCCCTAGCAATAAAGGTGTATCTATACAGGAAAGAGTTAATTAGCTGTTTTGTAATAGACAAAAGATATCATTAAAGCATAGATGAACATCAGCAGCATTTCTCTAACATTGGCAAAGGTATCAAATATATACAATCAATATTTCTTACCGGTAAATGCTATTTATTTGTGTATTCTTTATTGGTGCCCTAGGGAAAGCATTTTTATTCACCTAAACTCATAAAATGAATGATAAGCATTTTAAATTAGACTAATAAGACTTGAAACTTATGTTTACAGGTAGGAAAAGACAGAAGAAGTTGGTGATAGAGACTCTACAACAGTCGGATGTGGAGGATAAAGAGATAGAGATGGAGCTGGAGAAGTACTCGCTCCCGGTGTTTGGGGAATCCCCAGGGGGATCTCCTAGTATCACACCACCCTCAGGGCAAGCTTCACCCAGGAGCAGGGGCCAGGTTGAGGTGAGGCACCTAGTGACATTGTTTTGTCTATTGGTCTAACATCAAAAAATATTATGGAGATTTTTTGGACACATTCCTTCACCTGAGGTTGATTCCTCTTTTAAACAATAGTGCAAATTGCTAAAAAGTCTTATTGTTGTTTCTGGTTTTCCATAATCTGCATTAACATCAGTTTTATAGCATGTTTGATAAGGAATATTTTACATTATCCAAACAGGAACATGCATACATGGCATATTTCAGAAAATCTCATTAAGGCAAAGAAACACCTTAATTTTTTAACTATTTATTGTAGTAGATATAAACTTAATTACTACCAAATTTACATGCATAGATTACACTATCATACCTGCCATATTTCTGGAAAGCATTCCAGGGGATTTGGTTCAAAATTCCAGGGGATTCCGATATAATTCCAGGGGATTTTTTAACGCGGCTTATCAAGCGGAATTTACTAGAAACTAAACTAAGATGCAATATTAAATATTTATTTAAACAATATTTTTATTATGTTTTTTTTTTGTAACAGGGTGTCAGCACATAATAAAACTATATAAAACAAACACTATATGAACAGTCTGACAAACTCTGATGTGCATACCACAGACTAACATCAGTTAGAACAATTATTTAAGTTAACTAACATGGACTTGGATGTTATTAACTTGCTGCAGATGCTGAGTTCGAATTTAACGCTCAACATATGGTCTCTGCAGTCAAACCAGACCAGGAGTCAGTCTGGATCTTTCTAAGTATGCTAAGGTTTTTTTTTTAGGAAAGTCTTTGTGTATTTACATTATAATTTCTATTTTCTGTTCAAAATCCCCATGAAAATTAAATATTGCTGCCCAAAAATTGTGTTCGAGCAACATTACTGAATCTGGATCCGTCCCTGAATATATCAAATGTTGCAGCTTGGCTATTATATTTTTATTCCAAGGATGCAAGAATCAGCTTGACTGGCCATTTCTTCCTACTTCTCACTAAATAATCGATAAACCTCTCGGTGACACTAATTAGACGAATTCGGAACGTTTTGACACAACCGTTAGGAGTCCGAGATACGTAACGGTGTATTCGGCATTTAGACAAATGTCTGATGAGAGCGACAAAAATGCATTTTTATAACTTTTTTCTTAACTTTTGTTAATTCCGGGGGATTTTCGTCTCCCGCCGGGGGGCCAGGGGATGGCTCTAAATTCCGGGGGATTTTTCCCCCCACCGGGGGATATGGCAGGTATGCACTATGATAATTACATGCAGGTTTACTTATGCTACTGTCACAAATAAAGGGCTGCTGTGTGAAGGCATCTATTTTACCCGAAATGGGCCAAATGGATGGAACAGGGCAGTGGCCACTGAAAATTATGCCCTTTGGAAGGCCTCTGTTGATTGTGACTACTTAAGAGTTAACAGCAACCAGGCAAACTTATTTTTTGGTGAGGGGAGGGTCAGGTAAGTAAAAAAACATCTGCCAGGCACCATCTGATCTCCAGGTGGCTTTTGGATGGTGTTTGCTTGAACTAGGCAGTGGCTGTACAACTTTTCTACTTTAAATTATTGGCCGATTTCAACAGAGACTGTGTTAGCACTGTTTCTCATCAAGGTACTGTGCCTGTACTGCCAGATGGCCTATGTTGGGCAAATAGTAGGGACCTTGGCAATGGTGGATCCAGAGGAAGTTTGGTGGGGTTGCTGAACCCTCTTTATGGGCAGCAATATTTAATGTTCATGGGTATATTGTCCTGAAAGTTGGAAATTCTGATGTAACAGTTCTCAAGGCTGCCCCCAGATGAACCCTGTTTCTTTAAACATTGCATCAAACTGCTTGAAAACCAGGGCTGAAGGTTATAAAGCTGAGCATGGAAACCAGTCTCAAATCTCAAGCATCTGATTGGCTGAAATGGCGACCGGTTGCCATTTCAGCCAATCAGATGCTTGAGATTTGAGACTGGTTTCCATGCTCAGCTTTATAACCTTGGGCACTGCTTTAGGTAGTTCTCTACTAAGTAGTGCTCTACCTTTCAGGAACCAGAGTACAGTGATGAAGAGATGAAGGAGAAAAAACCTTCAGGATTTGTCCCCATTATCCAAGCTCAAGGTAAATTTGTTACTGCACTTTTCTTAACCTCTTCACAACAAATGGTTTGTATCAGATAACATGTAGGAGTCAAAGAATAAGATACTTAGAAGGAATAGTCAGAGTTAAAGAATAAGATACTTAGAAAAATAAATAGGGGGTAAAGTAACAGTAAACTAGTCTTGCATGGAAACTGCCATAATTTGTTAAGAGTCTTACAATTTCCTACATTAAAGCATAAAAATTACAGACTACCTAAGTTTGGCCAGGTTCTGTCAATTTTAAATACAGTTTGATAAGTTTCCATCATTATTTTAACAAATTTCCTTCATTGTTTAAAGTAACATTTCAAGCAGAATTTTTGCAATTACTTTAAAAGTCTTAACTGTTTGTTTCAGGAATATAAACCTTTTACTCCATATATACAGTTTTTATTTTGTGGACAGATCCTTATCAGTTGGTACATCCTGTATTTACACTGTTCACTTGTAGATTAATTATTGTTGTTTTGTTTCATTTTGGTTTATTTGTGGATATTTTTAACTAGGGAAAGTGCGCAAATTCAAATGACAGCAAATTTTAACCATTTAATATTGTGTCTCAAAACAATAATACAACTGCAGGTTGATTTGGCTCAAGACTGGTTTCACATGGCGTGAAGTAAAAGGTTTTGTAAATTTGTCATTCTAAGCAGTATTTAGAAAACTTAAGGCACTACATATCAGTTTCTACTGCTAAATTCTTCTTTGTTATCAGTAACAAGCCATTTGTTGTTTTGAGGCCTAAATGAAAGAAAAAAATGCATGTTTTTATTGTTGTTGAAGAGTTTTCTTGTAAATTTTCTTGGTTTTAATGTATTGCAAATGACTGTAGTATTTGGAGTGCTAGTTTGAGTTTTGCCTAATATTTTGATGCATGATTAGAGCTTATATAATATTTTATGCTTTTACAAATGCATGACATTTAATTGTTGTTTTTCTAATAATTTTTTAGTCAGAGTTTGTTTTAATTACAAAGAAATTAGCTAGATTATCATTTGCATTGTAGCAATGTCGTCTGAGTTAACAGACACAAGACCAACTTCATCTCATACACTAGCCCCAGTGACCCCAGCCTATGAAACATTCTCAGTTTCAGCCAAATTCACTTCACTATCATCTAGCACAGTCAATACATACCAAGTTAATGTTCAGTCTGAGACGCAGAAACATGAAATGGTTGATATACATGAAGTTAAAGAAAAATCACCAAAACTTAAACCTAAAATTAAGAGAGTCACATCTGGTACTAGAAGAAAGCATGCAGTTTCCAATATGCAGCCAAAACTGTCCACCTCACCCAGTGCAGTTACCAATACACAGCCAAAACTGTCCACCTCACCAAGTGCAATTACTAATACACATCCAAAACTGTCCACCTCACCAAGTTCAGTTTCCAGTATGCAGCCAAAACTGTCCACCTCACCAAGTGCAGTTACCAATACACAGCCAGAACTGTCCACCTCACCAAGTGCAGTTACAAATATACAGCCAAAACTGTCCACCTCACCAAGTGCAGTTACAAATACACAGCCAAAACTGTCCACCTCACCAAGTTTGTTTACCAGTACACAGCCAAAACTGCCAACCTCACCAAGTGCATTTAATCCACCAATTAAGACCACTACAGGTTATACTCAGTATAAAACAATCAAAACAGATTCACATAGTAAGGGAACAGGAAGAAAAGGTGACAATTCATACAAGCAAACAGAAGCAATAGAGACCGGTCAGTCTGATGAAGTAATACAATGCCTGAGGAAAAACAACATTCAAATCCAGTCACACAACAAACGGAAAGAATTGTTGAACTTGGGAACCAGGGAAGTCATACCAGATAAGAACACGAAAGGTTCAACTAAATATACATTACACCAGGTTGTGATGGAAATAACGAAGCAGGTTGCAGAATCTGAGGGACAATCACCGCCAATGACTCTTGTTAGAAAAAGTCAAGTAGAACTGATTCAAGAAAGAGCCAGGTCAATGCAGCTTCCTAGTAAACAAACAAAAAATGAAGAATTCAAAGTTCATACCATGGAATCTATGAAGCAGGAATCTGAAAGTGATTCAGAAAGTTCCAGTGCAACTAGGAGTAGGAAAATGTCCAATGAATTTGCATTAGCCATGCAAGAATTTCTAAGATCTGAATCAGAATCTGATGGTTATGTTTCGGATATAACAGACAGTAAATCAGAAACAGGATCTAAACTGACCTCAGTGTCAGCTCAGGCTTTGATAGAGGTAGATGAGTCAGAAACTGTTCTTGGTGAAATTGAAACATACAAAGGAAAAGAGCAGGTAGCAGTCAACACAGGTGAACAATCTGGAAATGAGATTGAAGCTAATTTGGATGTATATTTGGGTCAGGCAACATCTACTGGTATATCATCACCTATCAAGCTCATTGAACAAGAACAGCAAGCTAAGTTAGTTTCCATGGCCACTGCTGGAGAAAGTGATAAGACAAAACAGCCTGCAGATACAAGTGAAAGCAAAACACATAAATATGAAATAACATATGAACAGTTGATTGCTGAAACACTGGGACCACATCCACAACAAGATGTGTTGTTATACAGAGATGGAAAACAGCAAGGTATCCATAGCAACTGTTGCCATGGTGTGGTTGTTCCTGCACAAATCACAATCATGCTTTCCTATCACATGATACCCTGCACATCACCTCCTGCATTAAAATGTACAAAGCTTTCCTTGCATAACTTTTTTGTGTGTGTGAATTTATTCACTGCATCGTGTCATGTACTATGCCTTTAGCTTTCATGTCTTTTACAGAAGCCACTATTTTAGGAATACTTGATGGTTGACTGAAACATTAATGTGATTTTCTATGTAGATAACAATTACCGGAGCCTTCAGCTTTTCTAAAGAAATAAAAGAGTTAAAAGTTATTTAAGTATTACTCCTTTCATCATTGCACTGATAAAAAGAAAAAACACTTTCTAATGGCTAATTGCAGTTCAACAGAATTTTTCCCAAATAAATGTTTTTAATTGTATCTTTATTTTACATATTAAAAAAAACCAGTTAAAACAGTAAAGAAAAAAAGCTAGGTCTAAAATCTTCCTGAAATTTATTTACATTGACATTTATTAAAATGACAATCTTTTTCTAAAAAGGTCTCGCTGTTTGTTGAAAAATACTGACATATTTATTTGGGAGTGTCTTTTGCCTTTGACTATTTGTTGCAGCTTCAACACAGATTGATCTTTGTTAACTTAGGCCATTTACTTTTCCGCCATAGATACACCTTACTTGTGTGGGTGAACACTGTAGATCCACAGGGAATCGGCACATAACTGTTTTTTCTAATCCGTCAATTGTATGTTATAATTATAGACAAGGGATTTTTGTTACTAATTTCCCTATTTGGACACGGGTCTGCAACACTGATCACCACGAGTAAATCACTTTTCCCACATGCTTTGTGCCAAAATCCTTGGTTCAGTTTGAAAGAGTGAACAAAAATGATTCTCCCACCACCAGTGGTCTTTTCCAGAATGTTGTGTAGTTTGCAGTTAAAGAATTTTTTTATATTTAACACAAAATAGCTGAAACTCAGCCATCATTGTTTTGCATCAGTGGTGATGTCTGATTGGCTCAAAATGTTATCGACTTTTTCATTAGCCAATCAGATTAATTGATTCGTTACACACCTCCAACTTCCAAAATGGCTACCAGTGAAAGTTAGTTGATCAAAAAAGAAAAAGTTGTTTATGCTGTGATCTACAGAACATTCTGGGAAAGACCATTTGTGGTGAGAGAATCATTTTTGTTCACTCTTTCAAACTATACCAAGGATTTTGGCACAAAGCATGTGGGAAAGGTGATTTACTCGTGGTGATCGGTGTTGCAGACCTGTGTCCAAATGGATTTATATAATAGGGAAATCAGTAACAAAAATCCCTTGTCTATAATTATAACATAGATTCCAAGGATTAGAAAAAAAAGTTATGTGCCAATTCCCTGTGTGTAGATCCACATACATGGCATCTGATCAGGATATTCACTGTTAGCTTTTCATTTACTAGCTTTTTTTACCATTAAATGCAACCAGTGCAGATCTAGATCAGATTGCTAATTATATAAAAATATGATGTGTTTTATTGCATGACATTGTGTGATCAATGTAGATGTAGATTAGACAGCACATCCATGCAATCTGTTCAGGATCTGCACTTTTCACTCTTAGGTCAGAAACAACCTAATAAGTCAGCAAGCAGCACAGATTCTGATCATATGGCACAAATGGCACATCTGATCTGAACCTACACTGTTTGCCTATGTCATAAGGCACATATATCGAGGATAGGGTTAAAATGAACATTTCCCAAGATTACATTGCAAATCTGGATTAATGGCAAAACAACCTTTTTTCACTAGCACATAATAATGGGAAACGTGAGCTTAAGAGAACTATATTGGCCTGCCCTCCCCTGGGTCAAGGCCTCAGACGCTTTATATGAAAAAAATTCATTAGATCTTGAAAAAACAATTCTCCTCAGATCTTAGGCATGACATGTCATACGTAATGGTTTCCTACAAATTTTTAAAGACATTTAATATCTGTAATCAAAGAAGTTGGATAAATAAATTCAAGCAGCCGTTAATTGACATTTATTCGGTATGACAGGTTTCCAGAAGCTTAGTATTTTACATTGAGCATATGTCATTGATTTCATTGGCTTTTAAATGTTATAAGTAATATGAAAATACTTGTTATTTCATATACAAAAAAATTAACTTGAAACTTATTACCAAACAATTACATGAGGCTCTTATTAATAATTTCTTTCTTATGTTAAGCGTTAATGTCAGTGCCAAAATAGATAATTGGTTTGCTTCACCAGTAGAGTGATTCAACTGATATAAATCTCTTGTTACAGTACAGGTAATGGCTAACTGGTAGAGCTGGGAGAAAAAATCTCTTGAATTTGCAGAACTTCTCCCTATACTCACCCATGCAAGTATTTTTTGCTTATTTGTTTCTTACAGAAAGCTGGAAACTTCTTCTGAAAATCTCAAAATACTTCTCCCTGTTCTCACAGCCTAAGCCAATCCCTGTAGTAGCAATTTGATTTACAATGAAACCATTATGTAAATGTTTTACCAAAATTGTTCTGCTGAACTGAAATTAAAAAAGGGAAAAACAATCTCTTCAAAAAAGTACCAAATTCATTTAAACATATTCAGCATTTTTTAATTTGAAAAAAAAAGAAGAAATGTTTGTAAATTTTAAAAGAATTTTTTATTTATAACCAGTAACTGTTTGGATCTCTGATTTATTTATCCAATAATTTCTTCTTTGAAATCATACTGTTGTTTTTTATCAATTAAATTATATATTTTCTCAGTATGAATGCTGTGTCACTAGCTTGTGTCTGTGGTAAATGAGTCATTGTCATGTGAATCTATGTATTTGACTATTGCCATGTATTATAAGTTATGTTTAATATATTAAGCTTTTTCTTATTGGCATTTACAGAGGACAGGTAATTGCACTAGAATTTGTTTTACTTAAATTTCTTTCCTCCTTCATGTTCACAAAAATTGTTACTAATAAAGTAACATGTCTGTTTTAACTAATACTTTCTCTTGTAGCCATCTGGAACCAAATAGCTGTAGCAACCAATTAAAAAAGTAACTACTAGTAATTAAAGCAATAAAAAAGACTTTGTTTTGTATGACAATATAAAACACTTCCTTCTTGTGGTATGATCGTCTTCAGTTTTACCATAAATGTTCATACAATGACAAACTATCAGTTTACACAATATCATAGCCACTTTTTTCAGATTTTAGATTTCCAGCTCATGAAAGACTATTATCAAAACAGCAGCTGGTGTTTTTTGTTATGCATTTTAAGAGATATTTGGTCCCATTCTAAATGTTGGCTTAGAATTGTACATCATTAGGTCAAATTCAAGAACATGTTCAGTAAGAGGCCTCTGAATTTTTATTTGATTGTCACCAAATGCTATTCTTGATATTTCTTTATTATCTTTATAATATTATCTGACATGGGTTAGAAACTGGGTGAACTGTGGTAAAAAACAGGGCTTGTTTTCCTTCTTTTGGGGCAATTTATGGGAGCCTTCCCCTCAGAAAATTTCTTTAAAATCATGCAGTTTTCCCCAAAAAGTAACTTTACATCAGGTTTTTTCATTCCCCTTTAGAGAAAAAATAATGTGTTTTCCCCCAAAATTATAGTGCATGGGCCCCTTTCCCTGGCAGTGAAAAAAAGCCCTGACTGGTAATAAGGTCAGATTAAGAACATTTTTTCTGGTTATCACCAAACTTTTATTTTAAATGATTGTTTTGATAAATATAGCTAAAGTTGCACAATATGGCAGCCTAATAAAAGCCATCAATAGAAATATCTTTGTTGACACCATAGCAAAGTTTCTTTCATGGCTATTTAGAGTCACACTGTGTTTCTTTTAGTATTATCTTGGAAATTTTGAAATTTCATAGAGACACCACAGCTTACAAAATGAACTTTCATGTATGTTTCATTGTTAGCTTAACCTATTCCTCCATAGATACTCCTTAATTGCATATAATTATGTGCCGTCTGATCAGGATCTAAACTGTTAGCTTTTTGATTTGTTAGGTTATCTCTGACCAAAATGCGACCAGTGCAGATCCTGATCAGATGGCACAGATGTGCCAGCTGATCTGGATCTACACTGGTCGCACATGCGTAAAAAGGCATATATATGGAGGAAAGGGTTAATTGGTGCTTGAGTTTTCAAAGAATATCTCTGTTTAAGCAATATTCCTCTCATCTTGTCGTTAGTCAAGGAATTGTTGCCACCATCTTGTTCACATCGTATGTTTAAGTTTGTGTGCAGCCTCATTACAAACTTACTGTAGCTACAGCATGTGTACTTGGTGCACATGTTCACCATCTTTTCTAGCATGTGTATGCCAAGAACAATAACTCAAACATTCTTTTTGAACGAATAAAGACATTGTTTCACCTTAGAATTTAAGATTCATCTTTTGTACAAGATGGTAACTTTAACATATTCATATAATTGAAACTGTCCCATGCATTTATTTTATTTCCTAATAACTTTAAGATCAAAGTTAGTGAGCAAGCACACATCTTCCATACAAGTCTATTATCACAAGTTTGTACACTTAGTCACTGGTTGGTTTGCCTAGAAGAATTTTATAATAAAAGTTTGAATACAAGATCCTCTCTTGCATATACAAATATAAACCATGATACTCTGCGTGTTACACGCAACACTCCAGCTACGTCCCCACCCCCATGCCTTACCACACAAGTTTTTATTTGTTAACAAAAGTGTACATGTAAGGTAACAAACAAGAGCCTATTGGCAGAAAAAGTGGATTTCAAGCCATAGGATGTATTAAATGATATTCTAGTGTTGGACCATTTAATGCCTTAGAAATTTTGTTTGAAATGAAACATATAAATCTTAACCAAAAAAGAAACACACATTTAAAGCCTTTAGTCAACTTTTAATATTTCAAGACTTTTGTTGGTTACCTTATGAACACATTTAAAACCCAAAAATAGCATTCTGTTTGCAAGATGATTTTAACCTTTGTAGATTTTAATGAAATTTTGCTGTTTGTTATCAACATACCCATTTTAGTTATATAAAAATGAAATTAAAAAGAAATTTTATGGTGCTTTTTGAAGTTTTATGGGCTTCTTGTGGGGACACCTTGCACAAAATTAAAATATTACATAATCTAAAAATTTCATTTAAATTTACAATATTTTATCAAAATAGCTCAACATATTACAAATAAAGCGTATAAAAATCTTATTTTACACGTAATTAACAGACCTGTTCCCTTTCTAACAAAAAATGAGTTTAACATAATTTTATTTATTATTTTACTATTTTATACCTTTTTGTAACCTTGTCAAAATATGTTTAAAAACAAATCATAAACCATATGACTGTTTGCATTTATTGAGAATACATGGAACTACAACATATAATAAAAAGAAAATTCCACGAAACAGATTTTTTAGAAATTAAAATAAATATTAAAAACATGGAATCATCAGGTTTGCTATTAAAGTAGTGTCAGAATGTCTGATTACATTGAATATAGTTCAAATATCTTTGTATTATACCAGAGCTCCAGATAATTTTTAAGGGTAAAGGGTAATTACCCCCTAAATTTTTTTCCAAAGGGTATTTTACCCCTTTACATTTTTTCATAGAGGGTATTCAGGATTTTTAGGGGGTATTTTCTCCTCATTTTGAATTTGAAGGGGTATTTTTGATATTTGCAATATTCTCTCTTGATTTAACTAATACTTTGCCTGCATAGAACATAAAATTTATACTTAACATAGAAACAAAATTAAACATTCCTTTCTTGATCCCACCATGCGATAAGCAGCCATGTGTATGATAATGGCGGAAAAAATGACTTCGCTTGATTCATTATAAGTATTTTAATCGAACAATACACACATTAATCGAACGAAACTGTGTATCCGATATTGCATTTGCGTATCGGTACACTCTGCTTTAATTATTATTGTGTTTTCATCAAATTTTAAAGCGTTTTTACGCGGATACATGCGTTATCTGGAGCTCTGTTATACATTTCTTTTGGTATGAAATTACAAAATATTAATAAAATGATCAGATCATTATTTCTTTCTGTCCACATAGTTTGTCAATTTGATATGCCCCTAGTTCTTGAAACATTCTGTACTTATGCCTCAGACACTAGGGTCAAAAAGGAATAAAGCACACAAAATTTTTTTTAAAGATAAACCTCATTTTTCTGTTCTACTTTGCTTTCAGCCTACTTTTTATTACAAAACCTGAGATAATTAAAAAAAAAATTTTTTTTAAGGGAAATAAAAGGAAGAACAATTCCCACAAAAATTAAAAAATGTATTTTTATCAAATTGAAACGTTTCTTATTGTTCATTAATTGTTTTTCTTTTATTTTACTAATCTAATGTTCTATCAATCCAACTTGTTCTTTGTAATAACAGGGTGACTGTCTCCAACTTTTATATATTTCATTTCTAAAATAAAACATGTAAAACTAATTTAAGTACATTTTCATCAAAACAATAATGTTATCTTAACAGATTTAACAAAGTGTTTCTGCTTTATAAAAATAGTATATATACTTAAAATTCAGCTCGGCTGAATTGTACATAGGCATTCAGTTTGCCATTGCCAGAGCAAAGAAATATTGTGTTAAGTCTTGCATGCATCTTTTCTCTGTTAAATACAACCCAAATAAAAAAAATGTAAGTTCATGTTTGGCCTATTTGTCTAAATCCAGAATGAAAAATTAAAAGTTTTTTCTCTGGCCTAATTTAGATTGTCAACTGGTTCCAAGATCATAAAACTAAATCTGGAGACCAGTCTCAAATCTCAAGCATCTGATTGGCTGAAATGGTTACCAGTCACCATTTCAGCTAATCAGATGCTTGATTTATGATCTTGGGCCCTGCTTAATCTTTCGTGTGATATATCTACAGCTGGTACCCCAGGAAAGGTAGAGACCCCATCTGGTGTCTCTGGGGATGACGATGAAGAGTCTCCATCCAAGCGGGTGAAAGGGGTCAAGGTGGACGTAAGGGGTCTCATGAAGAAAAGAAGGATAACATCCGGAAGGGCTCCTTCCATGACAAGAAGGGCCTCAACAGACCATGCACACGATGATCATGATCACGAACATGGACATGTATGTATTCATAGTTCTTCCTGTCAAACATAAAAATGTAGAATGTAGATGGATCCAGAGGAGGTTTGGTGTGGTCGCAATGACATTGAACTTTTTGGGCAGCAATGTTGAATAAATTTTCATAAGGATTTTGGCTAGAAAGTTGCAAATTATCATGTAACTACTCATACGACCCCCTTTCTGGAATTCTTGCATTTGACCCTGAGAAGTAATTTATGCAATTTTGAAAATTGCTATTAAGCCAGAACTTTCATAAATGAATGATATTGTTTTGGATTAAACATTTAATTACCCACGTGATAAGGATTTAATTAGGTTTGTTAACTAAGAAATTACAAATGCTTAGAGCTTAGGATTCGGATGTTTGGAGAATTTCATTCAATTTTCAACTATTTTTGTAATTGGTCACTTAATTCTTGAACATTTTGTGGTAGCAAGCAGTATCAGCATTTAAAATCTAGCTGCAATAAAGTTACATTGTGCCTCTCTCAGATAAGTCAGTTTCGGTCAGATGGACAGTTATGTGTTAATATTGCAGGATGATAAACCAAGAAAGAAAGAAATCATTAAGAAGCAACCACTGGATGACAGAAAAATTCCTGCCCGTATGGATCGCGACAAATTGATGAACTTGCCACCTAACCCTCCTAGCATGCTGACCCGTAAACGAAGTCTTTCGGAGCAACGCAAGAGTCTAGAACTGAACCTTATACACAAAACCGACGGTGTAAGTTGTAAACTTTTACTGCTTGCCTTGCAGTGATTTCTTGTGATAGCTAGAAAGCCTACAATGCCATCATTGCAAATGCCAGTGTTACTTTTAAGCACTTTTTGACACAAAAATGCAATTCAAGATATCATACAATTTATATAGTATCTAATTCATTTTAACCCTTTCCTCCATATAAACACCTTTTTGGCGTGTGCGAACAGTGTAGATACAGATAACCCGGCACATCTGTGTCATCTGATCAGGATCTGCACTGTTCTCCGTTTGATTTATTACGTTATTTCTAACCAAAATGCAAACAGTGCAGATCCTGATCAGACAGCACAGGTATGCCAGCTGATCTTGATCTGCATTGGTTGCCCGTGGGATAAAAGGTGCATTGATGCAATAAAGGGTCAAATAATAGAACTGTGTTCTCACAACTCTTTAGATCTAACATTTCTAATATTTTCTAAATACTGAAAAATAATGCCAATTACCTTGTGCACATTTTAGTTAGTTAAAACATTATTAAATAACACTATTCACTATTTATATAGACTTATTTAAACATTCATATTTTTAGTAATATGATTTGTAGTGTACATTGATGCCTTTTTGTTTGCCAGGTGTATAGTAATTTTCCATGACTTGTTCAGGGAAAAGTGTTATAAAGTCATAGAATATATTTTAACAGCAAGCATAAATTAACCTGCCATGCTCTGTAATATAGCATAAAGGACCTGACTTAGAGCCAAACACAGCCTTTATCCACTTTGATGATGGACAACCAGATGCTGACAAGCTTCAAGAAGAACAGTGGGCCGCTGAGGCTGCCATTCGTGGCCAGACACTTACATTGCCACCACAAAAGGACAAAAGTCGGGCACGGCTTATTGACAAGAACGACCCTAGGTTGTTAAGAAATCGAGACAAGATGTTCAAGCCTATAACAGATGAGAGGAAGGGATCCATTGGATCCTTGGCATCCCAGCCAGGTGTAGGTTCAAGCCCTACAGCAGAGTTGGAGGAGGAGAGTCTTGGTGATGAGAAGACAGCTGGCAAGAAACTAGAACATAAATCCACTAGTGTAGATAATCAGGTATATAATTATAATAATAGCAACTGCAAAACTAATATAACAACCACACCCTTCAATCTCTGTTTCTATGTACTGTGCCCAAGGTTATAAAACTGAGCATGGAAACCAGTCTCAAATCTCAAACATCTGATTGGCTGAAATGGCGACTGGTCGCCATTTCAGCCAAGGAGATGCTTGAGATTTGAGACTGGTTTCCAATCTCAGTTTTATAACCTTCAGCCCTGGGCTCAAGTACAGTAGAACAGTCTTCAGTCTTGACCAGCTAATTGAGCTCAGTATCCAACTTAAATCACAATCTACAGTTCCGAGACTGTTTCATGTTATATGTTTGGCTTGTTTTATATGCTGCTAATGTTTTTCATTGAGTTTATACAATTGAAGGTTTAAAAGCTTGCTTTATATACCAAAAGCAAGAAAGAACACTGTGATGTGGTGTTTGAAAACATTATTTCTAGTTTTATGTGTTTTTCTTTTTTTCTAGATATTAATTGGTTTTTGACTGATTTTTACCAGTCAGTAGTGCTAGTACTCCCTTTATGTAATAAGTGGTACATTCAAATTCTGATTTTGAACCAAAAAAACATACAGTCTACTCATATTTTTATGGGAAAATATTATAAACAATGTAAAGTAATGCCTGTTTGTTTGCCAGGCATATAGTATTTTATGGGAAAATAATATAAATTGTAGTTTTCTTTTAAATAATATAAATTGCAACGTGACAACATACTCATGTATGGCTCACACACAATGTATGGCCAGTAAATAACTCAATGTTAGATCTTTCCAGGAATTGGGAAATCTCTCCCATACCTGCCATATCCCCCGGCGGGGGGAAAAATCCCCCGGAATTTAGAGCCATCCCCTGGCCCCCCGGCGGGAGACGAAAATCCCCCAGAATTAACAAAAGTTAAGAAAAACGGTATAAAAATGCATTTTTGTCACTCTCATCAGACATTTGTCTAAACGCTGAATACACCGATACGTATCTCGGACTCCTAACGGTTGTGTCAAAACGTTCCGAATTCGTTTAATTAGTGTTCACCGAGAGGATTATCGATTATTTAGTGAGAATTGACACTTAACAGGATTGTTTATTGGATAATTGATTGTTTGCATAGGTGTGAATGAAATCACAAGGTATACCGTCTGTTTTATGTACAATTAGCGGACTTCTTTAAGGATTGAAGGTTTTTTTATGATGTCCAAAATATGTGTGTATTCGGATAATGGGACACTTTTGGATACAAATTATTCGTCTTTTGACCAACAATTAACGTTTTGGCACGTTTGCAAATATTTTTTTAATTACAAAGTAGGAAGAAATGACCAGTCAAGCTGATTCTTGCATCCTTGGAATAAAAATATAATAGCCAAGCTGCAACAGTTGATATATTCAGGGACGGATCCAGATGGACCTCAGTAGTGTTGCTCGAACACAATTTTTGGGCAGCAATATTTAATTTTCATGGGGATTTTGAACAGAAAATAGAAATTATAATGTAAATACACAAAGACTTTCCTAAACAAACCCCCTTCCCATACTTAGAATGATCCAGACTGACTCCTGGTCTGGTTTGACTCCAGATTCTCAAAAAACATGTTACAAAAAAAAAACATAGTAAAAAATTAATATTGTTTAAATAAATGAGGATAACTATATTTAATATTGCATCTTAGTTTAGTTTCTAGTAAATTCCGCCTGATTAGCCGCGTTAAAAAATCCCCTGGAATTATATCGGAATCCCCTGGAATTTTGAACCAAATCCCCTGGAATGCTTCCCAGAAATATGGCAGGTATGCTCTCCCCCTTTTGATCCTACATCTGTTTGTAAGTTTAAGTTTTTATTCTTGTATTCACATGTTTTGCTAGAGCTAGTAGTTAGATTGTAAAACATTTATTTATTACAGATACATATTCAAAATAGTTCATTATTACTGTGATTAAATATGTAAAGGTATATTTATAGAATTTTAGAATGATAACATATAAATAAAACCCTTACAGTAAATAAACATAACTAAGTACACCATTATTGTTCCAAATTTTTTGTTATTTGTTAACATTTTGACTTGTGCTGTCATCAGTATTTCAATAGAAGTTGGGATAGATTCTCTTGTACATGTATTATCTTAAGGCAAATTGATACTGTTCAACCTATTAATAATGTAAAAAAAATATAAAACATACTTAATAAAAACTCATAACAAAAACTGTAGAGGGTATCAAATGGTAATATTATAATGTAAAAATACATTAACAAAGATACAAAATTTTATTTAAAAATAGTTATGTTGAAAAAAAACAACAACAACATATTAACTATGAAACAATAACTGTACATGACACAAACCTTGTGCAAGTAAGTCACTTAATAATTTAATGGGAATGCTTGGCAATGCCATTACAGATGACCTTTGCTGAAGGTTATAAAACTGAGATTGGAAACCAGTCTGAAATATCAAGCATCTGATTGGCTGAAATGGCGACCAGTCACCATTTCAGCCAATCAGATTCTTGAGATTTCAGACTGATTTCCATGCTCAGTTTTATAACCTTGGGCACAAGTTATGTTTTATACATTTATGTGCTTTTCCATGCAACATTGTCAAGTTGATTGGTGGGTTGAAGCTACTTCACCAAGACAACTGGTACATGTTTGTTTGTATGAGAACCTGTTGGCTAGGAACAAGTGTGATGCTGGCTCCCTGGAACCAGGTTTAAACACCCAGAGGCAAAAGGTTTTGCCTTTAGCTGTTTCAATGATTTGTTAATTATTTGGGTAACTATTGTAAAATTGATCATTGTATAAACTCATCCTTTTTTTCCTCTCTGAATTTTGGCTGTGTGGGTAGGCTGTGTTTTCTGGATGTGGCATATTTCACTTTTTTACTTAATTTTTGTAATATCCATGACCCTACCACAAAGATCAAGACCAAAGTCAAAATCTGTTTATGTTAACTTTGCCACTGTTCAAGGGAATTGAGCTGAATTTTCCACAAATGTTCATCTCACTGAGATGGTGTGTTACATCAAAGAACCAAGGTCAAGGTCATAATTGGTCTTTAAAGGTCAGATTTACTACATATACAGTGTTTTTGTTTGGATAATAAACAAACATGTACCAGATAATATGTAGCTCTTGGTGTCAAAAATAATCATTAATACCAAAATAGCCATCATTTTAATAAATTGATCCTTCAGTCAGAGAATACCAGCTTTGACTTAAGATTTCCCCTGTATTAAAATTGCTGAAACTTCTGTTGTGATATTCAAGGTTCATTTTCTCCTGACTTTGTCAGCAGACAAATTTTTCAGTAGAAAAATGTAATCATCCCAGATTTACTTATATTCTGCTTCCAAGACTGATTTCAATCATCCTTCTTTAAAACACTCCTCTTGCTGTTATTATCTTGATTATTAACACCCTACCCTAGAATAACATCGCTTCATTGCCTCAAGTGGAAAGTCAAAATTGTCCCCACCCCGGGGGCCCTTAATATGTGAAAAAGGCAAACTTTAAAAATCTTTCTACTGGAAACCTCAATGCCTAAAGCTTAGATATTTGGTATGTAGCATTGTCTAGTGGATGTCTTCCAAGTCTGTTCAAATTATGTCCCCTGGGCCAAAATTGGCCACACCCGAGGGTTCTCATAGTTTACATTGATTTATATAGGAAAACATGAAAAATCATTTTTCTCCGAAACTAATAGGACTAGATCTAAGATATTTGGTGTTGAATATTGTAAAGAGACCCTTTACCAACATTGTTTAAAAGTTGGCCTTGGGGTCAAAATTGGCCCCATCCTGGGGGCCCTTAATATGTAAAAAAAGGAAAACTTTAAAAATCTTCCAACTGGAAACCTCAATGCCTTAAGCTTAGATATTTGGTGTGTAGCATTGTCTAGTGGATGTCTACCAAATTGGTTCAAATTATGTCCCCTGGGCCAAAATTGGCGACGCCCCAGGGTTCTCTTAGTTTACATTGATTTATATAGGGAAACATGAAAAATCATTTTTCTCCGAAACTAACAGGACTAGACCTTAGATATTTGGTGTTGAATATTGTGAAGAGACCCTTTACCAACATTGTTTAAATGTTGGCCCTGGGGTCAATATTGGCCCCGCCCCAGGGGCCCTTAATATGTAAATAAGGCAATTTTTAAAAATCTTCTTACTGGAAACCTCAATGCCTTAAGCTTAGATATTTGGTATGTAGCATTGTCTAGTGGATATCTACCAAGTTTGTTCAAATTATGTCCCCTGGGCCAAAATTGGCCACGCCCCAGGGTTCTCTTAGTTTACATTGATTTATATAGGAAAACATAAATATTATCATTTTTCTCTGAAACTAATGCGACCAGACCTTAGATATTTCGTGTTGAGTATTGTGAAGAGACCCTTTATCAGCATTATTTAAATGTAACTGTGGCCCTGGGGTAAAACTGAGAGTACTTTTGTACTCAGGTGAGCGATAAAGGCCTCTTGTTTAACATATTTTTTATTACAGTATCATTGCATATTACAATGTCAAACATATTTTTAATGACCTGTACTCAGATATTGGCATGACATTCGGATAATTCAGATATGACATCTTGTGTGTGTGTTTGTGTTACAGGATGCAAGAGACGCTGGCAAAGCTGGTAAGTTAATTTTTCCTTTATGTTTTCATCAACCACTTCAAATTATTCATTCAAGTCCTTCATAAGAGTGTAAGGAAATTCTATTTTTTATTCATGCACACTTAATTGTCTAGTCTGTTGATTGAATAAGACAGAGTTTGATCAACAAATATGGTAGCTATGGTGAAGCACCAATGATGATTAGTCAAAATATATGTGGTCTCTCTGGTTTACCCTTAATTCACAGACTGAAATTATAAGGAGTGAAAACACTACAGATCTTTTTTTTAAATATTGACCATGGTCTGATCACCAATTAGGCATGTTGTATTATTGTCAGATTAAGAATACAAAGTATTTTCCCTTCTTCTCCTGCAAAGAGTGAAAAAGAGAAAATACTTGGTATACTGTAGTTTTTCTTATGTGGCTGTTCATGGTTTCACCATACTTACTTTAGTTATTGTTCAAACTTGTTCCTTCATCAAATTGCAACTATAATATATTGTTATTGAAATTCTTATTTCCCAAATATTTGTAAAAAATTGAGTAAATAGAGCTGTGACATGGTATCTTGAGACTTGTTTGCATATGTTGGTAAAATCCAAAATAAATGTAGTTCACATCACAGTCACTGTATAAGAACTAATGTAATTTGCAACATGATGTTATTAGTATTGTGTATTGTGAAGTGTCATTTAGAGTTTTATACATGTATTTTGGAAACCTCATCATTTTGTTGAAATAGAACATTAGAATTGAGAATCTTTTACTGAACTTTTTATTTTATTTTTTAAAACTTGCGAACGAATCAGTATACAAAATGAATGTTTGAAGTGTTCTTTTGGGTATTTGAAGCATGTTGGGCTTGTTTGTAATGGATCAAACTGCAAAAATTAAATAAGGGCAGAAATTTGTTTCTTTTCTATACATTAAAATTTGCAAAACCTCTGTTTGGTGATTAACAAAAAAGTTACAGTTGAACCTGCAGCCACCTGCATTCAGCAACCACCTGTCTTAAACAGCAAGTTTGAATATGTCCCAAACTGATATTTTTCTAATTCTTACCTGTCTTAAACAGCCACATGTTAAGCAGCCACTTTTTGTCACTCCCTTGGGTTGCAGCTTAATACAGGTTTAGCTGTAGATGCAAAAAAGCTGTGGGCTTTGGGATGCAGGTAAAACGCTGCTTGGTAGCGCTTTCAAAATGAAGCTGATATCAGAAGCAGCACAGGACATTTAATATAATGATAATGCAAAATTGCAAGGTAATAGGCCAACATTTTAAAGATTCACTTGAATTTTAATTTTTTAAGTTCACATTGTAGAAAAGTGCTGTTAAACAGTGGATATAAAACTATGATTGAAAAGCAGTTTCAGATCTCAGCAATCTGATTGGTTAAAATTTAGCACAGTCTCAGATCTAACCAATGGAAAGCTAGAGATTTTAAACTGGTCTCTAAACTCAGTTTTATAACTTTGGGACCTGAACTTATTTGATTTAGCTATTATATGTATTCTTAATCCACATAACGACACGTTATAGAAACAAAAGCCGTCAATAAGAAACAAATCTTAGCAAAACATTTTATATATGTTTAATTAAGCGTTTGGGCTTTTACGCCAAAATAACAAACTGTCAAACCTAATCAATCTTCATTGGATATAACATAACATAACATAATATTTATTCGGCATAAAACTGCATAAAAACATATATGGATATGCAACCATATTGTAATATAAATATTCCAATCTTTATTGCAAGCCGGCATCTGAATCCTTGAACTTCTACAACAAACAATCAAATCACCGATCCTCTTTTTAATTTCAATACAGAATCAATCATTTTTGGTTTTGAAGTATACGTAACATTTAAAATAAATGTAAATTATTAATTCGTTGAACATTACGCCACAAATTATTAAGACAATTTTTTAGCAGTTTGCAACTTTCACACCAGTAAAATATAATTTTCAGCAGAAAAAACATTAAGATGAAAATGTTGTACAGAAATTCGTAAAATTAATGCCTATGTTTGTCCAAATTGCGTTTCATACTGCCTACTACGGTACAAACAAGAATGGTACATGTTCTTAAAACAGTAAAAATCTAAATATCTAACAAATAGTAAAAATAAAAAAGTCCGTCAAGAATAACAGATCAGCAACTTATTTTTTCACCACCAGTGACGAACGCAGACCTGCAAAATAGTGGATAATGTTAGCTATTATGTGCTTAAGCCATAGTCCGATAGTTCAGCCTTCTCGCAGAGCCTCGTTTTGAATTGATTTCAGGTCACAGGAAGTAACTCGCATAGGACTGCGAAACTGATTATTTGAAAGGTGTATACTATTTTATTGCATAGGGGAACAGTTTCGATCCAGATCAACAATCACATACATGCCATCTGATCAGG
The DNA here is from genome assembly GCA_038501625.1 of Corbicula japonica. Taxonomy (NCBI): domain Eukaryota; kingdom Metazoa; phylum Mollusca; class Bivalvia; order Venerida; family Cyrenidae; genus Corbicula; species Corbicula japonica. The sequence continues at coordinate 2,696,234 of JAZAYU010000079.1, forward strand.
ATCTTAATTATTTGCTGTAAGAATTTCATTAGGTTATTTCTGAACAAGAAGAGAACAGAGTAGATCCAGATTAAATGACATTGGTGCCAAAATTAGAAATAACCTAGATACAATCAATGGCAAACAGTTTAGATCCAGATCAGACAGCACAGCTTTGCCAGCTGATCTGGATCAACACTGTTCTCCCATGGGATAAGTCATATTACAGACTAAAGGGTTAAGCCTAAATGTAATAGGGTATAATCCAGTTAGAGGTTACTGAACTTAAGCACCACTTCCCAATTATCAGCCTGATACATGTTAGGGGTATTTGTCTTTAGAACAGTGTTTAGTCAGCTAGAGAAGTTTAAGAGTTTTAGAGGGTTTAAGTAAACACTTGGCTATGAACTTAGAATTTCAAATAATTACATGGTTATGATGAAAATTGATTTCTGTATAAAATAAATAAAGTATGTTTAATGCTGTACAAGTCTAGTTCAATAAGGAATTATGGAATTTTGAAATGAAATTCTTAATACTTGTAACAATAGGAAAACATTAATATGAAATAATTTGTAACATAGATGATATGGAAGTTATCAAAAAGCAATAATGATTGATACTCGGGATAATATTGCTCAAAGCAAAGGATTTAAACTAAAGAACTGCCTTTTCTTGCTTTAAGACTTTTCTTTTGACAGATTCAATAAAAACTTGCTATTTATTATATGATGTTATTTGATATAGGTGACATTATCCAGATGTTAATATTCAGTGGGAAGTAATATTTTGAAAAGAACTGAACATCAAGAACAGCATGCATGACATACAAGATTAAGCTAAATATTGTGTGGGAATATATCTGTAAATGTGTGAACATGCTTGTTACATGGTTTATAATATACCGGCACATGTTAACTCTTTACTCCATATGAATTGGTTTTATTACGCTTGTGCCAGTGTAGATCCTGATCAGCAGGTACATCATTCTGTGCTATCTTATCTGGATCTACACTGTTTGCTTCTTGGTCAGAAAGAATATAATGAATGGAGTCTAAAAGCGAACAGTGCTGGCTGATCTGGATCTGTGCTGTTTATCCAGTCAGATAACACTCATATCTCATGGAGTAAAGGGTTAATGTATTCTCCAATAGTTATGACATTCACATTTTCTTGAATTGTGTGTTTCCATGGTGATATAGAATTCAGACAGGAGGAAGTTGGAGTTATGGATCTTGATACAAGCGCTCCAGAAACCCAGATGCAGCGTGCCAAGCGCCTTGGTTTGAAAAATCTTGACTCAGAGAAAGTCTTTGAAAATGAAAAATTTGAGAAATCTAATGCTTTACCAAAGGCATATGTGCGTCGTTCAAAACTGAATGTTTACATTCCGCAAGCAGAACGGGAAAGTGTGTCCAGTGCAAGATCTTCACGTAATTTTCTGTGCATTTAGCAGACAGGGCAACCCAACCTATGTGGCTTATAATATTTGTATACTTAATCTAGGTCTTCCAAAGAATTTCATTTTGGAGACCTAATGTCAAACACTGTTGAGAATTTCATTTTACCTCTGTTGAACTGTTGAATCAGTTTATTTTTTATTAAATGATTCTGTATATTTTACAGTTGAATTGAAAAAAAAATACTGTAACAAAAATGCAGACTAAAGTTCAGTGCAGTTGTGCAGTATGGAATATCAATGTCTCTTTATAAATATTGAAATAGAAATGAAAGAAACCCTGCAGTTTCATAATGACAAATTGGATTATTGGCAGCCCCAATACCATTTAAATTGCGAAAGACTTCTCTATATGAAATTCTCAATACAGTGTACAGGTGCTTCAATCTTCCTCAGTTAAACACACAAAAACTGTAGAGGGTGTGAAGTGGAGTAAAATTAATTTAACCCTGTTTTAGCAGAGTTGCAGCAATATTAATAATACGTTTATGATCTAAAATCTGGTTTAATTAACCCTTTCCACCATAAATACCTGTTTTTATGCATGTGTGACCAGTGTAGATCCAGATCAGCTGGCACATCTGTGCTGTCTGATCAGGATCTGCACTGTTTGCTTTTTGGGCAGAAATACCCTAATCAATCAAAAAGCCAACTGATCTGAATCTACACTGTTCGCTCATGGCATAAAGGTGTATGTATGGTGTATGGAGGAAAGGGTTAAATATACCTACAGATACTTATACCTATACTTGTCAACATCATTTACTCAAAATCAGAACAGGTATCACACTATTAAGTTGAAATTATGTGTTTGGGAATGCTAAGGGACAGACTTCTCCTCTGAGCTGGGTCAGTGTCCATGCAGTGTAAATAAAATCTACACTTTCTGTTTTAATGGTGTTGATTATGCTGATATTATTATTATTTTCATATTTCAATAACAGTTTGTTTAAAATAATTTTGCTACACTGAGTCCTCATCGAACAAAACATTATTTGATGGAAGCACCTTATCTAAACCTTTGCTTAACTTATAACAATTTTTAACATATTTCAGGGTGTCCTAATATTATGCTTTCCGCTTCAGTTCTAAGTGTGCCTTAATCATTTGTATTTTACTTAAATATTAACTTTAAATGCATTTTCTCAGTTGCAGAGTAATGAGAAAAACATGATTTTCATTAGTAAGAAAGTTGTTGAATTTTAATGACTCAGTTTTTTACCAGTCCATTAGATTTATTCCTTATGGAAAATGAAAGAGACAATGCAGAATTTTATCTGAACGTTGTTTAAATTTGTTGAAGCTGCCTGGAGTTAAAACACCAGTCCTTTTATGCCCAACGTTATAAAACTGAGAATGGAAACCAGTCTCAAATCTCAAGCATCTGATTGGCTGAAATGGCGACCAGTCACCATTTCAGCCAATCAGATGCTTGAGATTTGAGACTGTTACTGGTCGCCATTTCAGCCAATCAGATGCTTGAGATTTGAGACTGGTTTCCAATCTCAGCTTTATAACCTTCAACCAAGATTTATTGGCTTTGGTTGGAAGAGACATGTCATTGCAGAATTTTTTCTGAAACATCTTCTTTGTCAGTACTGATATTTAACCCTTTGCTCCATATATGTGGGTTTTATCAATGTTCAAAAAGTGTAGATCCAGATCAGCTAGCACATCCATGCCATCTGATTAGGATTTAAACTGTTAACTTTTTAATTCATTAGGTTATTCATGACCAAGAAGCAACCAATACAAATCACTTACCTAAATTTACACAGGTCCCATGTAATAACACCCTTATTAACCCTTTTCTTGATATATACGCATTTTTACGCATGTGCGACCAGTGTAGATCCAGTTCAGCCGGCACATCCCTGCCGTCTGATCAGGATCTGCACTGGTCGCATTTGGTCAGAAATAACCTTATGAATCAAAAAGCGAACAGTTTAGATCCTGATCAGACGGCACGGATGTGCCGGCTGATCTGGATCTAAACTGTTCGCCCTAGCAATAACGGTGTGTCTATACAGGAAAGGGTTAATGGAGTAAACTGTTAAGTTTCTCCCCCTTTTAGACCACTGACTTCTTACAAAGTCTAAAGCTTTCATTTACTTGTAAGTTCTATAAAAGGCATAATTATAACTTGTTATCAAGTACAGGATTCCACAAGGGTATGCATATAGGTACCTTCTGTTCCTGCTTTCACATACACTGCAGAAAATCCATGCTGTTAGCACTACCCTGTCCTTCACCAAGCCTCAGCTGCTGTCCTGTTAAAGTTACTCACTGCTATGCTGTTGTTAACAGATAATGTGTTTGTTAACTAACTGATAACTTGTTTTTTGCTGACAACTTGTAAGTTGGATCCTAAATCAATTGATTTAAAATAAATCAGAATTGAATCAGCGTGCTGTGATTAACAAATTAATGAGTTGTCATTTTTTGAATTTAAGTATTGTTTGAACTGAAACTGTTTTAGATATTTTTGGAGAAAAATGTTCTCCGTATGGATATGTATCATTTTTGTAGAATTGAACGTTTTATTCCATATTTATAGGTGAAGTGCATTTACAAAAAGCATATTTTGCTGAAAGCTCTTGTCCATTTTTTTAGTATAAAATAAACAGTCAAAATAAAATGAACATTACTTTGTTATAAAAATAATAACAAAAATATTTTTGTTTTCATGTATTTTTCCTTAGTTGTGTGCAGTATATGAATACAATTGACTCTTTTTTGTTTCATCATCATGTTATACTTTACAGGACGTGGCACCCCAGATTCTGGTATAGATGAAACCATTTCTACTCTGGGTGGACAGACCCCTCGCACTCCTCTGCTAAAGCTTCCAGGTGACCTAGAACAGGAAGATGACATTGATGTAGACCAAGAGTTGCCTGTCCCTGACATGAGCCTCTTGTCTGAGGAGGACAAAGCCAAGGCTATCAAACGTCCTGCTACATCCTTCACTGGACTTAGAAGAGGACAGCTTGAAGGTATACTCATGACCTATTATAACTCTTTTACACCATATACTGCAAAATTCCTTTTAAATGCCCCTCCCATAATATATGCCCCCCATGTTATTTTATAGGAATAAAAAAACAGTTAATCCATATATTAATTATAATCCTGATATCTTTTAGACTTTAATATTACAATAAAATTAATTAATATATCGGAAAATGAAACGCCACCAGGAGCATTTAAAAGTAATTTTACAGTATAAGGGTTTTATCATATATGCACCCAGTGTAGATTTAGATCAGCTGGAAAATCGTTACCATCTGATCTGGATCTACATTGTTCGCTTCATTGTCAAAAATAACCTATTATAATAAATGAATATAAAAACAAACAGTGTAGATTCTGGTCATACAGCACATAGATGGTAGCTGATCTGGATTTACACTGTCCACCCATGGGATTAGTCATCTCTAGTCTGACAATCGCCATAAAATTCCCATACTGACAAAATTAAAATCAATATCAAGTGTCAACAGTTGTACTTAACACACACTGTCTGCTCTATTCTCAATAAATAAACTGAGATTTCAATATGCCTACTTTAGTACCTATCTTGGAACACATTTTTCAAATAATATATATGTCAAAAGTTAGAAAAGCTAAACCAGATTAGAAATATCAGGACATTTAGCTCCATTCTTTTTAATTTAGTGTGATTGCCAATGTCAAGTTACACTGATATGTGTGCCAACAGGATATCGGAAATCATTATGCCACAAAACAGATCGAGTTTTTTGCTCTTTCAGGTGAAAGACTGAAAGCAGAGAGACCACACACAGCTCATGTGCGGTTCAAAGCAGAGGTATGTTGTTGTTGTTCTAATCAGGTCCCTGTGTGATCCTCGGTAGACTCTTCCTGTGTGAAGCACCCCAGTATATTTTACCTTTGTAGTGTAACCCATCTGCTTAACTGTAAATTAAGTTTGAATTAAATCACATTTGAGGCACGTCGCAGGAAAAGGTACCTTCGGACAGTTGACGTGAATCATTGAAATGACGTCATAAAGTTGACCAGACGACATTTATTATTATGCATTTCGCAGTAAAATACCATTTTATTAACACAATTTGTAACAAAAGCACTTTTTAGGTATGAGAAAATAATATATTATTATAAGTTCTTTCTAAATATAATACCAACTAAAATGTCTCAAAATATGACCGAAGGTACCTTTTCCTGTGGCGTGCCCCATTTCTACTATTCTATATATCACAGTGGGCCAGTTTGTTTGGTAAAGCCCTTTACTCCATTGGATATGGCTGTCATCCCATGGGTGAACAGTGTAAATCCAGATCTGTGCAATCTGATCTGGATCTGCACTGTTTGCTTTACATACATTAGGTTATTTCTAACTAAGATGCAACCATTGGCAATCCAGATCAGAGGGCACGGATTTGCCTGCTGATCTGGATCTGCACTGGTCAAACAGGTTAAAATGTGTATATATGGAGTATAGGGTTAAATAGCCAACAGCAAAGCAGTATGCGCTCAAGTATAGCCCAATTTTATGCATCAAGATATGAATGAACTTTTGTATTTTTTACATATTTTGAGTAAATTAAATCCAAATTATAGGCACTTATTAAATTCATAGCTGGTAAAGATAAATTAGCACTTTACCTATTGAGAAATATACTGCAGCTCCATTATATTGCAATAATCAGGGTCCAAGAGCAGCTTTCAGCAATATATACAGCAAAAATAAAAAATACCCACTTTTCTATCTGTAATTTTGTAAAATTAAAACAATAAAACAGCAAATCTTTTCTTTGAAGAAATGTGCATTTCTGTAATCTTTACAAAGAAATAAAATGTTCTTGAAAATCTGCAGTCACAACTTAGTTATCTTTCCCTTCGCTATTATTAAGGTTTTAGGAAGAAGTAAGTGATTCTAAACAATATTAACATTTATTAGAATTAAATCAATTTCTCCAGTTCTTAATGTCAATAAAAGTACAAAACATTCATTAATAAAACAACTTGTCCCCGATAAACAACGCTAGAAATCCCGAGCATTTCCAATTACCTCCCTTTAAATTGAATATATAGTGTTTTTTAATCCATTAATTATTGTATTCTGATGGGCATAAGCTCAGAACAATTGAACTTAAAAACAACTGAGATTAATTAATTAAACACCTTTCAAAGTGTTCCTAATGAAATAAAAATATGTTAATGAGAATATAAGCATAAAAAGTGGGTACTTTTTATTTGTGCTGAGTATATATAACCAGAACTTGATATATATAAAATGTTAAACAGTTACAGTGTTGTGAAATCGACCTAACATGAAAAACCAGAGTTCATTTGATACAGGAGATCAATGAAAGAAGGGTTTTATTTTACATGGAAGCTCACAATACACCCGAGATTTATTTAAAATCACAAAAAAAAGCCTTATTCTCATCAGCAAGGCAATGTTTGATCTGTGTTTCACACAAATAAGTAATAACTATGAAACTCCACCTTCAGCTATCCACAGTTGACCAATGAAAAACACTATTTTTCCAGTAATTTGATCTAATATTGCTGTGCAATGATTTTGTCAATAAATGATCTGTATCAAGATTTCTGTGGAAAATTCTTTGGTTATAATGAGGATAACAGCAATTAATGATCAGATGTAAAGGTTCTTTTGTCTTTCGAATTTTTAATGAGGTCATTTTGCAGCATTAAAGCAACAAACTTTCAAGACTTATTTTACTCATATTTCAATTGCAATCAAAAAAGTCAATCTGCACTTTATCTTGTGAATGAAATTCAGCTAATTGTTTACACCTAGACATTTGTCAAGAGGACGCATAAAAGTTGTCTGTAATATATAATGAATATTTGAAGAAAGGGATCCATGATTGATATAATGAATATCTGAAAATAAGGTGACATGACTGATTTAATAAATATTTGAAAATAGGGATCTACAAGCAATGAGCTATATATTGAATATGGCAAATAACAGATAACAATGTAACGAAGCTGCAGTGTATAACAGTGGACTTGTCACAGCTCACAGTTCAAAAATTGACTATATTATGCTGTACTGGCCCACTTTCTCTCTCCCTAATGTCTCTTTTTATATAATTGCATTCATTTCAGATAAACAAATCTAAGTCAGTCACAAAGTAGCCTTTTAACATCAAATAGTTAAAAATATGGCCCATATTTGTAAATGCTTAGCTTTGAACTTTTTTCTTAATTTAAAATTTATTTAAAAAATTCCATTCTTCAACTGAAATACCAATACCAGTGCAGGTGTTGTAAAATTTAGTTAAATTTCACAGATGTCCTTCATTTTAGTAATTTTATCTTAGTTTTGTACACTTTCAAATCAGTTTCAAAGACTCGATATCATAAAGCCATTATGTCAAATCTGCCGAAATCTACTGTATAATATAGGAAATTAAGAACCGATTACACTGTATCAGATTTAAGCACTTTTTTCTGAAGTCAGATTTATCCCTATACATTAGATAATAATTGATTTGTGAAAACTTAATGAATTCTCTGAAAGGTGAAAGGCCGTTCTAAAGATCTTAATCCTAAATTACAAGGGCAGCTTAGCTTATTTACAAAAGAACATTTTGTTTTGTGTACATTTCGTCTTTGAGGTTTTAAGTGGGTATTTTATTTAATTTTGACCCTGAAAAAAAGTATTTTAGACTAAATTTATATGGTGACTTATAGGATATCAGACAGCAGTGCAAATGTTGAAATTTTACCTCATTATGGTGTAGGGTAAATCTTCAAGTAACCATACTGTAAAAGTTCAGAAATATATAAACACTTATTTATAATGTGAATAAATTGAAATCACTAAGGTGGAATTTATTAACTTTTTACGGAAAAAATATCTGAATTTTTGTGTTATACTAGCCATTTAATTGAGTGGTTTCAACTTAAAAGAAAACAGCAATTTTTAGATGATTTGAGACTTACACTTAAGGATATTTGTTTTTAATTTGAATATTCTGCCCATGAATGTGAGGAATAAATACAATTTTTTAGAGACAAGTTTTTTTACGTAAAACTTAAATGTGACAAAAACAGAGAATGAAACAAATATATGAATATTGAGAGGCAAAGACCGATTTTTTCACCTCTCAGAACTAATATCTGGATAACTTACTTAAGAAGAAAATTTAAAAGGCGTGTAATAATGGATTCAAACCTAGCATACGATCACTACTGTATGCACCATGCTCTGCCACCCAGTGACTGTTCTTCCAACATGAAACTTGTATTACAGATTGAAGCTATGGAGGTTGGTACTAACAGGGCCCAAGATCATAAAACTGAATCAGGAGACCAGTCTCAAATCTCAAGCATCTGATTGGCTGAAATGGTGACCAGTCGCCATTTCAGCCAATCAGATGCTTGAGATTTGAGACTGATCTCCAATCTCAGTTTTATGATCTTGGAACCAGATATGCAAATCTACTATTCTGTAATAGTAGCTATCATTTTATTAAAATTATGTACATGTACGTAGATTTCATGGTAGTTAATTTCACATTTAATAAATTTTTATTTGCAAAATATTAAAGTGGATTGTCTAGCAGCTAGCAATGCCTCTCACCATATGTACAGCATTCACTATTGAAATTTTCTTATCATAGACACAAAAGTATTAATTGACTTAACACTTTTTTAATAAGGAAATATAAAATATTAGTCTCAAGCAATTGAATAATTTATAAAATTCACAATTAGTTATGTACATGATACAAACAATGTACCCTTTTAGTGGAACATGGGCCAACAAGGAGATGATTTTTTTTAATTCTGTCAGGAATATCAGGATTTTAGGAAATGTATGGTTAAATCTTTGTGTTTAAGGTATATATATGGGCTAAAGGGTCAAACAGGGGGTTGGCTAATGGCTAAAGCAAGTCTGTAGCCTTTACATGTTCTTTGCTACAGCGATATACCCAGGAATGCAAAAAATATGTCTACAGTTTATCAAATATTCTATAATATAGTGGCATAACTTAAGCTCTTAAGAATAGGCACTTACATTATATTTTAGGATTAAAGAATGGTTATATTGTCAAAATATAATTAATGATATTGTGTAAAATATTATTTATTCTAAGACTAAGTTTCCATAATCCAGCACCTCAACTTTGGTCAAGGGTTGACCAATAATCATAAGTTGATTGTTTGCAATGAGTTACAAGCTTAAGAATAATAAAAACTTACATGAAAAAAAAGTTGATAGAAGTTTTACAATTGCACTGCCATAAATAATATATTGATTTTCAGTGCTACACAGTTGATCTAAGAGGTATACTTAGGTACTAATTAATAAGTTCATGCAAGGAAAGATAACTGCTTCATGACAATACCTATATTACTGCATGAGTAGGATTACTTTAGCTAACTAACAAGCAAGGTAAAATTTGTCATATTTGCAACCAGTGTAGATATACCCCAGCCTGCACATCAGTGCATACTGGTAGGTCTGCTCTGATTGATATTCAATCAAGAGTCTCTCCTAAAAAGCCCTATGAACAGTGAATAGACTGGCTTAACCCTTTCCTCCATATAATTATCTGCCTTTTGGGCTTGGTAAACAGTGAAGATCCAGATCAGCCGGCACGGTTTGCTTTTTGATTAATTAGGTTATTTCATATGTACAAGTGAACAGTGCAGATCCTGGCAGGGATGTCCCAGCTGATCTGGATTTATGCTGTTTGCCCATGTGATAAAAAGCATAAATATGGAGAAAAGGGTTAAATAAATAGAAAAATAAGCTGATCACATTTAATAAAGTGGTTATGGGTTTAAATATATTTAGCTGCCATTCTCTTGAAATTACTTTCAAATATCATTTTTTTTATTGAACCATTTTCAATGAAAGAAATCTTTATTATGGAAATGTAATTTTGTAGTATATGGAAATGTAGTTTTGAAGTATAAAAGCTTTATCAAAAGGGAGATAAACTTTTGATCAATCCCACCTAGTTATCTGTTTTTATTTACGTTTGAGTCCTTAGGTAAACAAGATATGTATCTTGGATATTTGGGTTCAGTTTTATATTTGCCCTCAATAAGGTCTTCAGGGTGTCAAAATAAAGAAATTAACAATAACAATTAACTTAATTTAGGATAATCAGGATTAGGATCCCAAATGATGACAATAAACATTTTAATACAGAGCATCATGTCAGCGCAAGTTATGATTTTTTGTGATAAAATATGTTTGAAGAAAGAAAACTTATTTTAAAAATCTAATTATGACACAATCAGGCCACACTGACTTGGTTTTCAGCAGGCCCTGCTCCATGTCCCCTTGTTCACTGACCTCATAATATTTGTGCAAAATTGGACGGCCTGATAGTAATAACTGCATATTGATAGGTTGTATTAAAAATCGATAGAACCCATGAAACAATGGAGGTCCTAGCAGGTTAACATTAGTTGACCTGTTACTCCGTATAAACACCTTTATTGCATGGGCAAACAGTGTAGACCCAGATCAGCAAGCACATTCATGCCATCTTACACGTATGAGCATCAGCTCTGTTTGATTTTAGATTAACTAGGTTATTTCTTGATCAGATGGCACAGATGTGCTGGCTGATGTGGATCTACACTGGTTGCACATGCATCAAAACAGGCAAATATGGAATAAAGGGTTAGATCATAAGTAGTTTCTCCAATACATAATGATTTGAATTACTTTATTGAAAAAGGAAATTAATAAATAAGCTTCCTCACTACCTAATGTCACTTGGAATTTTTGTTTAAATACATTTTTAAACCAAGTTATCAGCATTTATTTTATATTAATTTCAAAGTTCCCCCAAGAACTTAAAATATACAATCATGTATTGCAGTACTTGGCATTAGCAATATAAACCATATCACAAAAATAATACAAAATAATGGTAAGTGTCAATAAAGGAATGGCATATTCCTAGGAAATGCTTTTTTCTTGTTTCTATCTTTTTTAACACAATTTGAAAAGCTGGTGTATGTATATTTTCTCCAGTTGGAGTTTATAGTAGAACTCCCACATCAGCTGGAAGTAAGTGATGCTTTATGTCTGCCTTAAATGCCAACATCTTGTCTGAAGTGTTCTATAGGTGGGGAGTGGGAACTATTGCTGGTCTGACAGAAGTGTTCTATAGGTGGGGAGTGGGAACTATTGCTTGTCTGACAGAAGTGTTCTATAGGTGGGGAGTGGGAACTATTGCTGGTCTGACAGAAGTGTTCTATAGGTGGGGAGTGGGAACTATTGCTGGTCTGACAGAAGTGTTCTATAGGTGGTGAGTGGCCTTCAACATTGTTCCATTCAGAATTAAAGATTAGACAGTATTATCACTCCAAAACAATAAAGGCCAAATTTCACCAGTAGTTATGCCTTCTTTGAACATAGAGGATAACTTTCTTTGCATATGTTGGTATGTCTTTATACTTAACTTTGTCAGTTCAATATCTGAAGAATACTGGGGCCTAGGTTGCTAGAGTGTGAACATTTGTATGCATCATTCATTGGTTTTCAGTATGAACTCAAAATGGAGAAAAAAAATTAGTCAGTTGACTCATATAACTGTAAATGGAGGGACACTAAAATTTACTTGATAAAAATTGGGTCATTTAAAAAGACTTTACTATGGACACAAATCCTTAAAAAAAACAGTTTTCCAGACACAAGATGTTGGCATTGCTTGCTTTTGTCTGTATTTCTATATGTATCTGTGTATTTTGCAGTTGGTTGCTGTTTAAGATATAATTTATTATACCAATATAAAATTGCAGTATTGATATGATTGACATTTTATTATTAAAGTCAATGCTCTAAGGATTAGCTATTTATGCATTAACATTTTATTCACTCCATGGATTCAGCAAATATATCTGCCATGGGGATCCAGATTCAGTCTGATTGAGGATCAACACTGTTAAATTCATTGTCAGAAAAAAAACTTACGCAACCAGAGATCCTTATCAGACTTCAGGAATATGCAGACTGATCTGGATCTAAACTGGTTGCACACGGGGAACAATCCATATCCATGGTAAAGTTCTTAGGAAATTTACTACCTTTCCTCATATTATGTTTTCAGCAAAGTTGTACCATGTTAAACCCTAAATTTTAACTTAATATCTAGATAAAATATATCTACTGAAGTAGACACTCACTTACAAAAACAGAAGTTTCAGTTTCAACAAGTCCAATAAGTCTGTTTGGCTTTTAGAGAGGATTGGTGTCCCCTTTTACAACCTTTTACACATTTTTGAGAAAATGAAATACATTCAGTATATGGTTGACATCTACCTATTATCTTTTAACCAATTATAATGTTCAACTGTTTTGTGTGCATAATTATATTCTGGTATTTTTTACTCTTTGAACCACTTTACTTAAATAAAGAAAGGAAATAAATGAATGAAAAAGTATGGAAAGAAATGGACAGTGCTAATATTTACTATGTTGATGATCAAGGTAAATTTATGATTTTGTAAAACAGAAAATCTACATGCACATCAAGATATTATTATTGAATCATGTGAAACAGTTGTAGTGAATATTAAAGTTGGATCTTGTGAAACAAGAGTAGTCGATAGTAAAGTGGTCAAAGGAATGTGATCCTAGGTTAAGACTAAGAGCAATTTTCTGAACCCACAACTAAGCAGGAAACAGTCATTAATGTTGATATAATTTAATGTAAGTTAATGTCAGTTTGTTAAAAAAAACTTGTTTTGTATTAACTCTTTACTCCATGGTAAATGGCTGCTATCTCGTGGGCTGACAGTGAAGAAAGAGATCACCCAGCACATCCATGCCATCTGATCAGGATCTGAACTGTTCACTTTTGATTCATTAGAGTTTTTTTACCAAGAAGCAACAAGTGAAGATTCCAGATCAGAGGACACAGAATGTGCCTGCTGATCTGAATCTAAACTGGTTTCACTTGCGATAAAACCCATATGACGTAAAGGGTTAAATGTGAAATAAATAAGTTGAAGTTAAATATAAATAATTATTACAGTTTTTATTAGTTTGGGGAATATATTTTGATTTTAATCCAAATTCAAACACAACAGTACCTTTATGGATTAATTACAAGTGTATATATTTGTGTGCTTGTTATTCTAATTACATAATATTTTGATACTAACAATAAGTTTGATATGTGAGATAATAACTGTGCCAAGACTGTTTTAGTTCATGATTGGAAGGAGTGCAATTTGTTCTTTTACAATTACTAATCTTGCAAGTGTTTTTGGTTTGGTTTTAAAGGAGCTGTTTTAGTGATGAGCAAAAATGTTTTCTTCAAAGTGAGATAAAAGAATTCATAAAGTAAATTTTTTGGAACAGGCCAGGTGGATGGGGGAATTTTAATCCATTATTTTATTTTAGAGGGTTTTTTATAATACCTCCCAGTCCTATAATACAACACTGCAAAATGATTTAAGCGATCATGGTCAAATGACCAAAACCTGGATTCAAAACTGGAATCTGTATCTGAAATAAAAGCTATTGTGTGTTACTCCATAGATACATGTACTCCTTTACGGCGTAGGCGATTAGTGTAGATCCAGATCAGCCGGCACATTTGTGCCATCTCTGATAAGAATGTTCATGGTTTTCATTGAGATTTTATAGGTTATTTCTGACAAATATGTGACCACTGCAGATCCAAATCAGATGCCATGGATGTCCTGTCTGATCTGGAACTACACTGGTCTCACATGTGTTAAAATGGGCATAAATGGAGTAATGGAATAATAATACCAAAGAATAGTTTGGCTATGTAAGCATATTTTCTCATACATGTGACAAATATTTTATTAAATTGTACAGATCTATTTTGAATCCGGCTGTAAACAGGCTGCTTTAACATGATGACACTTAACATACCTAAATGACTTTGCATGCATGCTCATTATATTTGAAAATGATCTGGTAAAGGCAATGTTAAAATCAATATTATATTGGATAAAAATACAACATGAAGAAAATAGGTAAGTGAATTGAGCTAAATCGTACAGTGTTATGATACATAGATTTAAGCTTTCAATAATAGATTTTGTTCTTATTTAAATAAAAGGTGACCCTGGTGGTTGAAGAAATGTGCAATAAGTTTAACTATAATGTACTGACAACTCTGTTTATAATTACTGCAGGTGTAGATCCAGATCAGCTTACACATCTGTTCTGGTTCTACATTATTCATTATTCTATCAATTCATTTCTGCAGAAGATCCATATGTAAACAAACTAGTCTCACCTGAAACAATTTTAGGTCAAGTTTATTATTAAATTATTCATTGTCAATAGCACTTGTTTAATCCTTTCCTCCATAGACATACCTTTATTGTTTGGGCGAACAGTGTTGATCCAGATCAGCTGGCACATCCATGTCTTGTGATCAGGATCTGCACTGTTCGCTTTTTGATTTTTTAGGTTATTTCTGACCAAAATGTGACAAGTGCAGATCCTGATGAGACAGCCAGAATGTGCTGGCTGATCTGGATCTACACTGGTTGCACATGCGTAAAAATGTGTATATATGGAGGAAAGTGTTAACCCCTTTACTGTGTGGGATATTGTTGATATCCCATGGGCAACAAGTGTGATCGTTTGTTTGTTCATGTGATTAAAAGCAATATCCATGTTGTAAACGGTTTACTTTTCTGCAGTAGAGTTGTTTTTGTGTGGGTTTATTCATACATAGTTAAGCAAACAGTGTAGATCTAGATTTGGATCTAAGGTCATAATACTGAGGCTGGAGACTTGATTGGTCAGTTTGGAGACCGGTGTCTGAGTTTCAACCAATCAGTTGATCTTAAAACTGGTCAGTGAATCAGTACTTGCCTGCATTTTCATTTATTTTAGTTGTCAAATGGGTCGCCACTTGGCAAATTTAGTTCAGTGGATGGTTACTTACATTGCCTTTTTTTCTGAATCGTCAACATACTGTCAAAGCAGATTCCTCATCAGATTTTTCCTTTTGATGCTATAGATACGTTTCCTTAATAAAAATTTAATATAAAAATGCTTATTTTGCATAAAATGGAGTTAAAAGTAAATTTTACAATAAAGGAACAACAAAAAATAACCTAGCTTCTATTCACAAACATATGTAACAACCATAAAATATGTTGCCTATGACTGGTTTTTGTGTTTATATTTATTTGTTTTACTATATTTCTAAGAGTAATGAAAAATATTTTAATCCTATATAGGTCAAATGATTTTATTTAGACAACTTAATGTATTTAGAGTTACTTTTGGACTGAGAAATAGCAAAATTTATTGTAACAAAATTATTCTTGTATTACTTATTAAATGCTTCATAAAGCCTCATCCTTAAGCATGATAACATTTGTATGTCATCAATTTATCAATATTAATAAAGAGTCTTAAAATCGCCAGGTTAGTATTATTCATATGTTCAATTAAATTAATAAAATTTAATATATTACAATAAAGCATACTCAGTTCTTTGTTGCAAAAAAGTTACTATAATTCGAAAATACAATGTAAATCTGTTATGGGTAACAGATGTTATTTTTAAATGGTTTTGTGGATTACCGTAAACATTACTGATACAAATTAAAACTTTGTAATTATTACAAAATCTCAAACATATTAATTTAGTTTAGAATATGTAGTATATTTACAAACAAAAATTTATGTAGATGTATTAATCCATGTTGAAGTTTTTTCTTGGTAATGTTTAAAAACCTTACTATGTTTATTATATTATATTTTTTCTAAGCAACCATCACATGTTGACCAAAATTGTGAACATAATATTTTGACAAATTAAACATCTGAATTTTTTATCAACTGTAATTTATCAAGTGGGGTCTAGAATTTTGCTGCATTTTTAAGCATTATATAAGATAAGATATAATCTTCGATTGAATCAAAAGATAATGTAATTAATGTGGTCTTCACTTTTACCTAAGATACCTTTATTAGGCTGTAGTACTTCAGTTTTTACTGCATTTGTTCACTTGTAAAGATTTTACAGTATTGATTAGGGTAATTGTGTTTCGCCTGGAGCTCAAATTATTTGCTTTGTCCGTTCCAATAGTTTTAGAATCTATACAAATTGAAGGTTTTTATTCAAATATCGACTTCTTCATTACTTATTCAGCTTTTATCAAAACAGATTATGGAAATCTGAGAGTTTATGCTGAATTTTTATAAGATAAGAGAGTTTGGAATATTATTATGTTTGGTTAGGACAATGTTATTCTCAGAGTAATCATTATATAACTTTTTTCAGGACTTGCAGACAGCTTTTGAAGAAGCATTGAGGAAATATCAAAATCTACCTGGGTGACTATTTTTTCTTTCATAAAAATTTTGAAATTATTTATATATTTATTATTAAAAAAATCAACAACATTATTTTGAAAGATAGATAGATAGATTTTATTGAATCCAAATAGGCTGTTAAGCCCATGATGGCATATGCCAAATGATTACATTGGGAACAGTTTACAATTTAATACAAAAGTACATTACCAATTACATATTACATATTACCTGCATAGATTAATAAACTGTGTAAAGAAAATGCTATTTAACATTGGAGAAGGTTGTTTTTACTCAATACAATACTATTAATGTCATAAAATTTTGAATATTTACTTTTGTTATTTAGAAATTATATTATTCGAAAATGACATAATGAAAGTACAGTTAGCCAAAGTTTGGACGTACATGTAATTTACATAGTGTCATAGAACATAAAAAAGAAATGCAAAAGAAAATTAATGTTGAAATAATAAAAAGATGTTTTAGGCCGGTTTATGATGTTGGAAATAAAAATGATGAAATGTAAAGTATTTAACCTTGCAGCTGTGTTTAATTAAGAATTAAACAATGGTATATGAATTACTGTTAGATACATTAAAATTCTTTCTTTTTTTTCTATCAATTTTCAGCACCCCAGCAATAGTATCAGCAGAAACCCTGTACAGAAATGATGGCATTAATTTTGAAGACAACTGGCAAGAAAGAGTTATAGAAAGGTAAGTCTGTGATGTCCAAAAGTTCTACAATGCTTCACATTTAACCCTTAACTCTGTGTAACTATGGGCTATATTGCATGTGAGACCAGTGTAAATCCAGATCAGCCGGCACCTCTATGCTGTGCACTGTGTGTCTGGATCACTGTTTGCTTCGTGGTCAGAAATGCCTAATGAATCAAAAGTAAACAGTAGATCCTGATCAGGTGGCACAGCATGGCCAATTAGGATCTACACTGTTGCCTATGGGATATCAGCCATATTCCATGAAGTAAAGGGTTAATCATTACTTTTTTTACCATTGCTTATACAAATAGTGCAGTGGGACCTAACTGGCACATATATTTTCCAGGAGATAATTCTTTTCATCAAAAAGTTAAGCAAGCAGACAATTTGCAAAAACTGGTCACAAATTGAATGCAAGATTTAGTATGGTGTTACAATATCATCAATTGCTGCCAAAACATGCTTTATGCAACATGGTCAATTTTCATTTTAATTATAAAAGCTGTTAACAAAAAGAATGTCTTTATTCTCCTCATGAAAAGAAAACTGGATAAAAATCTTTTAAAGGCTATAAGGGGAAATTTCATATATGAATTCAAAAATGAACAGGTGTTGGTGTTGGATTCCTCTAATAACATCATAATACCACATTCTTACATGCTGTATTTGTTTTTTTACCCTTTACTCAAGTGGATATATATGGCTTTCATCCCATGAGGACCTAGTGTAGAACCAGATGACCTAATGAATTCAAATGCAAACATGTAGATCCTGATCAGACTGCACAGTTGTGCATGCTGATCTGGATCTGCACTGGTTGACCAAGGAATAAATGTTGTGTCCATTGATTTAATTGTTAAACCTGTATTGATTATAGATTTTTGCCTTTCTTTTAAGTCATAACATATTTAAACTTTCAAGATTAAATAAATTTTAAAATATTGGCAAGTCATTTTTTTGCAGATTATTTTGTCCATAATACCGATAATTGAGTTCTGTAATGATTAAACAGACTGGTTACATAATTATTTACTTTGAAATAAAGTTTTAAGAATTTTCAAGTCAGTTTATTAGTTATTATTATTTTTGGAAAGAACATGCAATTATCCATTTTCTTCATAATGAAATGAAAATATGGTTACACATTCTGACAACATAATGTTATTTTTTTCCCAAAATGCCTGATAAGTAATATTGTCTACTTAATTTTATGATGTCATCAAGAATTGAAGTTCAATGTCTGAAGGTACCTTTTCCCATGACACGTCCCATATGACTGTATGAGAGTCTAATTCTATATACTGTGCTAGAATCCAGTTGCTTGTAGACTGATTCGTATTTGCAGCTAAAAAGTTAACATTTTAAAGAAAAGAATAGCAGTCTACAAGAAGTCATACTTGCAGAAAATGTAAAACACATAAGAATTGGCTACCTCAAGCAACAAACTTAAAACAGAAGAGTCAGCTTACATCTTATATTCATCAGACTAAATGAGTATAAAGTTTTGATTCAAATGAAATCTATGAAAAATAAAAAATCTTGGAATATTTTCTATTTTTTCCACATTGCATGTGTGATATACCTAATTGTTTGTGCCTCCTTGGATAAAGGAGACTCTCTCAAAACAAATTTTTATTTGAAATGATAGATTGGTATATTTCTTGCAGACACACATTGTTGAGACTTCAGAAGGAGATTCGAGCTCAGTCTGCCGCCCAGAGGAGACAGGCTCTAGAGATGATACAGAAAGATAAACATACATCCAGACTGTTCACATCACGGTGTGACTCTGCAGGTCTGTCAGTTTATTGCACATGTACTTTGTTGATATAACAGTATATAAATATTACATGTCTGACAGGGTGACAGTAAAATTGTCAACTTGAGGAAATACTGTCAGTATTTTCGAAAGTTGACAATTTTACTGTCACCCTGTCAGACAGTCATGTAACATTTATTTTATTATACCGAAAAACTATTCAAACCATGAACAACTTTATTCAATAATGGTATTTAATTGATGTAATAATGTTATTTGCCCGAAGAAATTCGCTGAACAAATTAACCCCACGCTTCACAACACGCTTCGTGTTTTTTTAGTCTTTCTCTTGATCCAGAGTCTTTAAATCTGCCTCGTTTATGGTAGAAAAACGTTTGTTGCTTGACATTTTTGTCGTCTGTTTACAACGGAAATGTAAAAATAGATATTGCGCATGCGCGGAGGATACAGTATAATTTTCAAACATTCCGTACCTATGGTAGCGGGTGACAGTATTTTTCCGACAGTAAATTTTTTTTTGACAGTACTTATATGTCACGGTGGCCTATGGAAGATTAACATTGTAAATGAAATTGAGGTATAATAATATTTTTTAAAATGTTGACAAGTTTGTTATTGTTGTTTATGGTGATTGTACCCTATACATGTTGACATGGGTGAAAGTGTTTAAAGTAATAGTACCCTATAAATGTTGACATGTCTGTTTGTGTTGTACAGGGTGATAGTACCCTTATAAATGTTGACATGTCTGAAAGTATTTTTTAGGGTGATAAAACCCTTAGAAGTATTGACATGGGTGATAGTAGCTTGATAAATGTTGACCTTTAGTTACGGTCCTTCAACATTGTTTGAACAATTTTAACATTTCTGAATAACTAAAACTACACTGAACTCATTGAAAATGAATGTTTTCTAATTCGCACAAAAGATCCTCATAACACATAGCACCCAATCATAAATGTCCCATTCCTGTGACTGCTTTTGTTTTATAGTTAATATGCCGCTTTCAATTTGTGTTTAGGTGCAAAAGGATGAAATAATATGAGTACTTTCCCCTAAATGTAGCATATTGTTACATAACAAGGGAGGTAATAATTAGAATTGTTTTTATTATAATGTGCATGTTTTGACATGAAAATACCTTGAAGCAAAATGTAGAGTTACATGAAAGTACTATATTTCAGTTGGAGGTCTGACAGATAGGGACTCTAGTATACAGTCTGTGCGGAGAGCTAATACTTCGATGTCAGTACCTATTTCCATGGGGTATGGTGTGGGGTCTGCCCCACCCCCATCACGGGATAAACAACGTCCTAAAACAGCAAACCCTGCTCTAGAGAAACAACAAATGGTGAAGCATGAACTCAGTCATGAAAAAGCATTTAGGTTAGTAATTACAGAATGCTTGTTTGTTATTCCTTTAATCCATATAGGTTTTATAAATCTGTCTTGGATTTACATTTGTTGATTCTTGATCAGAAATAACCTAATGAATCTAACATCAGGCTTAATATGAGCTATAGTGTTGAAATTTGTCTGATCTATGTCCATTTTTGGACTTCTATCCAAACTCTTGTTGTTTATATGATAGATGCTACTTGTTTTCAGCCAATTATCCCCCAGATTTGCAAACAAACAATAATTATCACCAGACTTGCACCAGATATGCCTTAGATATTAGTAAGGTTATTTATGAAAAACCCTTGTTATTAGATGGGGGTATGTCATTAAGTGGGCGGGTGTTAACATTTCATTAAGTTTTTTTGTTTAAGTTTACTTTTTCTCTTCAACCATTCGGAGTAGAGCTTTGAAACATTTGTCATAGCTATGTCCCCTTTTCACTTAAAATTTAAGAAGAAAACCTGGTTTCATCTAAGTGCAGGATCTTCTTGTTAAATTGTTTCACTCTTCTGCAAAAAAGCAGTAGATTGCTTTTATCCCATGGGCAAACAGTGTAGATCCAGATCAGCTGGCAAATCTGTGCTGTCTGGTACACTGTTCACTTCATTTGTTAATTTCTGATCCAGAAGCAATCCTGTAAATCCTGATCAGATGCCAAATTCTTTGGGTCATGGTCATATTTGACAGAGTTATGCCCCTTTTGGTTCTAAGATTTTGTCATGAAAGCTTAATGTTGGCTAACACATAACTATTTCTTTATTAAGCTTTCAAATTTTATTGCTTAAAAAATTCTGATGATTGCCATTTATTTTTACTTTTTCATCAAACATTTTTTCTGAAAAAGTACCCGAGGGCAACACAAGTTTTCAACTGAACACCCATCTACTTTTCTTTACCCTACAAAGTTAAATAATCATCATGATATCTTATTTTGTACTGACAAGTCTTTAACTTTTTACTTTATATGTAAGTCTTATTCTTTAAATATGTGCCACCAGTGTAGATCCAGATTAGCCTGCATATCCATGAAGTCTGATCAGGATCAACAATGTTCACCTCTTAGTCAGAAATAACTCTTTTTATCTGTCTCTCAGACTGCATGGATGTGCATACTAAGTAGGATCTAAACTGGTGGCACATTGAGTATAAGGTATATATCTATAAGGCAAATCTTTTAACACTATAATGCAGTACACATACTTTTCAGATATCGGCTTGGTAAGACTGGGCAAGAGACATCACGCCCAGCAAGCTCAAGGACAATTTCAACAGTGGCTGACTTCAGTCCGCACTGGATAGATCCCAGGAATCCTGATGCATGGAGGCCCAAGTCCAGTAGATCCATACCCAGCAAGTGCAAGTACGCGCCTCTGTCATAATTATTGACATTCAGTTACTTTGTTATTAAGACTTAAGGATTGATTCAATATCTGATGGTTTCCATTTGGGTATGGAAAGTAGTTGGTTGTTTAATGAATATGAAGCCCCAAGGTGTGTTTATCTAAGTTGTTATAGTTGTTTCACATTCAGCGTAAAATAAGTAACTTTCTATTAATTATAAATTGTATAATGTGAATTCTGTGTTAAATTATATTAAAAATAAATAAACTATTGGGGAAAATAGTGATAAAATGGATTTTTGGCATATCTGTAGGATGCAATTTGTTTTCACATTGACAAGGCAAGACTTAAAAATTTTGAGCTGTCCAGCAGTTTGTAAATAGCTTTTATCTTAGTTTTGCTCCTGATAGATTTTTTTTCAAAATGAAAACAATCTTAAAAAAGACTGTTTTCATCACAACAGTTTGCAAGATGCGTGTTAATATTGGATGATGTATTGACCACTTTATATACTCTTTTTGTTTCAGTCGATATGTGTTAGTAAACAAGCCGAAGGAGAGCTTCAGCAAGCCAGTGCCTTCTCCTCTTGAGGAACAACTGTTACTTGAACGATTCCCCAAAATGGGGGCAAAGATAGTGCCAAATATGCCTGAACTCACACCAAGAATGAAGAAGTCATACAACTTGGAATATAGTCCGTTTGTGTACCAGAGATTTGTGTGATAGCTGTTGGAGACGGGTCACAGAATCCTCTCCAACGAAACAACACACTATCACTGCTTAGTTGCCAGTTAGTTGTAGGAAATATGGAAAAGATGTTTAGCTCTAGTAAGGTGCATCAAGATAGTTGATTCCCTGTATTTCAGAGAATGCATTCTTGTATACCAGATCAGGTCATCCAGTGTTTTCACCCGTGTAGGAAATTTCGATCCTACACCCCCCCATGTAGAATGAGTCACGTGAGTGACGTCACGTCTTCAAGTATCTGACGAAATATATTCAAGTTCGTGACGTCATTTAAAAAAAGTTTGCTTTAACGTCAATATTTCAGCATAATGAAAATAAATAAGTTTGTATACTTACACAGAAATGTTATAAATAATAAAAGGTATGCAAGAAAAAGTATCTTGCATGAGACATTCAGTGAAGATAGAAAAATCTGTCGCCTCGGGTGAACTGTTTTGGCGGGAACTCGGCTGAGCCTCGTTCCCGCAAAACAGTTAACCCTCGGTGACAGATTTTTCCATCTTCAACTCACACTCATGCATGATACTTATAAGTAACACTTAGCATGATGCAGATGTTTACAGCCTTGGTTTTGTCATTTCCCCTTATTGATATAATTAGCAAAATGGAGACAGAATCCCCTCAGAGTATATACCCGGTAGTATCTACAGTGAAACCCCTCATAAAGACCAACCTAAAAATTAAGACCACCTAGATAATAAGACCACTATTTCAACATCCCATATAACAGTTTTCCTAACTTGCTACCCTGGAATTAAGACAACCCCGGTAATAAGATTGACCACAATTTCAATGCCACATTTAACAGTTGTGCACTACTTGCTACCATTGAATCAAGACCACCGCACTATTTAGACCAATTTTGTCTGGATCTACACTGGTCTTAATATAGGGGTTTCACTGTATTACAAAAATTAATCTAACACTACCTCCTTTAAATACTTGGATCATAAAATACAAATTACAGTTTAGTTGAAGCATACTGAGCAGACACTAAAAATAGTTTAAGTTAGTCTTTAATGCATCTAAGGCTTCTTGAAATAGTTTGAATTGAAAAAAAACAGTCCCCTTTGTGTTACTAAAGATAAAATAGATAGTTAATTGAAAGAACAAATTTAAAGTCAGTTTTGGTATAATTAGCGATATTGTGTACAATGTATATAGAATAACTTAAAAGATCTCTCATAGCTGCAAGAACTTACCTTTGTTGTTGTGGTAGTTCAGTCATGTTTGTAATTGACAAGATAACATTGTAACTCAGGATAATAGTCTATGCATTTAAAAAGTATATAGTTGCTTATCTGATATAAAATAATTTAATTACTTAATTAAGTAAATGAAGGGTAAATTTAAGATTTTTTGCATTTTTTAAATGTTTTTGAATATTCAAATTTTGCAATGTATTGAGTTTCTGTCATTTAATGGATACTAAAGTATGTATTTTGTTACTGTGTAACATATTTATAAATTGCTATTTACTTTAACTCCTTACTACATTCATATGGGCAAACAAGTGTAGATCCAAATCAGCTAGCTCTTCCATGCCATCTACACTGTTTGCTTTTTGATTCATTATTTTATTTCTGACCAAGATGCAACAAGTAGATCTTTATCAGGTGGTACAGACGTGCTGGCTGATCTGGAATTTCACTGTTTTCTCAGGCTTATATATGACGTAATGGGTTAAAGTCTGTCACTTATTCTGATACTTGCATTTGTAAAATAGTGAAACGAAGTTTTGCCCAGTAGCAACTTTTATCTGTTTATAATGCATCAGTATTTCACCAAGCTAAGGGCAGATAACTTGTTTGAGAAAAATATACAAGATACCTGTGATATATATGTGATACATCCAAAATATTATATGTTGTAATTTACAGATGAATATTTAATGTTAAAGACATAAAAAAAACAAGCCTTTTTTAATCCCCCGCCAAGGCAGAGAGATATTGTTTTGGCATTGTCTGTCTTGTCTCCTGTTTACTTTATGGTAGTCTTTTTAAGGGAAAATTTAGGTCAGCAGCCTGATCTTGGTACATGTTCTGGTTGGTCATATTTCATTAAAAGCTTATTTAAACTTTCCATGGTAATGTATGAGTGTAGGAATGATGCATGTTGTATCCCATCAAAATCTGTCTCAAAATGTTAAGTAGAGTTATCACCCTTGGTTACTTTCAAATAACCACGAAACCTTACCCATTAAGTAACCAAATGGTTTGCCCAGAGTGTGATCAAGCTGGGTAGGTTTTGCACACTGATTTTGAGGTCAACAGGTCAAGTCAAAGTAATGACCTTTAATGCTAAAAAGTTGTCCAATCAATAAATAGGGAGCTTTGTGTCCTCAAATATCCTAGTTTGGTTGCTAATGACAAATAGATGGCCCATATTGAATATTGAATTGAGGCTAACAGGTCAAAGGTTAAAGTCAGAGTGAAGATAAGTGTAAGAAAACATGTACCAGAACCTAATGTCCTCAAAGATTGGTTGGTAATGATGAGTAAATTAACACTAATGATTTTGATGTCATGGTTATAGTAAGCTTTGAGGCAACATTCTTGTTCTCTTTTATTTGGGCATTTTTACTTATAGTGTGTTGTTATTATGTATACTTTCTGTTTATCTGGCTTTACTTGAAATGCTTTGTCTGTGAAGAAATTTTATTTATACATAAAAACTTTTCTTTTGCAGGGGATGAAAATTTCTTGAAATTGCTTGTTTTTAGATACTATGACATCTTAACTAATGAGAATATGTTCATACGACAGTATTATTTTTCTTAGTCTTTCTTTTTAATTTCAGATATATTTTGATTAATTATTAATATTTAAGCGTGTTTTATCATAACATTGTTTATGTTATAAACTGTTAGTGTTGTTTTACACTGTGTCACCTCCATAGCTTCCTCAAACTTTACCTCTCTTTCAATGTTTGAAAGATGGTTACATGGTTAAAAAAAATGCAAACACTCCTGAAAACTATTTATGACAAATACCACAAGTATGTATATACTGCACAGCAGTACTCCCCAAGATCTTATTTTCTTGGCATAAAAGTGTATGAAAAGTGTTTTAACCATCAATTAACTGCCTTTTTAGTTAATCTTTGTTTACCTATATATTATAACATTTTATTTTTAAATTTTAATTTCAAAGACACTACCTATTACACTGATTTATCACCATCTTTTTGTGCAGGGGAGGCAAAAACTAAAATTGTTAGAACTTGTGGTCTGACCTGTTTTCCATTAATTGCTGTCTACTGTATATAAGATAAATGTATTCTTTTTAAATAGAAAGGAAATATGTTTAAACTAACCATCAATTATTCTGCATCTTAAAAAACACAGTGGCTTTTTAAAGTCTTTTTTTTCATTGACTCTGTTCCCTACCCATGTTTAATTTATTTTGTTGGTCCTTGTTGCTGTGATTGATTTTAATGTTTTATTTGTTTATTGATTTCTGTCTTATCTGTAAAAGCATATTTGAACGGGTTTTCTTGTACCTTTTGCCATTTTCAATTTCTAGAAATGATGAACCCTTTACTCCATACAATATGGCTGTTATTGCATGTGCCAACAGTGTAGATCCAAATCAGCTGGCACATCCATGCCATTTTAGCAGGATCTACAAATTACACATTTTATTTTTTTATTCATTTGGGTTTTTTATGAAGAAGCAAATAGTGTAGATCCTGATCAGTTGGAACAGATGTTCTGACTGATTAGGATCTACACTGTTTGCACATGCGATAATACCCAAATATATATATGGATTGAAAGGTTAAAACTATCATTTGACCATGTTCTAATAATTGCAAACTTTACAAAATTACATGTGGTATTTACAGTTACTAAAACCTGGTGCCAACATGTTCCAAGTGCATTTCAAATTGGAAGTGCTACTCTTAGGCAACTTCAGCATTATTTGAATATATTGTGCATGCTTTGTTATGTTTTGTAAGAGTTTATTTAAAATTTATAGAAAATAAAGAATATTTATATAATATTGTGTTAATAGGCCCTGAAAAGGTTAGGAGATAAACGGGTATTCCACTGACTGGAAGAAAAGTGGTTGCTATAATCAATGCAGGAAAGCACACTACACATTTGTATTACTAGAGAGCAGTGGCGATTGGTCCAGGTGTGATTGGTTTAGTAAACCCGGCTCTCCGATCCCAACCTCGCATAGGTAAAAGGGACTTTTAATACATGCACTTACATGTTCATGTAGTTTAATCTGAATATTTTGTGACGGTATTAATACATGGTTTTAAGAGATTTTAGTCCAGATTATATCAATATCGCCTTGTATCTAAATTGAACTGTAAAAATATGTCAGTGAGATACTAGTTGGCATGGAATTTGATTTTAGGAAAACAGCGAAAACAATATTCATTTTCGATTTTACTTTGACGACAAGGAGGCATGTCCGTTGTAAGTATATTTTGGGGCGATTTGACTACAATTTCCTGTTGGTTGTGTGCATCTACATGCAAATTTCGTCGCTAAAATCATAATTGCCTGTAATTTTCACGTCATTATAAAATAATAGCGTTAAGCACAATCAGGAAATTCAAAATGAACAGTTATTTAAGCTGGCATATTCCTGTCCTGTCGTTTAAATAGAAGAACGTTGAAAGCCACTTAACGCGACAAATATAAAAAATATTGCAGGCTCGATTTGATATGAGCCTATTCATGGACAGTATGGAAATGCATATTACTGCCCACCCCGCTAGCCCCCGGTTAAGCGCAACTCAATAAAGAGCGCCACTCATCACAGTGCGCAAATACCACTGGTATTTGTTTTTGCGGGCTTGATCACCAACAATCTTACTCAAGACTTTGTTCGTGGCGTGTTGGCGCACTGCTTACATGCCCACGCGCAAAAAGCTAAAAACCAGCTGTAAGATAAATATCTAATATGTCGTATCAGCGAGTTTATTTGTCGTTATGGCGAGTTGGCAGGGGCGCTGGAAACGCCATTTCGCCATAATGACAAATTTATATGAAATTTTTAGCTCTCAGCCAACTCTCCAACGTAACAAAACAACAAAATACAATCACTTATACCACAAATAAAAAGTTGAATTTCTTGTTTACATATATTCCCTTTGCAAACATTGTTGGTGTGTTTATGGCGATTTGGCTTGCCGACGAAGCAACAACTTGCTAACACGTCACTGCGGCAAGAACGAAATGGCTGAAATCTCCAAAACCAACATGTATACTAGAGTTTTTATTTAAAATAAAAGTACACCAGTGACATACATTCAACAAACCTGGTACTTTTAAATCTATATTTTAGAATGATTTAACAATAAGAAAAATCATTGTTCGCAATATAAAAGCTTTTACTTTTATCAGCAATGAAATATCATTGTGCATTCTAATTAGTGGTTTATTTTAGAATGTTTTAGATAATGGTTTTATAGTGATATTCCAGATGATATCCGTATAGAGAATAAAGAATCATCTTTAAAACAAACTTCAAATGCCATCGATCGATTTCAAAATATCGTATCATACAGATCTACATGTATTAAAGGTTTACTTTATAGCCGTAAGGCTAAGAAAATACAGTCACATAAACCGAATTGCATTTTCAAATGCATCGGTAAATTATGTTTCTTTAACCATATTATGTTAAGCAACATGATTTTGCTTTTTATATTCATTTTTATTAAAGTTTGCTTTTTGACTGTAACAATAAAAACACCGGTTTACATTTGATGTCGGTGTTTTGCGCTCTGGATTGGAAGCAAAACGCCTGCATTAGCCCGGAAAAGATAGCACCCTGTATCCAGCCATTGGACCAAGACAGTGCTTCTCCTGCAAGGTAAATGGTCTCCGACGGCGTTGTTAACACGTCCATATACTTCATGTATTCAAAGGGTTTCAGTGATGCGTACGCCCCTTGCGCTGATGGGTCGCTGAACCAGGCTTGGACGTTCCCTACCTCAAACTCGTGTAGTATTTCAGGATGAATTTTGCTTATTTCATGCACAGCACTGGCAATAGCCAAATGCTCGGTTTCGCATCCATATATGAGTGCATCTGCGCCCCAAGTGTAGACAAGAAGTATACCACGTTCGTCGTCAGGGATTCCAGAACCTTCATAATCTGGATAGTGAAGTTGGCCAATCTGCAGGTTGGTCTTGCTGAAACCTCCTTGACCCACGTCTTTTTGCCAGAACCTTGTTTTACACTGCAGCATTATCTTCGTTGAAGCAGCGTATGTGACACTGGCTAGAGCCTTTTGTTGGTCTACAGTTAATGGAACTTCCAGCTGGCGCAAGATGTGCAAAGGGACTGTAATAATTACCGCGTCACCTTCGAATACTTCTTCAAGCCCGGTGTACATGTTCTTTCCCATAACGTTTACCCGCTTTCGACCACCTTCTTTTATGACGTTTTCCACTTTCTTGACAGCCAAACCAAACCTTAAATTCTTGGACAATTCCACGTACTTGTTCCATCCTTTTTCGTTTTTCTTTATAAACGCATTTGGAAAGCTGTCCATTCCAAGCTTTGTTGTGTACATCGGGTCCTTCCACCATTCTCCGAGCTCTTCTCGCACATAAGCTACAAGATCCATGCTAAACAGTGGCGTGTATGTAGACACCTGCACCAAAAGTAAAAAGTGTAAAGTGTAGTGGTATAATGTACAATAAACTCTATTCTGACATGTACTTAAGCATCTATGTGTTTTCTTTCGATAAAACTGTGCCACCTCGATAGCGCAAAACGACCAAAAGAAAGATACATGTGTATTGGTAGGAGGTATCGCTTTTTACAAAATTAAAGACTTCTAGTTCATAGAAATCATGGAAATCAAAGGTTAAGACGTTTTTAAATAAGGAGTTTCCACCACTGAGTGCTATCTGATACGAGCTTTTTTCAAACTATTTTTCAGAATTTGTGAACAATATAGATGGAAAAGATACATTGAAAGCCACCGAACACGACAAATATCAAGATATTGCAGACTCAGTTTGATTTAGCCTGTTCATGGGCAGTGATGGGATTGTATATGCTTGCCAGCTAACAAAGGATTGAGCGCTACTCAATATTTACATTAAAATATTATCGTGCACAACAACCTTCAACGTCGGCAAATGATAACAGTATTGATGTACGGGAAGACATTTTACAGCCGCTAGAGGCACAAACAATCAAGACCTTTTCACTGAATGCAATAGGAAAGCAAAGTCAATTAAAGATAGACACTACGTGGATAAATACTGACAGAAAAATGTCAATGTTCGGAACGTTTGGTAGTGGTAGTAATCACACCGTTGCTATCATATATGTTAATTTCTTTACCAAAACGTTCCAAAATGACACCACCTAATGCTATCATAATTATATTTTCATTTCTTATCCTAAGCGTATTAGGAAGTAGCCATCGTGCATGAAAATGTCATCATATGCTCTGTTACATAAACATATGCTTTTTTTTTCAAACTGTAGAATACTAATGTAAGTTAAAGTGTCATTTTACTCGTCAGTTCACCTTACCTTATAGGCTTCTATGGCTTCCTCCGGCCAGGGTCTGAGTATTGGAGTCCTTTCCTGGTGATAAATGGTGCTCCTTAGAAAGTCTTCCACAGACAGTTTGCTCCATTTCTGGATCCACATGTGCCAGACCTCCTCAGATGGATTTACACCAAGCTCGGCCTTCACCTCAGCCATCGTTCGGTCATAATAGTCCACTAAGAGTAAGGTTTCATATTAAACGCCATTTTGTATATATCACTTACAGCCAATTACATTTGGACATGTCTGATAGTTCTAACTTGATGCAAACATAACGTACTTGCTCAATGAGACAATGAGAGAAAATCTTTAAGGATTTATCAGATAAACCCTTTCCTCCATAAATACGCGTTTTACGCATGTGCGACCAGTGTAGATCCAGATCAGCAGGCACATCCATGCCGTCTGATAAGGATCTGCAGTGCTTTCATTTTGGTCAGAAATAACCTAATGAATCAAAAAGCAGCCATCCATCGTTCGGTCGTAATAGTCCACTAAGAGTAAGGTTTCATATTAAACGCCATTTTGTATATATCACTTACAGCCAATTACATTTGGACGTGTCTGATAGTTTTAACTTGATGCAAACATAACGTACTTGCTCAATGAGACAATGAGAGAAAATCTTTAAGGATTTATAAGATAAACCCTTTCCTCCATAAATACGCGTTTTAAGCATGTGCGACCAGTGTAGATCCAGATCAGCAGGCACATCCATGCCGTCTGATAAGGATCTGCAGTGCTTTCATTTTGATCAGAAATAACCTAATGAATCAAAAAGCGAACAGTGCAGATCCTGATCAGACGGCACGGATGTGCCGGATGATCTGGCTCTACACTGTTCGCACACGCAATAAAAGTGTGTCTATGGAGGAAAGGGTTAACCATCAGAATCAGACGAACAACGGAATTATACCATCGAGCCAGTATGGATGACTCGTTGGCAACTACTATAATAAAACAACACAACATTTAACAACTTACATATTCCTTCGATTTGCAAATCTTCCTTTACTTTAGATGTAAGGTTAGCGTCCCACCCTTTCCAGTGCTTTGTACAGTATTCTCCATTATTCTTGATCCAGTCTGTAAACGATGAACGATAATAACAGAATAATCTGTGGCTTTTTTAATTTTGTATTTATGTAACGTATAACTGTCAGAAATGTTACCAACATTGTACTGTAACGGCAGCTGGTAAATGTGATTTTAGTCGTTTTCTGATTTTTGGAAGACCTATTAAAAATCAGATTTTTAAATAAAACTGAAATACGGTCCATATAAAATCCGGATACAGTATTTGTGAAGCTCTAAGGTTTAGTCAGTTAAATGCAACTTTACATTTATGGTTATAGGCTCATCACCGTTCCGTTGTATTAACTAAAGTACGTATATATACAACTGACATTCATTGAACATTAGAAACGCTTGGGCGTGTTACAATCATCATCATGACAAAATATATTCCAGATTTTGTTTCGTCTTGTCTGCACACGACTGTGCACATTCATTATAAACTATTCTGAAGAAGAAATTAAAATTAGAAGATGGCCGAAAGGAAATTCTAAAATGGATGAACTTTGAAAGCTACCGAACACGATAGATATGAAAATATTGCACGCTCGGCTTGATAGAGCCTGTTCATGGGGAGTAATGGAAATTTGAAGTTCGTCGCGGTACGTAGTCTTAACGTTTCGGCGCACACAATCTCGGAAGAATTTGTGCGACCGCAATACAGAGTTTGTATTTTGTGAGTAGGTTCGTTAAGACTGCATATACTGCCCACGCCGCTTAGCATCGGGTTGAGTGCAACTCAATATTTACACCTGTTAACAGTACAATTTTCGTTTTCGTTGTAGTGTTGGAAGTTTTTAGTTTCTATTTCAAACAAGTTCAAGTAATGTTTCGTCAAGAAATGTTGGTATGGAAGTCGCATTGCTCCTCCTAAAATTTCGATGAATGACATGGTAGTAAGTATATAGTTTGTTATGGTTATTTTATGAGAACATTACTGCATACTAAAAAACAACTGCATCAGTCATTTTATTCAACCGAACATGTTTTATCAATCTTGTTATTTAAAAAAAGTGAAATATGCATCAGAAATGTTCACACACACAAAACACAGCCTCCCCACGCAGCGAAAAAGAAGAGAGGAAGACTGAGCATGTTTGTTATTAATATGTCAATTCAAATGTGATGCCACAAACAATTAACGAAAAAGAGAACCCTTGGGGTTTACCGCCTTGGAACGGTCAGTGGCAAACAAATTGCCACTGGAAGTTTAAGCCAGGTTCTAGGGTGCAACAACCTCACACTTGTCCCAACAGGTTCTCAAATCACAAAACAATTAAAAGTTGTCTTGGTAAAATAGCTCCAACCCACCCTTCAGCTCAACAATTTAGCATGCCAAAGCACACAAACATATAAAACATAAGAAGCTAATAGCATGGAAAAGCCAAATCCGTTCTCCTTATAAAGGGAATGTCATTCGAAAGATATACTAAAATACCGCGACCAGATTTAATGCATCGATCCCTTCTTTCGAACACAAAACTATTTATGTTAATATCATCGTTAATTATGCTGCTCATTAAAAAGGTCTCACAAAGTCCAAAAATGTTAACGGAATTTTCCTGATTCAGCAATAATTTTACATCGTCTAATTTGGGCAGCAAATGTTGAATATTTAACGATGCTACTTAACAAAAATTTTCACAATTGCTGAAAACAAAACAAACCACATTGTTAAATAAAGTTAGTAAATACATATATGAAGCAAACTTGTTAAGGGAAAGTGTTCTTAATTAGTAATTTTTTACCAACATTAAAAGGAGCATTTTTATGTTGGATCTATTATTCTACATAATATATTTGTGTATATACTTTTATTGTTTCTGGATTAATATCTATTAATCTATTACGGTATTGTTTGAATTAAAACAAATAATTCATCATACGTAAATACAAATATTACCGAAAGATGACATAACATAATCCACATCTGATGCCATCTTAATTAATCACTGTCGGAACTGAAATCTGCTGTCAGAGTCATCACTGCACTGAAAGATAGATAATATACCACAAAGAACCGAATTCAAACAATATCTTAAAATTGGGTGAACTTACAGAAATTTCAAATAATCAATTGAAATATCTGTGATCATCAAAAACCTCATTTTTTGTTTTGCTATAATTATTATTATTATTTTGAATGTAGGAAACTGCATATTATTGATAGAATTTACCTAAACCATTACAAATTGTGGTATATATGTAGATTTCCTTATACTGCATAAAATTCCAAGTTTTTTATGATTTTCTATTAAGATTCGTGTAACGCATATTAATTACGAACCAAATTGTAAATCAATCTTAAAAAATAAATTTATAAATAAATTTATCAAAAATTTACTTATCTGACACGCAGCATCTTTGTACTGCAAGTCTGGCTACTGTGGTAGCTGCAGTCCTTAAAAAATTATCTATTTTCATTTAAATCCATAAAGTGTAGGCATTCTGACATAAACCTTCACGGTAAATTCTTTATAATGGAAAAATCATTTCAATGAATTTGTAAATTACTAAAGCTTATCGACCTAAAACGTTAAATTATCACATTTATTTTAATTAAATATCACACGTGTTTCGACCATTCAGTAAACCGGAAATAAACAATGACATGTGACTACACGCCTAATTAATATGCAGTTAGATATCCGGGATCCGGAATCCGGTATGTCGTCTTGTGTTAGTGAGTTTGTGTATATATTAATTATACTAAGTCCAATTAATAATATCAATATATACCATTTGATTTTCTTAAATGTCTGAACCTTAGTGTATCATGTTATATATATACTTTAATATGTATTTATACCAAAATTTTATTGTGCGTTGTCATGCTTGTTCTCCTATATCTATATTAGTCTAGCTTTGATAATGTATGTTCTTTGATTTGTTTGATTGTATTCACTTTTGTATTTTTCGCTTATACATCTGCCATTGTTAAGGGCAAGAAACAATATTGTTTATGCCTAATAAAATATTGAACTTTGAACTTTTTGAACTTTTGCTATATGTAACCCTTTAAATGTAAAGCCAAATTCAGAGTTTGTCTTCGAAATATTTTTCTCAAATTCTTGTGAGGGATACCTGTCACGTGCCGACGTACTTTGATCAATACCAGAATAAGAAACAATTTTTAAATAACAATTATCACTATTATGATCACAATTATCTTTCAATTTGACATAACTTTCATTGTTAAATAAAAGACAATTATGTTCATTAAAAGTTGATATAAAATCAGCATTTATCTTTAAAGAAGTTGCCGGTTTCTCATTGGTTATAATTATATTTGAATGACTTTTTATATCGTTAAATGGCACAGACAAAGCTATAGTTTCTTTATCTGTTGGGGTTAAAACAGAACTAGAATTTATAACATTAAATCCTGTATAAAATGATTTACTATTACATAAACAAAATTGTTCATTGCAATCTGTGCATACGCTATTTAGAATATTAAAAGAGTTTTCACAGTCGAAAGCGGTAATATGTCAGTTTGGAGGGAGCTGTTTTGACCTTTAATGACATGCATAACTGTTATGGTTATACCGTCCACAAATCCAGAAAGGAGCACGGCCGTATCTAATATCACCCCAAGGACTTTGCCTAGTGTTGAAGTTACCGGCCCGATGATGAGCACTTCTGGGATGTTGACGATCATTTGACCAGTATCCAGATGTTTCACGCTGATCTTCAGTTCGACGTTTGAAGATTGAAACATGCTTGTTTATGATTTTGAATAACGACGATGTGCCAACCTTGTTGAGATGGATCCCGTCTCTCATGTACAGTGATTTGGCCACGGTACCATCAGCAAAAACAAAAGAGCTGTAACAGTTTATATAGTTAACTGACTTCCTTTTACATAACTGTTCAATTAAATCGTTGACTGGAACAGTGTAAGTATCTACCCGGGGACAGATATTGCATATAAATACATCACACTTACACTTCTGCAGAAAATTAATAATTTCTACTAGGTTGTCTTCAAAATTGCGAAGGGATTTCCTATTAGATGTATCATTGCCTCCTATATACATAACAACTGACCTGTACTCGAGTAGATTTATTTTCAGCAGGTGTTCGTGTAGTTCCTCCGTTGTGGCTCCTCTTAAGGTCTTTACCTCAACATTGGATTGAAGACCTCACCTATGTACTTCTTTTAGAATGGAGTCGCCAATTATGAGTGTTTTCATCGGCACATTTTCTACTTGTGTATTTAATTTTGAGCTGGAACTAGATTGTCGGCAGAATCATTTCGGTTCTCTTTTTCTATCTGTGGCGATACTGTTTTCGGTATGGATTTAATATTGTCTGTAATCGATTGCAGCCGCCGCTGTAAAATACCTGTCGAGGTTGAAACCTTAGTTTCAACAATTTCAAAGTTCTGAACCTCTTCAATTTGACTCTGCGTTGCCTGAGATAACGTTTGAGTGTGACTTAATGCTAGCACTTTCATCTCTAAGTCGAGATAACTGGGATGCTGTGATTTCAACATGGGCAGACAAATTTCATTTTAGTTGATAGATTTCATCTCTCAGCACTATTAAGATCTCTTTCACCTCAGAGAGATCGGCAAAACAGTTGTCACGTGGTTGAGACGATTTAATATTTAGAAAATTTTCAACATCCGACGCCGCTTTTGAAGGCTTAATGACGCTAGAATGCAACATTTTGAGATTAGTGTTTTCATCCAAACATTCTAATTTGAGACTGGATCCGAAGGCCTAATGCCACTAGTATGCAACTGTTTGGGATCAGTGTTTTCATCCAAAGACAAGCAATTGGTGTTTAATTCGACAATATTAAGAATCTCTGGAAAGTCAATATCAATTAATCTCCGTGCATGTTTACCATTTACTAGTGCTGAGCACCTCGTATGATACATATTGAGGGTATATAAGTGAGTCCTACCTTTTGTAAGATTGTATTTTGTTTCCACACTGTTTCCCTTTTTGTCACAAACCGG
This sequence comes from Corbicula japonica, assembly GCA_038501625.1. Classification (NCBI taxonomy): domain Eukaryota; kingdom Metazoa; phylum Mollusca; class Bivalvia; order Venerida; family Cyrenidae; genus Corbicula; species Corbicula japonica. The sequence goes on from JAZAYU010000079.1 coordinate 2,732,553, forward strand.
AATTATTAGACATTTTAATTTCGTCAGTTTTCCGGAACCGTAAAATTCTCCCGCCGCAACTTTAATCTTTGTATAGAGTTCTGTATTTAGCTGGAGCGTTATACCGCCTGCTGTTTCGTTTATTTTCACGTCTTCTCTTATTGTGTTTAGTTCATAATTTCGCTGTTCAGCATCGAACACGTTGTGGTGTTAGCGGCAGCCGAGAAATCGTCACTTTCCTCCGACATTTTGCACAAAAACTTTCATTTCACAATTTAATTAACATTTTAAAAAATTATTGAACGTTTAATTATATAAAAATTTATACCAATCTGTCGGAAAAATTATTATCTTCTCAAAAAAAACACTGTTTTGATAACACTTCACGTCATTTTTAAAGGATTTTATTTGAAAAACATATATTTTACGTTAACGTTTTAAAAGTTGTTTATCCGGACGTATCAAAGGCAAACATTTGCCGAGTGCTTGAAATAAAAGTAAAAGTAAAGTATTAAATTATAAGGGAGAGAAGTATACAAAGTTGAGAAAAAATCATTAGTAGACAAACAGAACGCCTTAAAATTATTCAATTTAAGCTTCTTTACAACGTCATTTGAATTTTTTATAGACTAAAATAATTTTTTGCTAGTGGTTTCAAAAACTTTTTTGCACTACCTAATAACATGTTCTTTTATAGCTGTAAGACAAGATGTTAAGAGAACGGACAATTTAGTTGTTGTACAAGAACTAGAGTTTGCAATAAATCTTGCTTTGTACGGTGTGTTGTGCATTTTAGGCAACCAATACATATTAGGTAGTTTGCCTTGTTTCGGCTCAAAAGCGATTCTAAATTGAAAAACAACAACAAAAATAACAATTCGAGGTAGTTAGGGAGGGAGGATAGGAGAGAGGGAGATATTTCACCTCTTTTTAGAAGTTTTGTACACATTATTGCGTAAGCTCGCAAATATAAATTCAAAGTCGTTTGATTGTTTATTGCATTGAATTAAAAATTTATAACTCATATTCTTTAGAAGGTAAATTTGCACGCATTACCTGTATTAAATAAGATTAAATTAAGAATAATTCCAAAGTATATTTCAAACAACAACAACAACATATTACTCTTACCTTCGCAATATCGGCCATCTGTAAAACCTTCTCTGAATGTCTTTACCCGCCCTCCTACCCGAGATTGCACCTCCAGTATTGTCACCTGTGATAATAATAAACAGGTCATCTGTCATGTATTGACCAATCTTAAATGGAATAAATATTACAACTTTTACAGCGTGTTCCCTTGCTCGTTTTTTACGAGCTAGGTCTTTCAGAAAAAGGTGAAATATACCTATCAGGAATTGCCACATTCAGAAAAAACACCCTCCCCACACAGTCAAGAAGAAGAGAGGTAAAAAGCATGGTTAATAAAATGATCAGTTTCAAAAGAGACACCACTAACAATTAACAAAAATGAGAACCCGAGGGGTTACCGCCTTGGAACGGTCATTGGCAAATCAAATTGCCACTGGGGGTTTAAACTAGGTTCTAGGGTGCACCAACCTCACTCTTGCCCCAACAGGTTCTCATATCACAAAACAAATACAAGTTGTCTTATCGGCTCAACAATGTTGCATGCAAAAGCACACAAACATATAAAACATAAGAATCTAATAGCATTGCAAAGCCAAAGGGCGGGTACTCGATGATCTTACCGAGACCAGAGCTCCTGGAGTAAAATCAGAAAGAACAGGGATAAAATCGAGCTTCTAGGTTCTTTTAAGAAAAGATATCCCCATAAACCTTTATAAACTCTTAAACCCCTGCCACCGTCGTGCAACCAAAGAGGTAAGCATAATGATCAACTGTAGAAGGGTTAATCACCAGGCATGCAGAGCGCTGTAAAATATCATGTTGGTAACCTTTCTTTTTAAATTTACAGATGGTTTTTACGAATAACCGAGAGAAATTAACATTGCCCTTTATCTTCTTAAGTTTGTAAATTAAATCTCCATAAAAAAACTGGCTGTGAAATACCTTGTTGCAATAGTGATTTTGAACTGCATCTGCATTTATGAATAAGATCTGGGTATCGACGATAAAACTTGCAAAAGGTTTTCCTTAATTTGTGATACGGATAAACTTGTTTTAAAATTTGTTCTGTAATGCAAAGATTACGTTCATTGAAATCAGTAACATCGTTGCAAGCTCTTGAAGTGTCGCCTTTATGTGGAATAGTTTATAACTGGAATACGAAATTCAGATTGTGCCTGGCAAAATTATTTAAAAAAACATTTACGGAATTTTACCTTGTGGCCGACTTGCGCCAGCTCATACGCGGCTTCCAAACCCGACATGCCAGCCCCTACTACGATCACTTCTCTCTGATTTTCTTTAGACAATTCTTGCTGGTAGAACGTTTCGGCTGCTGGATCTTTATGGTATTTGGCATATGCATAACGTAGACCGCCGTCTGTAATCCATCCCATAAACTCACGATAGTTGTCATCTTGCTGAATACCGCAGGTTGGAACGTGCTGAAAAAGTTTTTATGAAGCAAACAACCGGTATGTTTTTATTTATAAATTGCTCCCCAATGTTTCTTTGGATTTCCTTTTTCAGCGTTTAAAACCTTTTCGTAACTACTGTAATCATGAGTTTTGTAGATGCCTTTTGGTTTAAGTTATTATTGGTTTAAGTTTTAAGTTTAAGTTATTATTAGTTGTTTTGGTTTAAGTTATTATTAGTTGTTATCAGTTACGTCCTTTGAAGGTCGTTGAGCACGATACTTATGTACTAAGTTAATAGTATATATAAAATTACTTTTGTTTTAATATTTCGGCCAGTTTGAAGAATGGTGGTTTCAATATCCCAGGCAAAAAGGTATTGGATATTTTCTAATCACCCCCCAAGGATATACTTCCTGCTTTTTAAATTTTGCCTTTGGCGTTGTCTGTGATATGCAGGTTTTATATTCTAAGATCCCCTGTCAAAATTCTATTCTGTTTAGTTCCGCCCATTGTTTTTTTGTTTATTGCAAACCCATTATTTTATCTGGGGACCATACGCCGCTGAACATGGAATGGTATTAATCTGAAAATACCTCATTGAAGGTTCCATGTTGACCGCCATATGCATACCATCGTTTGGGATGGATCGAAATTGTACTGTTTATTGGTGTAAATTTTGAGTTGCGCTCAACCCGGGGCTAGGCGGCGTGGGCAGTAATATGCATTCCCATTACATATAACAGCCTTATATAACGCAAGTAACAAGAGGGCACAAATTGAAAATGGTCAATATAAGTCAAATTATTTATCATTTCTGTGCCTCTAGGAAACACAAGTAACAAAAGGTAACAGCCTTATATGCCTCAAACCAATTTATTTCCGATCGAAAACTAAGCACCGACTGTTTGTATGGAACAGATCACACTTTTCGGAATCAAAATATTGATAAAGAATTCAGTGAAGATAGCAGTGATTCAAACAATACTTATCTAACTGAACCTTCAGATTATTTGCTGAAGTGATTCAAACAATACTTACCTTAGTGAATACGGAAAATTTTCAGATTATTCAGAATAGACTGTTTGCTAAAGTCAAAGACGCATTTCGAATATGAATTACTTACCTTTCATGTAAAAAAACTTACCTTTTTAAGTGCAGTCAGGGACTTGTTTATTGATTTGGAAATTAAAGGAAGTAAAATTAGAATTACCTTATCAACTCTTAATAATAAACAGTCATATGTAAACACTTACACGTGTTAGATATTGAACTCAAAAGATATAATGTTGTGTTTAAATAAAATTACTTGGCCGTGAGTTTCGTCGTTTGTTTTTATTATATTAAAGTGAATTAATGCAAATTATTTGATAATTTTTATAATTTGTTTAAAATGTTGGGAACGACATTTCGAAAGCAATGGGAGTATCACTGTATATAAACCGACTGTATCATCTACCGGATATAGCGCACTGATTGTCACAAAAACATAGTAAACAGTTCAAAAATGAGGAGATTTTGTATGTATTGTAATGAGAAATCCAAACGACAAATACATGTTCAACAGGCGATTCTCGTAGCACTTGTTTTGAAAGATGTTATTACCTTTTCTATGCAATATACTTTAAAAAATCGCTTAAATTTCTCACACAAAGTACCGTTTGCACTGTGTACTGTAATAAAATCAGCGTAAATGTTTATGTTTAAACAGGTTTTGAGAGGTATTCTCATGCAAGCGATGATAAAACATATCATTTTTATTCTTACCATAATAATAATACCATAGCTGATCAATTAAACATCAAAACATTAGACCAAACATGCATGTGGCTTCGACCCAGACTGTATCATTTATTGAACATGTTTACTCAATCATTTGTATTTTTCTAGTGATCTATGTGTATCAGTTATGGCGATTTTTTAAAGATGATTTTAGTATATTTTTCGGATTTAAGAACAACGGCTTGATGTAAAAACAAGTATTAAAAGTGCTTCGTACAGAGATATGTGATACGTTATGAAATATAAGGGCCTCCGTGCCTTTATATACTGCGGCGACACGAAACAATTGGATCTACCTGACTTCATTAGTTAACACACAGGTTGCTCTGAGAACTACAATTTACAACAAGCGATTATTAATGTCGTCCCAAAATGTTTTGGATTTGATAAACATAGTCTGAGGTTTTTTAAAAGTAACAGTTTCAAAACTGAAGGTTCACAATTATAAATACATACGCAGGTAGGCGTGACATACAAATTCTGAGGCAAAGCAAGTTATTTAAATACTGATATTTTAAGCTGACGATAAACCCTTTACTCAATGTTCGACCAATGTAGATCATCGTCAGCTGGAACATCCATGTCATTTGATCGGAATATACAATGGTCACTTGTTTTCAGAAATATTCTAATAAATGTTATAGCAAACAGTGTACAGCAAAAACAACGTACTACATATCCCATGGAGTACAGGGTCAAATGGAACTTTAGCAAAGGAATCAATGTCTTGTTTTCCGCCCAAGGATTGACTATCACAATGGTCTTCCCTTGAGAGTCAGTTATGTTCCCATGCTGATTTCAGTTAAAGAAATTAACGAATACGCTTTCTAACATATTCTCATAATACATTTATACTAGCCATTAAATCATTGTTTTGACAACTGATTTGTGAAAACTATGTGAATGCAAATTTATCAGTTACAAAACCTGACATTTTAATTTTTATACAAGCCTCCAAACTAACAATAACCTATAGTCACTATTGTTGTATCATTCTGTTTTATTATTTTAAGGGCCTGCCACACTCCTCCCAATTCTATTCATCGATAAAAAGAAAATTATCAAAATCTCAATAACGGCAAAATGCTGTTAAATGAAACTTTGTATAAGTGTATGTTATTAATGTATCTTTATTTTACAGATGGTAAGACATATAAGAAAAGTAAAGAAAAAAAGCGAGATCTAAAAATTCCCTCAACTTCTATTTACATAAATTCACAAAAACTAAAGAACACAAAACATCATTTTAAATGCCCACATGAGTAATATGATACTGACAACAATTTATTGTGTCCTCATGATTTACTTATGTAAACTTTACGAGATATTAGTAAAAGTGTGTTTGACCTTCAATTTCCTGGTCGCGTAAACTGATGACAATCACTGATTTCTCTTGTAAAAGTTGAACGTTTTTTACAAAGTACATAACATTTTCTTGTCAGTATCATTGCGCTCACGAGGGAATTTAAAGTTATGTTCTGCATCGCCTAGTTTTTGTGAATTTATGTAAATAGAATTCAAGGAATTTTTAGGTCTAGCTTTGTTTCTTTACTTTTCTATATTGTCTTACTGTATGCAAAATAAAGATACATTAGTAACCTTCATATGGGCAAAGTTTCATTGAATGGCATTTTGTCATTACTGAGATTTGATGATTTTTATTTTATCGATGAATAGGATTGGGAGGAGTGTGGCGATGCCTTAAAGTTCTTTTCTTCGTGTTTTTGTACGCTATGATATATTATTTATTTCTCCAAATATAGCCGATTTGTATAGACAATATATGTTGACGAACCGCTCCATCTTACCTAAAAGCATACACTTGATAAAATCAGCAAATGCGCATTGCCATAAGTGATACAGATTATTGGAAAATCATTCAACGAAGATCGCACTACATGATACAACAGAAAGAAGTGTGTTTGCTAAAAATGATAGTATGATAATGCTATAGATGATACAGTCATTACCAAACACACCCCTCAAACATTTTAATAATTTACACTATCTATACATTTAAAGTAATATTGTAATGTAATAATCTTTATATTAATGTCATGGAGTCATATAACTAGTATGTATTCGTGCATCAGAGCGTTTATTTGTAGAGAATAACAGTATTTTGATACAACCATGTGGGTCATTTGCCAGACCTTCTTGTGATTAAATGCAATTTTGCAAGTTTTTATTCCTATATATGCGCAAAACAAATGGTATTACAACCAATAAGGACTATACAAAATATAACGTACTTGTTTTTGTTGAAGGAACTTAAAATGATCATAATAATTCCGTTTTCAATGTGTTATTTACGAATTGTTTATATCGCAGCCATGCAATCACCTCGCTATATCCGGCATATGATACAATCGGTTTATATACAGTGAGTATGTCATAGTTTAAACAATATATTAAAACATCAAATTTAATTTCTTCGTTTTTTTATTTTTCCCAAATTACATACTCATAAAATGTAATTTTGGCTTTTCATACTCCCAAATGTTACCTCCGTTTTTAAATATAGTCAAAGGAAAACAACTTCTTCAATTTCTTTTCTTTTACCTTTTCACATGATAACTTACAACCGATCACTGCACTTCTAAACATTTCAAAATATATCCGCTGTTCATTTTCTCATTAAACTAAACTTCAAATTTTTTATTTCTGGAAGGTTTGATACCTTTTTAAGGTAAATACTTTTGCATTGTTTTCTACCATAGCGATTCTTAGTCTTAATAAAATTTGAGTTAAACTGTAAAAAAATATATTTTTACCTTCGAAATTATTTTAATTTTCGACATCACTGATTTCTATCACCTGATGTAGGGTTTATGTTTGTTTACGTATTTTGACATGTTTCAACTGTCAAGTAAAATCTTAAGGTGGTTCGCTTGAAAAAAAACTAACCGACAGATTTTGTTTAAACTCGCCATAGTTCATCCTCATTCAATTCGTATTACAAAAATGCAAAGAAAAAGATAGGTCCCGGACCTTGTTTTTTCGCAACAGTGATTTGTAAATGTATTATATTTTCAAAGTTTATAAGGTTTGTAAAACATCATAAAATTGACAGTCATGAGGGTTTTTCGATTATTTCTACTTTCCAAACAATTATATTTTAAATTGCTAGATTAGAATATAGCTGGATGGGATGTATCTTTGAGGTAAGGGAAACGAAGACCGATTAATCCTCGTAACTGAGAAATGCAAAGGATTAAATAATACCCCACCCACTTTAAAAATACAATGAAATTTTGACAATTTTAAATTGTTTGCCAAATAAAAACTAACCGACAGATTGTTTTCAAAATTGCCAAATTTTATCTTCAGTCAATGCTCATCCAAAAAATGTAAAGAAAACGATAGGTCCCGGACCTCGTTTTCGCGCTAAAGGCATTCGTACATGTATCATGTTTCTTCTTTTTTTAGATTTCAATTTAACAGAAATTGGCATGTACTGTTTAATCCCGTCTTTCTGTCTCTCAAGAAATAATAGATTTGAGGTTGATTATACACAATGTAATTTAAATTAATGATTTGATTTAGAAAAGATAAAATATATCCTCCCAATTAGGAAATAATCAACATGTAAATTTACCCCACCCACTTCATAAAACAAAAATTTCACCCTAGTTTTAAATGTTTAATTTTTTTAAAAAGCAACCAATGATTTTTTTTTAAATCTTGCAGTACATAATCTGAAGGTCTTACACATACTGAAAATGGAAAAAATATTTCACCGAACGTGTTTTCATGTGATGGGCGCTAGTAAATTAAACCGATCATATTTATGTTTTAAGCAGCTTAATCATTACGTACCTGCGTGCTTGATATATTGGCGTTTTCTTTGTTCTAAAGTCTATCAGTTTAAATATCCATTTAACATGTTTATTGTTAGATTATCAATGTATGTAAAGTTAACATCGACTGATTGATTCTCATTTAAGACAAAAATGTGCATGTTTATTTAACCCACCCACTCCAGAAAAATAAGAAGAGATAATGACTGACGTTGGATGTTCATTATCAAATGCTATAAACATGATTAAAACACAGAACTTTAAAATAACATTTTATTTTCATTGTAGGTAAGGATACATGTATGCCAACAAATGATATTATTTGCTTTGAAAATGGAGCTTTTTTTATACCAGATTTGCATTTTATATGTAGCATCATCATGTTAGAAGCTACATTTAAATAAATTAACATTGATGACATGTTTCCATTTTCATTGTTCCAAATAAACAACATTATGGATTGCTTAACATCTTTATAAGTGGTATGAGTAGTTATCTGGAAGGGAGATTGTTATGAGCAAGTAAGGCATAAGTATTGAAGAACAAGGAGTATTTAAATTATCCCACCCACTTCTTCAAACTTAAAAATATGTCAAATTAGAGGTCTGGGTTTATTTGTAAGAAACCAGTGATTTTCAACTCAACATTCTTCAGTTTGGCACCTTTTATCTATTGAAACCTAATAGTTCCTTTACTGCATGATTTTTGTTTGTAATGTTTAATCACCTTTCCAATATGGAAAGTTAACAAGTGTTTTATTTGACTCCAAATGAACTTTACCTAGAGGGCAAATAAATACAGCATCTGAAATTTGGATATTTAAGAAATTTTACTTCAATGAGTCAATGCTCCAAGAAAGTTCATGTACAGCAATTGCAAATTATACACACATGTCAAGCTATTTGTTCTTTGACATTAATTTTATTTTAAAAATATCAGTCTTTTCTCAAGTCATAGATACACATTTAAACAATCATATAAAAAAACTGTCAATTGGGTAGTAAGGAGAAGACGGTCGTAAATCAACCAATTAAAAACAGATTATCCCCCCCCCACCGGCAGTTATGATGGCCTTAATGAGATTAAAATCGGTATATTGTTCTTTGATGACCTGCTAACTGTGAAGAGTTGTGAGCATGTAAGTGGTAAATGATAATCTTGTCACTATTATTAACAGGCGATTACTGAAGGTTTATTATAACAAATTATAACCAAATATGAAGACGATTTTAAAGCAATTTGATGTTATAAAAGTACTAACTGTACATCTTTAAATGCTGTCCATATCAATAAATGGCCATTCTATTGAACATGTTGACTTTTCAACATGTATTAAATTGTGGCATAATCATAATGACAAGAACAGGTCTGCAATCAAGGGCTGTGTATCTAGTGTGAGATATGTTGCAACAAGAGACTATTGTGGCATGTTTTTTTAGACTGATGTACATAAAAAATATCAAGCAACAACTATTTTGTATCAAATACAATACAATAGAAGTCTGTGGCAGTTAAAAAATGTTCTTTGTCGTATTTCAATAAAACTTAAAAAACTATGTTGCTTTGTGCTTAATATATATTAATATACATTGTATTTGTAAGATGCACCACATCAACCATGTGAAAACATTTTGCATGCTGGATGCCAGGATGCCTTAAAATTTTTCTGGGGAAGGCCCTGTATTACATATTTTAACAGAAATAATGTTACACGAGGACTTGGTATTCGTATTTTTTATTATCTTATCAGATCGTGTTCATTTATGTAAGTTTTGTTAAATATTTATTCCAGAATAAATTTTTAATTGAATTGTATTGACTTCATTCATTTTGAAGAATTATTTTAGTTAATGATGTAAGTCACAAGTTTTTATTAAAAAATTGACAAAATTAAATTTAACGAAGAGTAATACCATATCAATATTATGAAATATTGAGAAATTTTAAATGAGGAGTGACAATTATATAATCTAATGATAACTATCAAATATTTCACAGGAATATATGTGGAATTTCACACATTTTATATGGAACTCGGTGTAACAAATTCAATGCTCAAAATGCTTCATTCTGGATATTGACAGGTAGCGTTAATTATAAACTAAATTTAAAAAGAATGTTTTTATTTTATATATATATGAATTTGTTTGATATAAAAATAAAATTATTGATAAAATCATATTTCAATTAGGAATGATTTTTCATTCTGAAATTAATAGGAAATGATACAAAAAAGAATGATCTATTTCCAAATTAATTTGAAATTAAGATTATTTCAATAAAAATCTGAATTTATTTAGAAGAAATAATTTCTTCATTTGTGTGCTTTCATTCATCTTTTATATCAGTTTGTCATTCAATTATCTCATGAAAAGACCACTGCAAAAATTTTATATTAAGATTATTTCAATAAAAATCTGAATTTATTTAGAGGAAATAATAACTACATGTGTATACTTCCATTCATCGTTTCTATCAGTTTGTCATTCAATTATTATTCAATTATCTCATAAATAAATAGACAATTGTAAATACATGTACCATTACTGATATGGAAACACCTAATTATCACCTCTGCTTAACCCACTAGCTAACTCCCTATACAATTCATATATGGTACGACTATTCCCAAAATGGTACGAGTATTCCCGGTACGAGATTGTAGTGGTACGACTATTCCTGTACCCGTCTGATTTATCTGAACTCTTTTGCTGGTCTGTTCCAATCTTCTGCTGGTCTGTTCCATATTTCCAATCCAACTAGCAGAGTACCTATCCACTCAATTAATTCTTCAAGTCAAGAGAACGGTACAAAATCCATAATGTTTGTAAAATTTCCATGAGAAATAAAAAATGTTGTCAAAATTTTCTGCATCGTCCTTGGCAACTGCTTGACCTTGGTGACTGTTTCTTTAACTTGTTGTGAAAAATCGATTTTTGCGGAAAGTTCAAGTAATGAAGGAAAGAATTTATCTTTCCACAAAGCTAGACCGGTTTACGCAAGCCATGCTCATCTTAACTCAAGAACTGTTTGAAAAATGCATTCGGCAAGTCAAAATTTGCCACAACGGAAGTAAAATAAATGCTCTCCAACTTTTGATAACGGTGATTGTCGCGAAAAAAATATGTAAAAGTCTCGGCGAAACAAATAAGAATTTGACATCAGTTAAACTTTATTGCTGATTTTATTGCTCCATATGTACTTATCAAAATAAAAATGTTCAAAATAATCACTTTTTTACTTTTGCGATAACTTGCCAATTTACGCCAATTGGCGCATGCGCACTTAAGCCAGCAATCTTCCTTAAATACATGTAATTGTAATTGCTATGTTCATTATTATAATAATTACCTAATATCTTTTTTCAGATGATACATGATAGATTGTACATGTTACATGATACATATGATACTGATGTGTATTAAATTCTGAACTGTTTGCAGTTTTTCTCTAAAATAACACATACAAAAATAATAGTCATCCGTCCACCCAGAACCCACATCCAGGTGACACATAACATACAAGTTGGCAAACTTTAAGTGGTCGGTGACACCTACTTACCGCGCCTGCACTGACACAATGACGGCGCGTCCCGACATAAGCCGTTATTTTAAAGACAATGAAACCTAATAAAGGTGGAACGCGACACTGCGAATTTTCGAATTTCTTTATGAAATTTGGTATGTTATTTATTGACGATGACTCCAGCATGAATCCGCAAACCGTTTTTTTATTAATCAAATAGTTGTTTAGATATTTGCCTTCAAAGTTAGCTATCAACGCCAGTTTTTTTGAGGTGACGTCGACGACGCTCGCCGAACACATTTTCGGGGCTGGCCGAAAATTGGGGTTTTCAATTTCATTTATTCTTTCATAGATGAATTGGTGCTAAAAATACCTTTCCGGTGATATAAGATTTAACATATTGTGACCAGTTTGACAACGTTGTGTACCGTTTAACGCCGTTTTCGAGTTAAAAATGACGTTGAGTTTTGCCTTTTTTTCTGTCGACTTATTCAAAATTGTGAAAAATTCCCGAATTTAATTTTTGATTTTTTTGCTTAAAAAATTTGAACTTAGCCAATTCCGACGTCGCGACTCGGTAGATAAATAAAGGAAGACGTCTTATCTGTATAGTCCTATCAAAATTTACCCTAGTGCGCGTACGACGTGAATAAAATATATAAACAGCTAAATTTATTGTAAAAGTTATTTGTATTGATGCAGCGTGCTCTACCCTAATACTGTAATCCATAAATTATTTATTCGTTTATCATATACATCTATTGTTTATCATGAATATAACTGTTTTATTGTCTGACATTTCACACATTGTATATTTTGACATTAATTTACAATATTGATAACATAATTACATTGTTACATTTAGGTGACATACAGGTCCACCGGGCCGGGTGCTTTTATATGCTGTTTAAACTGTATTTTGTATATTTGTATGCACATGTCACGTAAATAAACAACTTACTTAACTACTTTCTTTCTTACTTATATTAGGAATATACTTATAACAATCGAACGAATCTTAAACTAAATTTCAAGGAATATTATAATAAAAGGTAAGTGAATCTAAAAGTAAATACCCGAGTACTATCCATTTTGAAACCAAAGTGGTAGCAAACTCGCCTCTATGGAATCTTGAATATTGACATTCAGACAATGTTTTCATATTATAACAGTAAACCAGCTGTTGATTCAGTTATCATTTATGTCATCAAGTTTAATTTCGTTTCTAATCATTATCGGAATATTATCAATAATAAACCTACATAATGGATCAACCATTTTGGGGGTTGTCCCGGCTAGCTCAGTTGGTTGCGCCGCCGGAATTGCAGGGCTAGGCGCTGTCGCCGTGACGGTGCGGGCTCGCTCCCAGCTAGAGGCAATATCATTTGAAGCATTAGCGGGCATTTAATCTAAGCGGTTTAATATCCGAACGTTTGTGTGTTAATCAAGAGTAAAATAACCGGTGTAGTGTTCTAAAAACCTGTTGTCTACTTTTAAATGAGATTAAAGGAATGCACAGATGATACTCGACTTCATTCAGCGAAGCGATCTCCGTTTTTTAAAAAGTAAAGAACAACATTATTTTCAACAACATGCGGCTTTGAAACTCGGTCGAAATACCTCACAAACAGAACTGACCTGCCGCCACTGCCCCTGAAGTTCCGGAATTAAGTATCGACCTAATTGAGTAAATTACTCAACCTTTCATATGTTTTATTTCGCGTTAGTACGCGTGTCCGTTTCGTTTTCAATATTAAATATCTGTACTATTTTAGATGGTTCCTCGTCGATCAAAGTCATAAACTCAGTTGGTCTACATTCAGACACGATTTAAACAAAGGCGTATATATACACATGTACATTAGAAACTATGCGTAGTATATATAAGCGTTTTATATTATATTTATTCTGATAAGAACATTCTAAAATATATTTTTAACTTAATGGTAAGTATACATAATCGAACATTAGCCGCTAGGGGGATTAAAAAAACTCATTTTAATGTAACCTATCGGTCATTTTGCCAGAGACATGCCTGCCAAAACTTCTTCATTATAAATCCGGAGATTTTTTCTCAATATGATGATGATGATGATGTTGTGGGTGTTGATTTAATGTACTGTTGTTCCTGCTAACTCTGATGTGACAAAAATGATGTTGATATCGATGTTATAATGATGATACGTTTTGTCTTATATTTTTTTAAATAAATGTGTTCTTCCGTAAACATCTGTTGCACTGCCACACTTCAAAAGACGCCGATCAGGTTTTATGTCATGCGACTACTGTAAGAACTGCCGTTCCAATCAGCAGTCGATGCGTTCTACTTCTAAATAAGGTTTTGCTGTCAATCAAATATTTGTTGCTATGAGTTCATTCTCCTTGCGGATGTTGAACTGGAGATTTGAATGGTACACGTAGCATTGAAGCAATAACAAAAGGTGTGGCTTAAAGTAAAGCAACCTGAAGTCATGATGAACTATGAAAAAGGTTCTGTCAGTTAAACTTTCCCGCTACTTCTCAAAGATAATATCAGTCGCAGCGCTTAGCTTTTAAATGTTTTGGTTGCAAGCCAAAATCTAAGTGAAATCGAAATTTGTAGTATAATTGGATAAAAGGGTTAAAGCTGTCCTTTGACCATGTTCTAATAGTTGGGTTGAAATCTGCAAACTTTACAAAACTACATGTCGTAATTGCAGGTACTAAAACCTAGTACCAACAGGTGCCAATTGCATTTCGAATTGGAAGTGCAACTCTTGGGATAAAAAGTAAAATATGCATATCAGAAATGGACACTTACAGCAGACACTGCCTCCTCAGACAGCCTAAAAGTTATTTAGACTTTTAATTTTAGTCGTCCATATTCTATAAATGTCTCCTTGCATCTAAATGGAACTGTAAAAATTTGTCAGTGAGATACTAGTTGGCATGGAATTTGATTTTAGGGAAACAGCAAAAACAATATTCATTTCGATTTCACATTGACTACAAGGAGGCATGTCCATTGTGAGTACTATTATAGTTTAGGGGAGATTTTACTTCAAGTATTTTGCACTTGGTTGTGCACATCCACATGCAAATTTCGTCACTGAAATTAAAATTGCCTGTAATTTTCACTCCATAATAAATGAATAACGATAAGCACAATCCGGAAATTCAAAATAAACAGTTGATTTAATCTGGCATAATCCTGTCCTGTCGTTTAAATAGACAAAAATGGAACTTTGAAAGCCACCAAACGCGACAAATATTAAAATATTTCAGGCTGTATTTGATTGAGCCTGTTCATGGACAGTGATGAAAATGCATATTACTGCTTACTCCGCCTAGCACCTGGTTGAGAGCAACTCAATAAAGGGCGCCACTCATCCAACAGCAAAATAAAAAAACAAAAAGTGCGCAAATATGACACTAAGGTATTTGTTGTTCAGGGCATGATCCCAATCAAAGTCAAGACTTTGTTCATGGCGTGTTGGCGCACTGTTGACAAGCCGATGCGAAATTGCAAGACCCGTCTGTAAGCAAATATATCAGATTTGTTGTATTAGAGAGATTAATCGTCTTTGTGGCGTGTTGGCGAGTTGGCGGGGAGCTGAAACGCCGATTCGCCAGAATGACAAGAATATATTAATTGTAGCTCCCAGTCAACACGCCAACATAACAAAACAACAAAATACAAGTATGTTTACGACAAATAAAAAGTTGATTTTTTTGTTTACATATACGCCCTTTGGAAAAATAATTTATATTATCTCATAATTAAAAACATTTACATGAATGTGTGTGTGTAAAAGGTCCCTTCAACTGAAGGCAAAAGAACGAAATATCCTTTCCACGACCATAACGTATTTAAACGTGACAAAATTTTGACTTCCCAAAACCCGACCCTGTTTTACAGGAGGACGCCCGAAACGTATTTAAACGTATAAAAAAATTGCTTTTCAAAACCCGACCCTGTTTTTCCGTCGGAAACCCGTCGAATTTTATTTCTTTTTTAAAAAAGTCCTTACTTTGGTGGCTATTTAGAAGAACACGGAATCATCGATCAGTATTTTAACACTATTAGTCCTTTGAACGCATCACATTTTTTCTCTCAAATATTAATTTGTAAGAAATTGATAACATGTGACTGAGATAATCTGATAAGAAAATTAGTGATTTTAAAAAGTCAAATTTTAAGAAAAAAAATCTAATTACAGTGTTGCTGTTTCTTCATCGTTTATTGTCAAAATAAAAAAGTGGCTCCAAAACAGTAATCCATAATGTTAGAAAATACCTATATCTACCTAGTAATTACTCAGAAAAGACATTTTTTGCAATGGCATAAAAATTAATGACTGTTAATTAGATTAATTTATTTACGGAATTTTCCGTTACAGTCTTCCAGCGATAAACCGAATTTTTCACCCATTACGTAAAAGAGCGTTGAGATTCGGGATTTTAACGCACTATTCTTGATTTGCATATCCCACCTTTTTTTTTACAGAAGAAAGACCGTAACGTTAGATAACGTGTTTTACAGTTATTTAATCGGGTTTCTTACCATGTTGAAAATTCCGAATTTCATTAAAAGGTAGAATACTTGTAACGGACAAAAGCGTATATGCTTTGTTCAAACATATGCTTATCAACGGGCATTAAAGAAATTTTACGCAGATTTCCGTTATGGGTTTTAAAATCGTGAAAAAAGCATACGTTTAAATACGTTTCGGGCTTCTTCCAGTATAACAGGGTCGGGTTTTGAGAAGTAAAAATTTTGTCACGTTTAAATACGTTAAGGAACGTCCGTCCGGAAAACAGGGTCGGGCGCGGAAAGGAAATGAGGCGTCAACGCGCCAATTAATGGGCGGAAGAATGACATATCCATGTTTGTCGTTCTTGAACTTATAAATTTGAAATACAGTCCCTCTCTTTTTTTTCTTGTGTTTATGATTATTTGGCTTGCCGACGGAGCACCAACTTGCTAACACGCCACTGTGAGAAGAACGTAATGGCTGAAATCTCCAAAACCAACTGTATACTAGAGTTTTTATTTTAAATATAAGTACATCAGTGACATCCATTCAACAAACCTGGTTCTATTTAATCTATATTTTAGAATGGTTTAATAGAAAGCAAAAGTATTGTTCGCAATATAAAAGGCTTTTACTGTTATCAGCAATGAAATATCGTTGTACATTCTAATAAGTGATTTATTTTAGAATATTTTAGATAATACTTTGATAGCAATTTTTCAGATGATATTCCTAATGGAGGATAAAGTGTCATCTTTAAAACAAACCTTGAAATAACATCGATCGATTTCAAATTATTGTATCATAGAGATATATTGAAGGTTTATTTTATAGTCAGTCTGACAGCATAGAAAACACAGTTCAATAAATGTCATTGCATTTTCCAATATATCAGTTAAATATGATTCTTCAAATATATTTTGTTGAGGAACATTGTTTCCCTATTCTTTATTTATAATTACAGTTTGTCTTTTGTCTACAACAATAATAACACCGGTTTACATTTGATGTCGGTGTTTTGCACATTTGATTGAAAGCAAAACGCCTGCATTAGCCCGGAAAAGATAGCACCCTGTATCCAGCCATTGGACCAGGACAGTGCTTCTCCTGCAAGGTAAATCGTCTCCGATGGCGTAGTTAACACGTCCATATACTTCATGTATTCAAAGGGTTTCAGTGATGCGTACGCCCCTTGCGCAGATGGGTCGCTGAACCAGGCTTGGACATTCCCTACCTCAAACTCGTGTAGTATTTCTGGATGAATTTTGCTTATTTCATTCACAGCACTGACGATAGCCAAATGCTTGGTCTCGGATCCAAATATGAGTGCATTTTCGTCCCAAGTGTAGACAAGAAGTATACCACGTTCGTCGTCAGGGATTCCAGAACCTTCATAATCTGGGTAGTGAAGTTGGCCAATCTGCAGGTTGGTCTTGCTGAAACCTCCTTGACCCACGTCTTTTTGCCAGAACCTTGTTTTACACTGCAGCATTATCTTCGTTGAAGCAGCGTATGTGACGCTGGCTAACGCCTTTTGTTGGTCTACAGATAATGGAGCTTCCAGCTGCCGCAAGATGTGCAAAGGGACTGTAATAATTACCGCGTCACCTTCGAATACTTCTTCAAGCCCGGTGTATATGTTCTTTCCCATTACGGTTACCCGCTTTCGACCACCTTCTTTCATGACGTTATCCACTTTCTTGACAGCCAAACCAAACCGTATGTTTTGGGACAATTCCACATTCTTGTTCCATCCTTTTTCGTTTTTCTTTATAAATGCATTTGGCAAGCTGTCCATTCCACGCGTCGGTGTGTACATCGGGTCCTTCCACCATTCCCCGAGCTCTTCTCGCATATAAGCTACAAGATCCATGCTGAACAGTGGCGTGTATGTAGACACCTAAACAAACCGAAACGAATGTTATATGAAAGTTTATGCTATACAATATATACTATGATGACATGTATGTTAGCATTCATGGGTTCTCTTCTCGAGAGCCGGGTAAAACACTGTCACCTCGGTAGTACAAAAATACAATACAACAACAAAGATCAGAAAAGAAACGTGTGTAATGATAGGAGGGGTCGGATTTTATAATAGATAAAAAAGGAAACTTTGAAGCCATCTAACACGATAAATACATGTATGCTATATTACATGCTCGGATTCATTTATTCTGTTCATAGACAATAATAAAAATGCGTAGTAGGCCCAAGTTTAGCACAAATGAATAAATTCTCAAACATAACAAATTTGATCCTTCCCAAACGACGGTGTTCAAATTAAAGACTAAAAGTATATGGAAAACCCAAATAAAGATTTTAAAGAAGTTTTTTTTCACTTCCGATGACTAGGTAAAAAATTAATTATTAAAAAAACATTTTTACATAGACCTGAAACAAGATGTTAAACCCAAATAATCACACACGCCCTACTGAGGGAACAAAGGTCGATTTCGTCTATTTAAATAGCACAGTAGCGTTGTTTGTGCCCTATGGCGGCTGTAAAAAATCTCCCCGTACATTCAATTAGTGATGTTATCATTTAACAACTTTGAAGGCCGATTGAGACAATACATATGTTTGTGTAAGTATTGAATAGCGCTTAAGCCTGGGTAAGGAGGTGTAGAAAGTAATATGTCCACGACTCAATCAAACCTAGCCTGCAATTGTTTGATATTTGTCGTGTTCGTTGTCTTTCAAAGTGCCTTTTCCTTCTATTGTAATATAAACAAATACTATTTGGAACGGTGCCAAATGACACCACTTATTGCCATCATATAAATTAAGTTTTTACCCGAAACGTTTTGGGGAAAAAGCCATCGTGTCTGCAGTTATGTCTACATTTACTGTGTTGGAAAATTAGATTATTAATCTTACGCATTTTCAAATAGTAAAGTAAATAAAACATTTTACTAGTCGAATCAACTAACCTTGTAGGCTTCGATGGCTTCCTCCGGCCAGGGTCTGAGCACTGGCGTCCCATCTTGGTGATAAATGGTGCTTCTTAGAAAATCTTCTACAGACAGTTTGCTCCATTTCTTGATCCATATGTGCCAGACCTCCTCAGATGGATTTTTACCAAGCTCAGCCTTTACCTCAGCCATCGTTCGGTCATAATAGTCCACTAAAAGTAACGTTTCATATTTATCATATATTGTTGTAGCATCGATTTTGTATATTCCACATTAAAAACAATTCTCTTTTTTACAGCCGTGATTTTAAAAAACGATTGTTATGTACATATCAAAAAGAAAATGATCATAATTCAGAAGCTAAGTTTTGAATAACAATCACTTAATTAAACATTGAAGTATTTCATAATAATGTTTTAATACAATCTAATTGCGACAGTGATTGGTTGTAAATGTCTTATGCCTGATATTACTATTACCGTCTTATGTTTTATATGCTGTTGCATGCAACATTGTGGAGTTGATGGGTGGCTTGGAGCTAATTCATCAGGATAACTAAAACCCCACAGTGCCAAATTGTTTTGCTAGGGCGATTAACTTCGGTTCTCATTTTTGTTATTTGTTTGTGGTGTCTATTTTGAAATTGATCATTTATTTACCCATCTTCTTGTTTTCTTTTAACTTTTTGGCTTTGTGGGGAAGTTGTGTCTTCTAAAAGTGGCCATTCCTGAAATGCTTATTTTACATTTTTGTAATTTAGAAAATTAAAATCAACAACGGAATCAGCCATTAGAGCCAGTATGAATCACTCGTTGGCAGCTACTACAGGAAGACAAGAAACATTTATCAACTTACATATTCCGTCGATCTTCAAATCTTCCTTTACTTTTGATGTAAGATTAGCGTCCCAGCCTTTCCAGTACTTTGTACTGTATTCTCCATTATTTTTGATCCAGTCTGGAAACGATGAACTAGTTATTTAGGCAGAACAACAGTAAATTGACGACCTGGTGTTCGTCGCAGGATAGCCTACCTACCAGATTATGTACAATACTGTATACAATATGCAATGTGAAATATAATTTTAAAGGATCGCAATAAAAACGCATTTATACTTAAACCAAAAGAGTACGCAACACTGAAAGACAAAAAAAACTTTAACGAAAAATATCAGAAACACACTTCATGTGAAATCCGAACGAGTATTGTTCAGCTCTGTTTTATTATGTGATAAAATGGTGGGGTTTAGTTAGTTAAATGCATCTTTACTTTAATTTATGGGATATGTGCTAATGGCCGTTCCAATGTAATAGCTACATAAGGGCATATGAACTAAATTTCGGTGAAAATGATAAACTATTGGATGTGCTACAATTACCAGCATCGACATAAACATATCTTACTTTGTTTAATCTTGTCTGCACACAACTTTGCATATTGAACCGGAATGAGCTATTCGGTATATCAAAAAGTTGGGACTGACAAAGAGTAATTCGAATCATTTTCAAGAAAGGCAATCCGAAAATGTGATAAAAATAGATGAAATGGGAACTTTGAAAGCCACCGAACACGACAAATATGAAAATTGCAGGCTCGGTTTGATTGAGCCTGTCCATGGACAGTAATTGAAAATTACTGCCCACGCCGCCAAGCCCAGAGTGGAGCGCAACTCAATATTTACACCAATAAACAGTACAATTTTGATCCATCCCAAACGATGGAATGCATATGACGGTGAACATTGAACCTTCAAAGGACAAAAAGTACAAACCTTTCATTCGAATTTTGTCTCCATACAAGTATAGATATCCGTTTTCGTTGTAGTTCTGGAATTTTCTAGTTTCTATTCCAAACAAATCCAAGTAATGTTTCGTTAAGAAATGATTGTATGGAAGTCGCATTGCTCCTCCTAAAATGTGGATAAATTACCTGATGGTAAGTAAACAGTTTGTTATGGTTATATTTGTAGAAAATTACTGCATCTGTTATTTTATTTCAACCAAACAATTGATCAATTGCGTTCCTTTGTAAAAAGTTAGTCAGAAAACACAATCTTACTATTTTATAGACTGGCATAGACACTCGGAATATTTGCAGATGGATAAAAATTCAATTTAATTTAAACATCAGATTTTCGAAATTTACGGATCTCCGAAAGGATATTAGTGCCAGTAAGATACATAAGTAAATTTACAAAAGAAAGGATATCAACGAACAAACCTTCCGACCTAAAGAGACACAATCTAAGCACTTGACATGTTGCCAAGACCGCTGTCTAATTTAACAGGACGCAAAATAACAGAGGCAAGAGCAAAATCTTATATTTTAGAGATGATCCAAATTGAATATATATTTTTAATTAAAGGGAAATTGCACACATAACATTCCTAAAGATGTTTTACTTGATAAAGTACTTTTTTTACCTTCGCAATGAAGACCGTCTGTAAAACCTTCCCTGAATGTCTTTACCCGCCCTCCTACACGAGATTGCACCTCCAGTATTGTTACCTACAAATACTACGTCTAGGTTATCTCTGTTATAATGAATTTGATCAATCTTGTTAGATTTGGTACTTCTATAAAAGAGACTTAATGTTAAGTCTTTAAACTGAACATCAAGATGACATAAGTACATCCTTTAACAACAACTCGACCAACCTTGACGATTTCTTAAATATAGATATTTACCAGTTTTCACCTTAGGTCAACAAAAGATAGCCTGATAACTCGAGCTAAATAAAGCAAATAATTAAGAAAAGAAAGGAAAATACCTTTATCTAAATCTCTCTGTTGAAAATGGTTTTCTAGCTACAAAAATATATGATAAAAAAGTAATATATGCATACCAGGAATTGCCACACTCACAAAACACAGCCTCCCCACGCAGCGAACAAGATTATGATTTTGATTTTAATATTGTAAATTTTCTATTTTTCGATGGTGATGGCGCGCGTATCTACATGTTATAGGGTTGATATTTTACAGCTTGTTAGCTTTTCTAGAGCTTGTAACAATGTTTAGGGTTTCTCAACCAGTTTTTTATGAAGATTTGATTCATAAATTAAAGACCATGTTATATTAATTTCTCGTTATATCTGCATTCATGATGATTAAATTATCTACACTTGTAAACGATCGCTTTGGTTATCTCTTTGTTTGCAGGATGGTAAAGAGTTTGAGAAATTTGGAAGGTAACATTTCTAGGAAAATCTTGTAAAAGAACTTAGATGCCCGATCTGTTTCTATTAAACTTCCCTTCGCTCTTGCTGGTTGGACTTCATGTGCTCTGAAGTCATTGTGTACCTACCAATTTTGCTTGACAATGACATAATCTTCTTATGTTTTATACTTGTGTGCTTTTGCATCCAATATTGCTGAGTTAATGGTTGGGTTGAAACTGAATAAACCTGTTGAGCCAAGTGTTAGGTTAGTGCACCATAGAACCCTGTTTAAACCTCCAACGGCAAATGACTTTGTCACTGACGTTCCGTGGCGATCATCCCTCAGGCTCACGCTTTCGTTAATCTTTTGCGGCGTCTTATTATACCTTGTAAATTCGAAACTCAAACTGTGCACGGCATAGTTACACAACAAATTTTACCTTGTGTCCCACTTGTGCCAGTTCATATGCGGCAGCCAAGCCCGACATGCCTGCCCCGATGATAATCACTTCTCTCTGGTTTTCTTCAGACAACTCTTCTTGGAAGAACGTATCGGCTTCTGGATCTTTATGGTATTTGGCATATGCATAACGTAGACCACCGTTCGTTATCCATCCCATAAACTCACGATAGTTTTCATCTTGCTGAATGCCGCGGGTTGGAACGGGCTGAAAAAGTTTTGATGACACAAACCATGCTAATATTTTGCATTTCTTTGATTCTTGATTAATGTTTTGTATGTTTAAAAAGTATCTGGCTCCTGATTGGCTATCGGGCAGTATGTAGGCACTCTAAAGAATAGATCGACAAGTTTGTTCTTATAAGAAATCAGAGACTAACTTGATGTGTTGCCCTTAAACATTTTTTATCCTTATTGACAGGTTAATCACTCGCTGGTCCTTGGTGGTAAACTCAGGTACAATCAGCACTTGCTCTAGTTGTTATGTCAAAGCTGGTTTGTGGGACTACGTTATTAACGTTTCAGAGTCATAGTTCAGTTTTAATAAATCATCGTTCACTTCTATCGGTAATCTAGCCGACTTACATGTACAAGAAGTTTATTCATTCACTTAATTGGCAAGCCGACACTGTCACTTAAACTCAAGTTATTGTCTGTGTGTAAGTATTATTATTATTAACATAATTAGGATCGATAGGGTAACTCAAGTATTCAGGAAGTTTAGGATTAATTTTGTATTGCGCTAAACGGCAGAATAATTAACTCTAAAATGGTCATAATTTTTGTCAAAATACCCATTATATTTTAATTCACAACATTTTAAGATCCAAATCAAAATAAACTTTAAAAACTATTTTATCACAATAAAAATCTGTTAGTGGAGAATTAGAAAAAAGTGAAATATGCATTGCATGAATTGCCACATTCAGAAGACACAGCCTCTCCACACAGCCAATAAGAAGAACAAGAGAGAGCATGGTTAATTAAACGGAATAGTTTCAAAACTAACACTAAAACAATTAACAGAAATGAGAATCCTATGTGTTACCTTTTAGAAATGAGATCATATTTAATCAATTGCTTAAATTTATGCCTGTTATTCTTCCATTTTGATTTTTTTTCATATTCCGAATGATGTTTCAGGGAAAATTATTTACGATAACTATATTCGTATATTTGAACACTTGATACCGATTGATGAGAAACTTGCTTTTCTTAATTCATTTAAATTATTTTCTCTCAATAAAGGGATAAAACAAACATGTCATTTGATTTTTTATTGCTTTTTATTTTTTAATTTCACATATAAAATGTCACTTACTGCGTTAGTGTCCAGCTCCATGTTGTCCTGTTTGACCCTACGCTGAGCTTCCTTCTTCAGTATGCGTACTTGTACACACACTTATCCTAGTTTGTCGAAATCCTGTTTGTTTTAACGGAAATTCTCATTGATCATTGTTTCTTTATCCGGCTTATTAAGGATAATTAAAAAATGAAGAAGAAGATAGAACAAAAATCGTTATTTAAATTAAACGTTCAACGCATGTTGTTTTGTTTTTTTTATCTAATACTGATTTCTCAAAATTGTTTAAAGTATTTTTACAAAGTCAATGAAATCTCTCTGCAATAAATGGCGAATCTTGAAAAATATTTTTGATTTTTTTATGTATTGCTCAATTCTCATAATTTTAATAATTAATTAACGATCGAGATAGCAACGATTGTAATGATTATCTTTAATTTGTTGCTGTTATATGTGAATTTGTCAGGTAAATTAAATATTTCTACGTATTTTGTATATTATATTTATTATAATAGCTCCTTTGTTTCCTTATGATTGTATGAAAAAGTTAACAAATTTTGCTTGTTCATAGGAATTTTACACAAGAAATTAAAACAGATTATCAGTAGTATTATTGTTAAGACTGGAGTTTGTGATTAACATTTCAAAAAGGATAGGGCTTAAAACGACATGTCACGCCTCACAGCTCAACTTATTTCACATGCGATATTTTTTAAAAAGAATACCACAACAAGTACGTGCTGAAATAGCAATGCAAATTCACGGCCAAGACCAAACTTGTGTGTCATGTATGGAAAGTAATTTAGCAGATCAGATTCTTTAAAAAAAAATGTGCGTTGCAATCATTTTAAAAACTGGAATAAGTGTTGTATTGTAAAGAAATGTTATTATAGAATATGCTGTCACACATAATATTTTATGTACTGAGAACCTTATTAGAATGCTGATAAGTGAATTTGGTTTTCTTGTTACTATTGAAATGATGTTGGTGTCAACGCTTATAAATCACTAAGGCAATCTCATTTCATTTTAATTATTATACTTTTGTACTTGCATTTTACTAGGATGCCAAGCGGCCAGTTATCGCATTAAAACAAAACAAACATACTGTATTTTAATATTAATTAATGTATTGAATAGTATACTTTCGGCCAGTTTTAGGATGGGTGGTTTCAATATCCCAGTCAATATAGTTTTGATTGTTGTTCAATAATATATTTCCTGCATTTTATGCATTTTTAAAGTTTTTCTTTGGCGTTGTCTGTGTTATGCAGGATTTATATTCTCAGATCCTCTGTAAAAATCCTATTCTGTTTAATTCCGCCCATTGTTTTCTCGATTAGGGCAAACCAATTCTTTTATCTGGGGACCATACGCCGCTATATAAAATGGTATTAATCTGAAAATACCGCATTAAATATTCAATGACTATCACTATACGTTCTTAATGCGCATTAGCTGCATTTATTTTCTCCTTCAAACGAATAAATGCCGTTTATTTTTGCGAGTGTATTTCACTGTGTGTAGGTCTAGTGTAAGCAACTTAAACAACGTATGAAGACGATTACGGGATTATGCACTTTACTTCTGCACGTGGTCGATCATTTTCTTGCTGGATTTCATGGAGTCAAGTTCAGTGAACATTGTGGGAAATTGTTTCATCAACCCACTTCCACCCATACGCCCTGTCAATACCAATTATGCACAACACCATGGACAATATCCTCCGGTGTGAAGCCAGTCCCACATTATGTAACTGTATTCACAACTGATGATATAGTATTTAAAACAAACACAAAACAAATAAGATATTAAATGATAAGCAATACAAAAAATAATGTTAAAGCATTCCAACGATTGCAGTTAGACTGTATATAAACTATAGACATTTAAATTGATCAACAACTATATTCCACTTCTCGACTTGTTGCACAAACTGCGTGAACCGTGCACCTTTAGTCTAGTGTCAGATAGCATAAGTAAACACAATATAAAAACATTGACGGTATTTCTGGCGATTCAATGGAATGCTCAATGGGGGCAAAACATCGAATTTATCAAACACACGAAGTACATATATAACCAGCAAAAATGACTATTTATAGTTTTTATAACATTTTATTTTTATTAAGGAACTGGCATTTCATGAACATGATGGCTGGGTTGAGACTAATATGAAATGTATAGCTTTAAACTGCAATTAAGTTAAACTGCCATTTTAATTATTGAATATTAATTGATGCTATTATTATCTCCGTCCACGAGTGCAAGATTAAATTATATTCATGTCGCCAGTGACAGATGTAAAAAACAGTATTTTTGTTATGTTTATTTTTCAGCACTGGCATTCAGGAATCTGGTGGCTATCTTTCAGGCTATTTCCAGCCACGACGGTGGTGAATACCCTGCAATAATTAAACAAAACGGCAGTTTTGGGTGGGAAGTTGATAACTAAGTGGTTTTGTAATGTAGATAAGCCTTTAATTTGTTAAATGGATTTAGAATCGAAAATATAAAATTATTCTCGTTTGGGATATACATATTTGTGCTGGTGTTTCGTGAAGTAAATACGGTTTTATGTTTATTACGGTAATGTTGTGCTTAATGACTTGGCGGGAGAATACACGAGAATTTCGAGGTGTAAAGGATATATAAGGCAATTATGTTACTGTATCTCCATTTGAGGTTTTCACATTTTCCAGTCACGACCCACCCACCCACCCGTCGGGTCTGCTATTGTTGAAGTGTCTGTTTTATTGAACTTAAAATAGTAGTAGCCGTTTTTAAGGACATAACCGGATTTAAATTTAATAAGAAATGTTAAAACAACGTGAACTTTTAAATGTTAATGGCTTGCCACACGCCTCCCAATCCTGTTCATCGGTAAAAAGAAAATTATCAAAACCTCAATAATGGCAAAATGCCGTTCAATAAGTAAGTGAGTGAGTGAGTGAGTGAGTAAGTAAGTAAGAAATGTTGCTTCATTTAACATGTTTAAAATTGTTGAATATTATTAGTAAGTTTGATTGAATTAATACGTATATAACTGGCGACGATACTGACGAAGTTTGAACATTGGGAGGTAAATCGTTGGCGAACTTCCAATATTGGTGACAATATACTTTGTAAAAGGAGGTACTGGCAAATACGAAACTTTATTCCTAAATATGGTGTTGTTGTTAATTATGTGATGTATAGAACATTAGAGAATAATTGATTTACTCGCTCTAAGAGAGTGAGTAAATTGAATCTAAGGTGACAAGCGAAATATATGCAATTTCCCGTAACGTATGATGTAATAGGAAAGTCATTTATGCTGTATTAAGCATTTAAACGTTATTCGATTAAACTTACAGGTTTGCAACTAGTTAAGGGGTCGCAAACATTGCAAACGGCGAAAACTGGCTAAAATTTCAAAAATGAATTTTGGGGAGAATATTTATTGCTACATTGATTTTAGTGAAGAAATGTATTTATCTAAGTATTTACTAATGTTTGCAAGCACAATTTAGTCTAATTCATGTTCTAATTACCAAGCACATTCTAAAAACAACAGAAAAACCGTTTGCATAATAACTCTAAAATTCATGGGCAATACACCAAAACAACCCATACCTGAAATGAGAATACGTATATACTGGTCTACAATGTTTAGTGCCAATTCGTCAAAATAATGTCGGAGTTTTCAAGAAATTCAAGGAAAACTTTCGTCCGGGTTCTACTTTCTGTTTGAAGTCAAAACATTTTAGTATACTTCTTAAAATTTCTGACATTATTTTTACAGATGACGGCAAAATATTGAAAATAAGTGTTATATCTACATCATTTTTCTAGACGTTTTCAACAGCCTTTCCAGACTTCTTGAGCAAACGGTATTTCTTTTTTGTGTGTGTCTGTGTTATGTAAATAAAGCATTTTTTTTCAAACAACTTGAGCATCCAAACTTACATACAGCCACATGAGACTTTATTTCTTCATTTTCATTGGTCTGCCATTGGAAATTAATGTCGAGTTTTGAAACGGTATATCAAAATGTTGAATTTCTTGAAAACCTAACATTATTTTGACGAATTGGCACTATATATTGTAGACCAGCATATACTTATTTCAGATATGAGTTGCTTTAGTATATTGTACACGAATTTCAGAGTTCTCATGCAAAACGTGTTTCTTTTGTTTTAGTATGTGCTTGGTAATTAGAACATGAATTAGACTAAATTGAGCTTCAAACATTAGTACATCCTTAGCTAAATACATTTCTTTACTAAAATCTAGGTAGCAATGAGTATTTCCCCCAAAATTCATTTTTGAAATTTTAGCCAGTTTTCGCCATTAGCAATGTTTGCGACCTCTTAAAAAGCACACAAAGGCATATAGTAACGTACTTGAAATATATGAAATAATTTATATTCATCATTTGCCAATATAATAATAGCAATGTTGGTCTTTCAAGTTAGATAACTCGGCTTAATATTTTAGTAAAAGAAGTAGACTTAAATATAACCTCGGCAAACTATGTTACTAACGACTCACACTAATAACTTCTGATTAAAACAATAACACAATTCTAACTCAACATACGACAAATGGTTATAATGTTTTACTTTTTAACATAATTTAAATACTAACAGCTACTGAGGAAACTGCAAAATCTTTTTGACTGTTATTGCAACATGTTTTTGTCTTTTGTAATCAAACGTTTTAATAAGTTTTCAACTTTCTCAGTAACTTTATAAGGATGTAAATTTTACTAAAACTTGAGTCAATCGGCTTGCAAGTATGACCTTTATAAATGCATTATGATCCGATGCACGTACAATGTATGTTTCGATTCCGTTTTGATTTGTTATTTGCTTGCGTATCATGTTTTTATCAAGCATAGAAATATTAAGTGTTTCATAGTTTATTGGGCATTCCTGTTACATCCGCCTTATTTATGGCGTTCTCACATAAGCAGTACGTCTGATCGCTAAGTGGTCAAACAAAATAAAAACGAATTAACATTTCCTCTTAATTGTAATAATATTAACATAATCTTTGCGAATCTACTGGTATCAGTCTTTATTCAAACTAGTTACCATAATCTTTACCATGCTGCATGGCAAAACAAGATCTACGTAAGATATCAAAGCAAACATTCGTTAAGGACGTTAAGCTGGGCTTTTGCTCCACGTCGGTGTATCGTCAACTAGTTTCATCGAGATTTCGCTGATATTTAAAAAGTAAACATTACAATGTTGTTAAGACATTCCTATGTTCCTTGCACTTCTTATTTTTTTTACAACATACATTCTACCCGAAATCCCAGCGCGTCAAATGTGGGCTATTGGCTTGATGTTTATTGTTTTTTATCTAAGAACGACCGTAGTCTAAGCAAAGAAACCGCCGATATAACGAATTTTTCGAAGGGTCCGCCGATATGGATATGGAAATCTACCGCATTAAAGGTTCAATGTGCACCGCTATATGCTTAACATCGTTTGGGATGGATCATAATTGTACTGTTTACTGGTATTAATATTGAGCTGCGCTGAGATGTTCAGAAATATGCATCTCCATTAATGTCAATGAACCGGCTCAATCAAACCGAGCCTGGAATATGTGCATGTCTGTCGTGTTCGGTGGCTTTCAAAAAGATGAAAATGGAAATTGAAGATAACCAAACACGACAAATATGAAAATATTGCAGGCTCTGTTTTTATTGAGCCTGTTCATGGGCAGTAATTGAAATGCATAAAAGGTATGTGTATGAAACTATTCTAGTGTGACAATTTTAAGTAATCGTTTAAATTGCTTGGAAATTAACAGTCACCGAGGACATACCTATCCTCCATTCCATGAACTCCACGTGAAACTTTAAGGATGTTGTGCGATAAGTATTAAGATCAGACACCTGAAACACTTATGTCAAGAGCAGTTGATCGGAACGGAAAAAATACTTATCGTCAAACAATCGTTATACGGAAATAAAATTAACACAAACTGTAGCTTTTAGAATAACAAAGTGCACTTTTGTCGCACATTTAAAGATTATCTATTTTAACCTTTGAGTTTAGTAAACTGAAACTGTCGTTTACGAAAAAAACTTATTATTTTAAACCACATGCTTGTTCACGCGACCATCTATCAGATAACATTTTATTTCCTTCTGGCGTTCCTTAATGACACAAACAATTTTGAAGTCTGCGTAGGTTTTTATTTATGGACTAAATTTTTCTCCGACCTCTTATCGGACTCTGCAATTTATCACAACACTAAACATCAATTCAAATGTCTTTGGGAGTAATGAGTTACTGACAACAATATCTAAGGTCCTTTAGTCTACCAAATATTTGTAAGTGTGTTTGACCTTCAATTTTCTGGTCGCGAAAATGGAATAGCAAAAAATAAAAATGTTGATTTCTCTCTTCATAATTGAAAGTTCTTTCAAGGACCTTATATATTGTTGCCAGTATGATTTCACTCCTGTTGGCATTTGAAATGTTGTTTTGTGTTGCGATTTGTGATAAATTGCAAAAAGAATATTAGGGAATTTTTAGGTCTGACTATTTTCCTTTCCAAAGTATATGAATTATGTACGAGTAAACGAGTCTACTAACAAACATCAATGTTGTTCACCGCCATATATGAATACCATCGTTCGGGATGGATCGAAATTGTACTGTTTATGAGGGTAAATATTGATTTGCTCTCAACCCGGGGCTAGGCGGCGTAGGCAGTAACAACCCGGGGCTAGGCGGCGTAGGCAGTAACAACCCGGGGCTAGGCGGCGTAGGCAGTAACAACCCGGGGCTAGGCGGCGTAGGCAGTAATATGTATTTCCATTAACGCCCATGAACAGGTTCAATCAAACCGAGCCTGCAATTTTTCATATTTGTCGTGTTTGATGGCTTTCAAAGTTCCTTTTTCATACATTTCATAATAAAAACTTTTATTGTTTTATTATTATATTAACTGCATTCTTAAGATGATCTTGTTTAACTGGATATTACTACTGCAAACAGTAAATTTGTCAAACCTAAGAGCTAAATAAAATTTACACAATCATAAATTACATATCATTTTATTTTATATCTGTATTTTTATTAATGAATATCCGTCATCACTGAAAACCAAATCAAATCTAGTAGGCGGAAAAAATGATGAAACTTGAGATATGTATCTTTTTGAAGTCAGTGTTGTTCACGTAGCAAGTCGATAACCCAGCTGTGTTTCTTTGATTTTATAATATAACTGTAAATTAAAGAATGTTTGTTCTGAAAAGCTTAAGCTGATTTGGTTTTTGTCATAGTTTTCATTTCAAATATGAGAAAATTGTCCCTCAATTGACGAAACCGAAACTGAAAGGAGACTTAACTCGTGATTAGTTGTAATGGCAAAAAATAACCGCAGGATGTTCGCCCGCCAAGTATAAATTCCTGAACGAAACCATGATTGGGGGGAAGTTAAACCATGGAGCAGCTAGAAGCGCAAGTTAACGTAAGTTTAATGGCATTTTACTGTATAAGTTTTTGTTTTACTATAAACGGCCTTGTAATTTTTTACTATTCTGCAGAGGTAGTCAGTGTTAAACAACGTTTGATTAAAGAAAATTAACTTATAAGAATAAATTGACTCGAATTTTGAATGTAACAGCCACGGGAGCTGAGTAGAAAATGAACAGAGCTATGAAATAACATCAGAGTTTAAAAAAAGCTTTGACATAGTGGTTGACTCGCTTTTTATCTTGTATCACTGATGTTGGGCTTATTAAATTAAATTAAAACGAATGTTCGTTTTATAAATATTCATGACTATAACGGAAGAATAATAGTTCTCACTTGTCCATTTTCGTTTTTGTGTTTTATAAAACAGCTTCGGGACGTGTGGAATATAAACATTCAGAGATGGCACTGCATTCTCCGATTTATTTAAATAAACCACTACATCCGTTATACAATATATAAAAAGCGAGTCATACTTGTTACCATTATTTTCATTTTTGTCTCCAGCTTGGTAACTAGGTATTCCGCCCTTGTGGTAATAATCGATATACCAAAATCATCTGTTAATACGTGAATGAAGATGACGATATGTCAAGATACACAGTTTTTTGGCCTGCTGATTTAATAAACGAAGAAACTGTTTTCGCTTTTTTAAATTGTTTGTGGTGTCTTATCTAAAAGTAACCAATTTTTTTATAAATCAGTGCTCTTTTTTCCTTTCTACCTTTCGGTTGCGTGGGGAGGTTCTGCTTTCTTGGTATGGCAATTCCTGATTTGCATATTTCACTTTGTAAATAATTTGGCTGAACGGTAATTATTGATAACCTCCTATAAATGCATGTGATTTCCAGAGCTCCCGGAATTCATATTGATTAGAAACGTTGTCCCTCATAACTAATTGGACATAAAACAGAGAGCAACTGGTGATATTACATGATATTACATGAGTTAACCGCCTTGGAACAGTCCGTGCTTAGTTGTAATTGGTGTACAAATTGGTTTCAGGCCAGGGCCCAAGATCATCTAATCTCAGTTTTATGATCTTAGGCACAACAAACCTAATAATTATCCGATTTCTCTTCTTAACAAACATCCTATCTTACTACAACACTTAAACCAAACTGGCATCTACAACACTGCTGATTAAAGCAGTTACAGACAGCCAAATGGCGAATCAGCATGCAACAAAAATAAAAAATGGAAATTAAAGGTAACAAAGTAAGCAACTTATAAACTATAACATGTTTTTGAACTTTTCAGCCAGTTCCGGACCGGGGTATTCAGCAAGATGACAACTATCGTGAGTTTATGGGATGGATTACAGACGGCGGTCTACGTTATGCATATGCCAAATACCATAAAGATCCAGCAGCCGAAACGTTCTACCAACAAGAGTTGTCTAAAGAAAATCAGAGAGAAGTGATCATCATCGGGGCAGGCATGTCGGGTTTGGCAGCCGCATATGAGCTGGCACAAGTGGGACACAAGGTTAAATTTGTAAATTTCCTTGTTTAATTATGCCATGCACAATCTAAATTTCGTATTTCCAATTAGAGTTGTAAACTTTTCTACAAAGGGCGACACTACTGAAAAATCGAGCTCGTCAAAAAGATAAAGAAAACAAGTTATAATCATTGTAAAATTTATTCCATGCAAGTTTGGTCAAATACCTGATTACACAGATGAAGTTGATTTTAATCACAGGTAACAATACTGGAGGTGCAATCTCGAGTAGGAGGGCGGGTAAAGACGTTCAGAGAAGGTTTCACAGATGGCCTACATTGCGAAGGTAAGAGTAATTTGTTATGTGTTTTTTTTTTCAAATATAACACGGAATCATTCTTAACGTAATATTTATATAGGCGATGCGTGCAAATTTATCTTTTATTAAATATATATCTTTAATTCGGTGCACCGAAAGATCCAGCGACTTCCATTGAATATTTGTGGACTTTAGTAATAATGTGTATGAAACTTCTAAAGAGGTAGCATTATGCAACTAGATTCGTACATGTGTAGGTTTGTTGTTTTTGAAATATCTTCCTCCTTCCTTCCTTCCCTCCTTCCCTCCCTCCATACCTACCTACCTACTTGGAAGCTACAACGTAGACAAGAATGACTATAGCTGGTAACCACGTTACCTAACGTACGTCTGTTTTTTTTGTTTGTTTGTTAGACATAAGATTGTGTTTTCTGACTGGGACTTTATTAAACTGTTGTTGTCTATTCGTTTAAGCAAAGAATACATAATAGATAAAACATGTTCGGTTGAAATAAAATGAATGATGCAGTTGTTGATTTCTACCGGTATGCATGCAGCAATTGTCTCATTAAAAACATAACAAACTGTTTACTTACCATCATGTCATTAATCTAACATTTTAGGAGGAGCAATGCGACTTCCATACAATCATTTCTTAACGAAACATTACTTGGATTTGTTTGGAATAGAAACTAGAAAATTCCAGAATTACAACGAAAACGGATATCTATACTTGTATGGAGACAAAATTCGAATGAAAGGTTTGTACTTTTAGTCCTTAATCGCATATTACAAATATAAGGAATGCATACCATCGTTTGGAATGAATCAAAACTGTACTGTTAGCATGTGTAAATATTGAGTTGTGCTCAAACAGTAGGCAGTAATATGCATTTCCTTTAATGCCATGAACAGGTTCAATGAAACCGAGCCTGCAATATGTTCATATCTGTCGTGTTCGGTAGCTTTCAAAGTTCCATTATCATCTATTTTGTCATTATTCGTCCTTTCTTCGACCATCCATTAATTCTCATTACTTCTTCATGTGCAGACAAGACGAAACAAAACCTGGAATATGTTGTCGTGAAGATGTTTTTTTTATACCCATACGTTTCTTCAGTTACATTAAATTGACCTAACCCTGGAGCTTCACAAATTCTGTATTTAGATTTAATATGTTAATATCTAATATTTCTGTATTATTTTAAAATGTTCATTCTTAATAGGTCTTCCGAAAAAATCATAAGATAACTGACTGCACGTGAATGCTGCTGTTACAGTACAATGTCGGCAACATTTCTGACCGTTAAATTACAAGATACATAAATACAAAATTGAAATAAACGAAATTTTGCGAACATATTGCAGTCTGGGTTTGAGTCAGTTCATGTTGTATACTTCGTCCGCACCGCCGAGACCATGGCTGAGTGCAGCGCAATAATAAACATCCCAATCCATCCCAAATAAAGATGATATGGGAACATTAAATGTGTTGTTTTTTTCAGATGTATTCCGAACACATGGCTAAATAAACAGACTTTTTCGTATAACTGAAAGTCTCAAAAGCAAACACTTTAAAATTTGTGCATTTTTACTTTGTTTTCCCAATTTCCAGATTTCGCAAAACTTTACTGCTTTAAATAATTAAATTTCGCATTACAAAATTATGCTATACAATATTGTTGATGATTATACAATATTTTAAATGCCGTCAATTCACTGTTATTGCGCCTAAATAACTTGTTCATCGTTTACAGACTGGATCAAAAATAATGGAGCATACAGTACAAAGTACTGGAAAGGATGGGACGCTAACCTTACTTCAAAAGTAAAGGAAGATTTTAAGATCGACGGAATATGTAAGTTATTAAACGTTGTCTTACTGAAGTAACTGCCAACTAGTCATCGGTACTGGCTCGACCGTTTAATTCTGTTATTGGTCTGATGTGTTATAACCAATTTTCACTCATTGTCTCATTGAGCAAGTAAGTTATGTTTGTATTAAATTACAATTATCTGACACTTCTCAATATTTTTGTAAATTCTTTGATGTTTAAAACTTTGTTGATTTTGCCTTAAGGTTCGAATTACGATTATTATCCTATCGAATTTGTGTAATACAATCTAAATTTTTTTCATAACATCATTGCTGTCAAAGAGAGAATTTGCTATTTGTGGTGTATTCAAAATCGGTTCATATACGAACGATGTTGAATATGAAACCTCATTTTTAGTGGACTATTATGACCGAACGATGGCTGAGGTGAAGGCCGAGCTTGGTAAAAATCCGTCTGAGGAGGTCTGGCACATGTGGATCCAGAAATGGAGCAAACTGTCTGTGGAAGACTTTCTAAGGAGCACCATTTATCACCAGGAAGGGACGCCAGTGCTCAGACCCTGGCCGGAGGAAGCCATCGAAGCATACAAGGTAAGGTGAACTGAAATAAAGGTAAGGTGAACTGACGAGTAAAATGACACTAACTTTGTATATGGGCAACTTTGTAATATATTTAATTGACTTTCTATTAACCTATGTGGAAATGTCTTAATTGTTTGTGCCTTTGGTGGTTTTTAAATGTATCCCTGTACATTCAGTCAGTACTATTTACCAACGTTGAAAACCGTTGTGCAAGATTTATATTTTTGTTTAAATATTGAATAGCGCTTAGCCCGTTGCTCGGCGGCGTGGACATGATTATGCATTCCCATAACTGCCCATGAGCAGGCGCAGCTTGATTGGTCATGTTCTCTGGCTTTCAGTGTATTATTTACATCTATTTAACTGTTCACAAATTCTGATAAATTGCCTGAAGTAAACCCATATATTAGATAGCACTCAGAGCTGGAAACCACTTATAAATTTTTTTAACCTTTGTTTTTCAATGTAGTCAAAGAAGTCTTTGACTTTGTAAAAGGCGACACCTTCTACCAAATCACACGTATCACGTTGTTTTACGCTACTGAGGTGAATCTGTTTATGTGACTATCGAAAGAAAACCTATATTTGCTTAAATGCATGTCAGAATAGAGTATAGTGTACATACAACTACACGTTACATTCATTTATTTCGATGTAGGTGTCTACATACACGCCACTGTTCAGCATGGATCTTGTAGCTTATATGCGAGAAGAGCTCGGAGAATGGTGGAAGGACCCGATGTACACACCGACGCTTGGAATGGACAGCTTGCCAAATGCATTTATAAAGAAAAACGAAAAAGGATGGAACAAGAAAGTGGAATTGTCCAAGAACATACGGTTTGGTTTTGCTGTCGATAAAGTGGAAAATATCGTGAAAACATGCGGCCGAAAGGGGGTTAAGGTAATGGGGACGAATATGTGCACTGGGGTTGAAGAAGTATTAGAAGGTGACGCAGTGATCGTTACCCTACCTTTGCACATCTTGCGGCAGCTGGAAGCTCCATTAACTGTAGACCAACAAAAAGCTCTAGCTAGCGTCACATACGCTGCTTCAACGAAGATAATGCTGCAGTGTAAAACAAGGTTCTGGCAAAAAGACGTGGGTCAGGGAGGTTTCAGCAAGACCAACCTGCAGATTGGCCAACTTCACTACCCAGATTATGAAGGTTCTGGAATCCCTGACGACGAACGTGGTATACTTCTTGTCTACACTTGGGACGAAAATGCACTCATATTTGGATCCGAGACCAAGCATTTGGCTATCGTCAGTGCCGTGCATGAAATAAGTAAAATTCATCCAGAAATACTGCACGAGTTTGAGGTAGGGAACGTCCAAGCCTGGTTCAGCGACCCATCAGCGCAAGGGGCGTACGCATCACTTAAACCCTTTGAATATATGAAGTATATGGACGTGTTAACAACGCCGTCGGAGACCATTTACCTTGCAGGAGAAGCACTTTCCTGGTCAAATGGCTGGATACAGGGTGCTATCTTTTCCGGGCTAATGCAGGCGTTTTGCTTCCAATCCAGAGCGCAAAACATCAAATGTAAACCGGTCTTATTATTGTTGCAGACAAAAGACAAACTGTAATTATAAATAAAGAAAAGGGAAATAATGTTCCTTAACTCAATATGTTTGAAGAATTATATTAAACTGATATATTGGAAAATACATTGACATTTAATGAACTGTATTTTTCAAGCTGATTGTCTATAAAACAAAGCTACAGTAGATCTGTATGAAACGCTTTAATTTTAAAATCGACAAATGTCATTTATATCTTTGTTTTAAATATGATACTTAATTCTCTATCCGGCATATCATCTGGAAAATCGCTATGAAATTGATATCAAATTCATTCTATAAGAAATCACGTTATGATATACAATTCTTAATTGGTGATATATATTCAAGCTTATGACAGTCCGAAGACTTATCATGTTGCGAATAATAATTTAGCTTAATGTTAAATCATTCTAAAAAAATGAAGATTAAATAGTTCAATGTTTGTGGTATGTCACCAGTATTGTACTTGTATTGATAATTAAAACTATAATGTTTTTGCTATCTGTTGTTTTGGCGTTTTGGTGCGTTTAAAAGGTCGGTAATTTCCATTTTCATCTCATATCAAACATTCTATAATGTTCAGTTTCGACCATCGATGTCTAGTTTATTAAGGCGGCAGTAAACGGTTTTTCTGATATATCGCAAACCAAAGAATCACAGCCGACACGACATGTCCACTTGCTCCCTACTAGCACATACCTGAAACAGAAAGGGCACATAACTGACATCACAATGACATTCAGTTTATGAAAACAAAGCAAAATTATATTCAAAACATATCAGTTGATTTTTAAGCACCATTAGCTTTCAAATTCTGGTCGCGAAAACTGGTCGGCCGACGAGGCAAAATTTCAAACATTCATCAGTTCACAGCTTTCTTATTGCCAATAACCAAAATAAATGCTTGCCACTCACACATGGTAAAATCCCTACTGATTCATTAAATCATACTCAAAATATACCATAACCACCTAGATTTTGCACTTGTTTGTATGCCCCTTGAGAATTGCAAGTTAAACTGAAGGCAGAGCCAGAAATATGTTAGTTTCGCATTTCCAAGCGCCTGCCTCACACTGAAAGTGTCAAGGTCAAAAAGAGCATGTCAGACAATTTTTGGGGATCCTAGCTACAGATGTGAAACTGCAAATATAGCATCTAAAAATATTTTAAAGTGCCATGAAGCTTACAGTTTGCCCACTTACCTCTTATCTTCAAATTTGACCGGGGCCAATTCGCATCTACGGCTACAAACTCTTTACTGCATCCTAAGGCAATCCCGTTCAATTCATGAACTGCGGACCATTACGCCGCTGAAGATGGAATGGTATTAATCTTAAAATATTACATTGAAGTGTAAGTGTCTAACTTCGTATGCATACCGTCGTTTAGGATGCATCTAACGGGATTTTAGTCGTTCTGGAGGCGGCGCCAACTCGCAACAAAATCAAAAATGTGTTATGCTGATGTGCTGTCGCCGTGTCGATATAACAACAGGTCAACCTCAGTTGTCGTTCTGGGGCCCCCAACAAGTCAGCACGACATAATGACACAATTAAGAAATAAAGAGATACTATACTCTTTTCCTCTCTTCTTTCTGGCTGCGCGGAGAGGCTGTGTTTTCTAAATGTGGCGATTCTGGATATGAGTATTTCACTTTTCTATATGCTTAATTTACGGAATTCCGTTGGGTCATCGTTGTTTCGCGCTGTCGACCTCTAGGGCGAAAAAATAAAAAACGCGAAAACACGATGCGAGATCGCGAAACAACGATGCGAGGTCGCGAAAACACGATGCGAGAACTCGAAACAACGATGCGAGGTCGCGAAAGTACGATGCGAGGGCGCGATATTAATATCGCGATCTCGCATCGTACTTTCGCGATCTCGCATCGTGTTTTGGCGTTTTCGTGGTCTCGCTGTACTTAGGGCGAGACCGCGAAAATGCGAAAACACGATGAGAAAACGCGAAACAACGGTCCGAGGTCGCGAAAGTACGATGCGAGGGCGTGATATTAATATCGCGTTCTCGTATCGTACTTTCGCGACCTCGCATCGTGTTTTCGCGATCTCGCAACGTTGTTTCGCGATCTCGCATCGTTGTTTCGCGATCTCGCATCGTGTTTTCGCGTTTTCGTGTTCTCGCCCTTGAGGTCGACAGGGCGAAACAACGATGGTCTCCATATAAATTAACTCGGCGTACGAATGTATATCAATAGCATACCCACTGTAAGGGAGGCAATGTCAATATATTTCTCACGCAATGTTCAAACGATATTTTCCCTTCGTATGTTGCTACAATTGTTGATGTTTATTTAACATTACTGTAGAAAGAGGGAAATGTTTTGAAAAAGTGTGTTTATATGTTTCGTTTTATAATCAAATAGATAATTGTTTAGATAAAATAAAAGTAATAACATAATGCGAAAAGGTTTTGAAAGTACGAGCACAAATGTAATATATTTGGATCTATTAAAACTCATGTGACCTTTAAGGGAAGCTTAAATCAAATAATTTGCACGCGATCTGTTTGTGAATTTATGTTTTTGTTTCAAATTGTACATAATCTTTAGGGGCATGTCAAGATTTGGTTCCAATATCACAGGAAATCTATTTTCCGTTTTTAGACGGTGATGTTCCTCGAGCAACATCTTACGGGGTTTATATCTCACAGCTTGTTCGCTTTTCAAGAGCTTGCAACGATGTGAATGATTTCAATGAACGTAATCTGTGCATTACAGAAAAACTTTTAAAACAGGGTTATCGATATCACAAATTAAGGAAAACCTTTTGCAAGTTTTATCGCCGATACCTAGATCTTATTCATAAATACAGGTTCAGTTTAAAATCACTATTGCAACAAGGTATTTCACAGCCGGTTTTTATGGAGATTTAATTTACAAACTTAAGAAGATAAAAGGCAATGTTAATTTCTCCCGGTTATTCGTAAAAACCATCTGTAAACTTAAAAAGAAAGGTTACCAACATGATATTTTACAGCGCTCTGCAGGCCTGGTGATATACCCATCTACAGTTGATCATTATGCTTACCTCTTTGGTTGCACGACGGTGGCAGGGGTTTAAGAGTTTATGAAGGTTTATGGGGAAATCTTTTCTTAAAAGAACCTAGAAGCTCGATTCGTTTCTTTTATCCCTGTCATCGTGTTCTTGCTGATCTTACTCCAGGAGCTCTGGTCTCGGTAAGATCATTGAGTATCCGCCCTTTGGCTTTACAATGCTATTAGCTTCTTATGTTT
This sequence comes from Corbicula japonica, assembly GCA_038501625.1. Classification (NCBI taxonomy): domain Eukaryota; kingdom Metazoa; phylum Mollusca; class Bivalvia; order Venerida; family Cyrenidae; genus Corbicula; species Corbicula japonica. The sequence goes on from JAZAYU010000079.1 coordinate 2,772,984, forward strand.
TATATGTTTGTATGCTTTTGCATGCAACATTGTTGAGCCGATGGGTGGGTTGGAGTTATTTCACCAAGACAACTTGTACTTGTTTTGTGATACGAGAACCTGTTGGGGCAAGTGTGAGGTTGGTGCACCCTAGATCCTTGTTTAAACCCCCAATGGCAAATTGTTTTGCCACTGACCGTTCCAAGGTGGTAACCCCTCGTGTTCTCACTTTCGTTAATTGTTTGTGGCGTCCATATTGAAATTGATTATTGTAATACCATGTTTTCTTTTCCTCCCTACTGCTTGGCTGTGTGGGGAGGCTGTGTCTGCCGGATGTGGACATCCCTGATATGCATATTTCACTTATTAATTCTCAAACTCAAATTTCAAACGAGTATATTTTTATATCCTGAGGAAGTTTCGGAATCTTTTAATTATCATACTCGTAGAAATATTTTTAATAAAACTAAGTATATAGCACTAAAATATTCTAGATTGAGTTAAAGTTAGGATATATGAGTTTTCTATGCAACCAGCCTTTTGGTATTAAATTTAAATCTGAATACATGGTAAACACATTTTCAAAACTGCTTATTTACAAAAACAAAATATTACATAAATATGATATTAACCCCTAAATCAATAAATTAAGTTGTAAACCTAATTTTAAAAAATTATCTTTGAGATGAATTTAAAATTTAACTTTGTTCGTGATACTGTGACCTGATCGAGCGGCTCTTTTTCTTACTGAATAATAATTATGTCAGATTTATAAACAAGTAATAGGTATTCCTATGAGTACTAATTCTGCACCCCTGTTGCTGACCTCTTTTATTCTACCATAAAAGAAACTTTATGTTGTCTCTTCTATGAGATTATTAGATTCTAAAACAACACCACGAGGTACCATGCCAATTTGTGAAATATTGATAATTACCTTCTTGGGTCAACAAAAAATTATACCCCGAATGAACTCCAGATTAGTAAAGCAAACAATTCAGAAACAAGCAAAATTTCTTTACCCGAATCTCCATTGTAAATCAGTTCGTTACCATTAAAATATATGATAATATGTGACATTTGCATATCAAGAATGGTCAGTCCCAGCAGACACAGCTTCCCCACACATCCAAAAAGTAAAGAGGACAAGAGAGCATGGTTTTATAAGGATAAAATTCAAAATAGACGCCACAAACAATTTACGAATGTGATAATCCGATAGGTTACCGCCTTGGTACGGTCAGTAGCAAAACAATTTGCCACTGGGTAAAGTGATGATTTTGGTTTTATATTGTAAATTTACCATTTTAGATAGTGATTGTACAGGCGACAGCATCTTATGTGTTTATACATCAAAGTTTGTTCGCTTTTCTAGAGCCTGTTAAAAGTAAAGAATTTATAAACGTTATCTGCGCATAGGAGAAAAAACTTTTAAAACAAGGGGGTCGGTTGCAAATTAAAGCAAACCCTTTTTGCAAATTGTATCAACGACATCTAAATTTATTTTAAAATAGTTCAGCTGCAGATTCAAATAACATCTGCAACAAGGTGTTTTCATGGTGATTTGATTTATAAATTAAAAAAGTAAACGGCAATAATTATTTCTCCAAGTTATTCAAAAAGAATGGCTACCAACACGATATAATACAGCACTAATCACGTTTTGGCCTTTAACTTCTCTACAGTTGATCTCTTTGCTTACCTCTTTGTGACAGAAGTTTATCGAGGTTTCTAGGAAATCTTGTAAAAAGACGCCCGATCTGTCAATTTTATTCCTGCCATCGTGTTCTTGTCGATTTAATTCCATATTCTCTGAACTCAGTAAGTTCATTAGGTACTCACACATTTCGCTTGACAAAGTCATCGGCTACTTATGATTTTTAAGTAAGTGTGCTTTTGCAAACAACATTTTTGAGTTGTGGGTGGGTTGGAGATAATTCACCAAGACGAAGTTTACTGATTTGTTCGTATGTGAACATAATAGGGCAAGTGTAGGGATGGTGCACTCTGGAACCTGGTTTGTAGCCCCAGTTGCAAATCACATGTATTTTACCACTGATCGTTTTAAGGCGGTAACCCCCTAGGTTCGCTTTTTCGTTATTTTTTGTGTCTTTTTAAAATTGATTTATTTATATATAAATTCATGTTCTCTTTTTCTCTGAATTTTGTCTTTTTCTGGTGGAAGAGGCTAACGACTAGAAAAATATTTTTAAAATGGTTAGATTATCAATGAACAACGAAAACTAATCATAAATATAAACGCCGGCGAACTGAGAATATACCCGAGTTTCCCTTTTTGTGTTTTAACAATACTCTCTAATGTTCAGACAGAATTTGACCTTATTTTCAATTTCCGGACAAAAGAACAGGTTAATCACTGTAAATGAAAATGTTATTTAATTAGAAATCAGAAATACAAATTTAAAAATCTAAATAAATGACAATTATTGAACAAAACCTGTAGCAATTTAACTAACGTATTCGTAATGAGCTTCCTCTTCGGTCGCTTCTGAATAACGATTTCCGGTCCTAATGAAATCGGAAAAATAAACGCATTTCATGTTCCATTAGGTTCATTTGTATTTTAAAAGTTAAGCGCTAATTTACGTTAATTGCGGTCGCAAAGACATAGAAAACCTTTCTATATCAATCCAATCCTGAAACTGCGACCAACCGTAAAGCTTTTGCGAAAAGTCACGGAGATAGGTCATTCATTAGCTGGAATTGCATTGCAGGAAAATACATATAAGTCACGCGAACCTTTACTGACTGTCTTTCCGCTACATGATTGCAAGTTGTCACATTATTTCTTCTGTTAAAGAGGATAGTGCGTTCTGATTGAAAAACATGATTTTCATTTATTACTGGTTTAAATGGTATTTCTGGATGATCACCTTATCAAAGATGCGTTTCAAAAAGGCAGGTTCAGAATCAGCACAAGGACGCTTGCACATCATAAGAAATTAATTATAACGCATAGAAATTTCCAATAATTAGACCAGATAAATCGCCCTTTTTTAACGGATCGACCGTACATATGAATCCACGTGCCTTTTATAATGTTATCGGTAAAAAAGACGTCACGTGAAATACAAATATATTTTCAATGGCAAATTACTTTGTGTGTACAAAAAACTATAGACAACACAATCCAAATTTAATAATCGATATTCAAACCAAAGAAAGTTTTAGGTGTAATCAGTATCTTGTTTTAGTGTTACTCAGTAGCATTTTCTTATGTTTTAGTCTATGTCGACCCATAAAATGTCTCTGGCAAAACGATCCGTGTGGCGACTCGGTATCATGGCAAATTTTTCATTATGAAAGTTTCCGGCAATGAGCAGGCAGGAATTTAGCGTGGTATTTTTTTTTAAAAGAACGTCCTGCATTTGGTACAAATTGTTTAGTATTAAATGTATTTTTATCAAAATATCAAGCAAAGTAATACGTTTTATTTTTCGCTTCAGAACTTTTGCCAAACTTGTCTTTTCAATAAGGATTGTGTGCAAGCATTTCTAAACCAAAAAGCGAGAGTAGTTTTTGCTGCTAGAGTTATTTATGAATCTTTCATTCCAAACAATTACCTAATTCATAATAAAACAGCGAGAAATAGTGACATGACTAAGGTACCTAGCGTTGTTGATGTTTTCGTCCGCCATAACTTTTATAAAGGTCGGCTCATTATCGCACAAGTGCAACTCATTAACACAATCAAGATAGTGGTACATTACCAATATCAATTTCTCCACTGTATTTATTTTTAAAAAAGCTTTATTAAATGAGATTAATTACAGGAAAGTCTACAGCGCTCATTGTCCAAGGTTATAAAACTGAGCATGGAAACCAATCTCAGTTTTATAACCAGTCATAACTGTGTCCTGTTGCGATACACCGCTGGGAAAGACATTAATCTGAAAATGCCAATATTAAATGCTCCAAGTCCATTATGATAGGTACACTATTATTAAGGATAGATTAGAAATTCGACAGTTTTATAGTGCATTGTCTTGGAACAGTCATACTCGCGTTGCTTCCCACTTCATCTATTTGAATATATTTTATAACAAGTGGTTTGAAGAAGGCCTTATTGAACCCAACTGGTCAATGGGAAATTATCTAGGGTATCACTCAATGATATTATATATGTATTGTGATGGACTTTGATCAAGCCGAGATAGTTGGATGTTGTTAGAATGAAAAGCAAACGCTTGTTCATCTGCTCATCTGTTGTATAGTGCTAAAAACTATACTTTATGATATCTCTTTGTATAGTGCAACAACAATACTTTATGCCATCTCTTTGTATAGTGCAACAACAATACTTTATACTATCTCTTTGTATAGTGCAACAACAATACTTTATGCTATCTTTTTGTATAGTGCTACAACAATACTTTATGCTATCTCTTTTTTTTCATGTTAACAAAACGACCAGATCTCAACCTTTCAAAAAACTTCGCGTTATCTCGACGTTATATGAAATATTGATAAAGTAAATGTGATTATAAAAAGATTTACTCTTCTGGAATTGAACTTAATTAAGAATATATATATATATTAAACAAAAATGGTTGTATTGCAACAAAAGTTACACCCATTTTATTTGGATTTAAAAAACATATGTTTATAAACATTCATTAATTTTGACATAAGCCTAAGAAAAATTAGAACAATTTATGTCTGCTGGTTCTTTCCGAGTTACAAGATTTAGATGTAGTGGTTGAAATTCAATACTAGTATCACCTAGCGTCAATGTCCGGTTCATATCAGCAATATGACAAATAGATGAACAAGACATATTTATGCATATATATTTATTGATATGAAGGGAGGAAGGCGAATGAGCGGAAAGACAAAGGCGAAGGAGAACATGGACAAAAGCGTTGAAGGTGAAAGTACAAATGCAAAAAGCGAAGGTAACTTCACCTCTTCACCTTCGTTCCTATGCTCCTTTGTCTTTGTAAAATCCTACTTTCGCATTCTCATGGCCAGTTATTTTAGTTGCGTGTTTAAAAAATTAAGTACAAAGGAACGATATTTTTGGGGTGGCTATGTATTCTGAAAGTAGCTTTCCACTTTTGCTTACCGTGGTAATTAATGAAATGTTCCTCTATGCTTTAGATGCTAGATAAGTAAAGCTTCACTATAAATACAATGTTTCTATTTGCTTACGATGATACAAAAGTATAATTGCCATATATAGCTAAGCTGAACGGTACACATATGATTACATTGTGATTAATTAATTCTGTTTTGCAAAAATGATAAATTTCATAGTGTTAAATAGCTTACAAATTAAAGCAGATTTTTATTGTAGTTTTATAATTAATATCTTTTGTAATCGGTATACCGCTTATCGCATTAATAATCGCATTCTTATAACAAGCGATGTCAGTCAACTTTATGCAGATGAACGGCCAGTGCAGACAAGTTGAATATGGTATAATGATTGCAAAACAAACCCGCTTGTAACAGTACACTTTGTATTATAATTAATTTGAAAAAGATTCCCAGCAGAATATTATAGCGCAATGCTTAATATTTTTACGCGCTGCTATCGTTTTAGATATCAACAACCTTAGACCTTAACCCTTTAGAAAGATTCTTTAATCTGCATTTGTATTTTGCTTTTTTTTTGTTCTTTTGCACTTTGTGTCTAGATCGAATATCAGTTCTATAAACTATTTTGATAATGTCTTTAATTGTGTCAAAGATATCTGACCTCGTTGTCAGAGAAATCTGACCTTGAACGTCAGCGTTAAAACACTGAACAACCGCAATCTGTCTTATCAATTTCACTTTCAATTCAAACACAAGTTTGTAAGTTGATCTGGATGATTTTACATCATTTTGGTGGGTTGGTGTGTCAATCCATGATTTATGTGATTGATGGCGAAATATTAGGAGGGAATCAAAGTGGCAGATAGTATTGAGTATCCAACTTGTGTTACCCAGAGTGGGGAAGCATGCGAAATAAACTTTCCGATAATGTGGAAATTCAAATTTTGTAAGCAGTTGAACTCTGAATTTAAACAAATAAAAATGATAAGATTAACACGGAAGTCATTCAAATACGCGACAGCGCCTGGCAAGCCGTGCAAAGACAGACACACTACATACCATCCGTATCACCCCCCCCCCCCCCCAAAAAAAAAAAAAAATCCAAAAAAACTTAGGTCAAGTATGTTTATATATAGTCACTCATAATGACTGACGTTCTGCATGGTTTTTAATTAGCATTTAACCATCAAGAGATATAATTGAAACTGATAACTACACTGAATGTATACATGTACCTTCATATTACACCACACTATTATTAGACAAAGGTATTATTGGACCAAAAGTAATTTGACAATGTTAAGGGCTTACCACACTCCTCCCAAGCACGTTCAGCGGTGCGTAGACAACTGTGCGTGAGTCTAAAACTAGGATCTAAACATTCTAGGGACGAATATCCCGGGAAACGTTTGAGGTCAGCGTACACTATTGCGTTTCCCTATATGTTCTATATAGAGTCTTGGGAGTCTCCTTGATTTATTTATTCTTCGACAATATCAGGCATGGTCTTCTGATAAAGTTTGAATATAAATCTACATAAAAGCATAGATTCCATACCACCATGACCGTAGGTTTCTACCTCAAATTTCACTTTGAAGACTACCACCCTTGCCTATTGACTAAATTTACTTGTGGCTAACCTGTTTATAGGCATTATTTTAAAAGTAATTTTTTTCTTATCCGAAATGTTTTGGATAATGATTTTTGGTTCCAACAGCTGCAGAAATACACAATTTCTGTTTTTTAGAAGGAGTTTTATTTTTTCTTTACCTATATTGGCCAATCAGCTAATGTTTCTATAGAGTCTTACGGGTTTCCCCTAACTTTTTTTAACCAACCGGGAAGCAGCTTTTATTTAGTGTACACTGATCTTGACTGTTTCACCTCGCATGTCACAGTCACAGTAGTTAACCAATTTTGTCTCGCGGATATAGCCGCCAGAGAATCCTTAGTGATTTAAGCTATCTTTCCTTATGGTTTAAGTATAGGTGGTGTTCCGCACGTTTACAGGTAAAGAACCTGCTGCTGGAGATAAACAACTTAACACCAGTTAGTATTATTTAAAAAATACAATGGATATCATATTAATAGAGCTCTGTAATCTCTACAGGGTTGCTAATAGCAATTTGGTGCAACTTAACATGGTCACTGATTAACGACCTTACATTATGTTTGAAATACCTACTAAACTAAAATTTGTTAAAATTTGTGTTCCAAAAAATCTGCACAATATTTACTATATCCTGTCCTTCAGTGCTTTGTTTACCCATTCTAGTTGCTTTGTTTTAATAAAGTATAAGCTGTACCTTTTTTGTTTTTCAAAAACAATAAATATCATGTTTTCATGATGAGGGATAAACCTACGAAAGAAATGTTTAAATAGATACAGACAAAAATTTAAACCTCATACAACAGCCAATCAAAGGACTATAGGTTTAACAACAGTCGTTTATTTACTGATAACGACTGAGTTAAGAGTCTAGGGTCATGTCTGGTCCGTAGATGTAAGGGTCCGTAATGTCCCAAAATCTGAGCGTCTACAAGTCTAGGCGTCTAGATAACCCAGGCCAAGGAAACTCCGCGTTTTGCCTAGATGCTTTTGAAACAACGATTTTGATTAGCTGCTATTTAATAATCCAATGATATTTAAGGATTAAAAAGGGGTATTCCCACACTGAGCGTGGATCATTAGCTCAGTGGTTAGCGCGTCTGCCTCTGAGTCCAGGGATCGCTGGTTCGATCCCCCGCTACTCCAACTAAAATAACTAATATAGTCGTTCGGATGGGACTTAAAACCGAGGTCCAGTGTTGTGGTGCTATACACCGGGCACTTAAAAGAACCAGGGACGATTCTGGAATTGGAGAGTCCTCTGTATCTTGCACTATCCTCCAAAAACCTAAAATGACTAACACTCTTCTGGAGGCGTCGCTCATATGGGCAACCGGTAATGACGATAAATAAATGGAAATACAAACAAGCAATTCCCACACTAATTTCCTTCATCAGTTAAAGAATTAATAGAGAAAGCGAATACCACGAACTTCCGTTCAAACGGATTAACTTGGTTTTATTCGCTGTTTTCATAGTAAATTCCTACATTATATCCGGCCGCCAGTGGGCGAGCCGGAAAAATAGTACATACGCGTAAATTTGCCTTAACCCGTGTTTACATTCTCACCTTGGTTAACCCGGTACTCTTCGCGAACGGCACTACGACGCGATCACGGCATATGCACCGCTTTTAACAAGCGGGAGTGGGGATGAAAATTTCCCAGCAAGGAATGATATTAGATATAAAACGATGAAAAGCAATATCCAGGCTATATAGGCCAGATTTAATCATTCGTTATGTCATAAAAATGAACCGGTCAAAATACCTTTTATTCCGTGAATAATTCGAATTTCTGTAGATAAGTATGGTCTTATATTGTTTTATATAAAGTCAACAAAGCACGTGATGGGGTTTCAAATTGATAATCTATGTAGACATGTAAAGATATAATATTTCAATTTCTGCAAATCAGGAGTAAGCTAATAATTGAATTCAAAGTAAGAAGGAAAAATGTGTATATATATATTTGTCCTTTCATTTTAGCATAATTTATTTGTAGTAACTTGTCAGAATAGTGGATCACGTGCACTTTTACCCAATTCGACGACGAAAAAAAATCCCAAATTAATTCCGGGCCTTTTTCCCAAAAATAGAGACAACGGTCTGGGTTATAAAAAAACTTAAACTTACGGCTAATAGTTCGTGTAGTTAGAGAAGTCTTACACCATACTTAGCCCTGTGTATACGTTGTGCGTGTTCGTGATGTAGATTTACCATGCTGTTTCCGGAAACATAGTATTGGGCAAAGTTTTCTGGAAATCGAACGAAAATAATTACCCATTTGTTTTCAAATATCAATAATTGATTGTTGGTAATGTTTATAATCTAACTCTTAAATGTGCTGCTTTTTACTTTAGCACATCGCTTCATTATTTGACTATGCTTTTATTACAGCCTCTTTAGAGTTCTTTTTTATCCGGTTTACATGTGTTGTTATAATTGGTTACGGTAACTTAAGGTATAAGTTAAAAGATAGAATAGGATAATTCGGGCAAATAACGCGACAACCCTACACACACCTCGTGCAACCCCAATTCATGTCTTATTTCCCTGCCTTGTTGTAACTACATATCTTATTTCCACACCTTGTTGCCATTTCATGTCTTATTCCCACCACACCTTGTTGCCATTACATGTCTTTTTTCCACACCTTGTTGCCACTACATGTCTTATTTCCACACATGTGATAAATTTAAATAAAAGTCTTAGTGAAAAGGGACATAACTGTTAAACTATATTTGAAAGAGATGCAGAGCTGTTTGAAAATGAAGAAGATTATGATTGGGGATATTAATTTTAAGTTCCACATCATTAACTTAAATACACCTAATAATGTTACAGAATAAAAAACTTTAATGTCAACTCTTCGTGAAAAAGAGGCATACCCTTAATAATATTTAAGGATGTAGAGTATGATGGTGAAAATGTATTTCAATTTTAGATTTATTTTTTGTATTAGTTTCAACTAATAAATCAAGCAAAAAATCGAAGTGAAAAATTTGCATAATTTTAAGTTATTTATAATTATGCCAATTTATTTCTTACAATAAATTACGGACAACAAGTGACCAAATAGAACTTTGGGCGAGTCTATATTCCAAGTTTCAAAATGGTATCTCAGTTTAAAAAAAATATGGATCCAAGCGAATATTTTGCTATACGGACTCCGACGCCAACCCCGATCCTGACGCCAGGTTCGGTATGATAGCTCCCTTTTCTTCAAATAGCTGAGGTGGAATGTACCTTTAAAAATATTTTCTAGACAATAGTGGTATTTTATCAAATGAAAGTTCATGATATTCCTGATACGAAATGGACATTAGTTTTTACAGTTATAAATCCTGTCATTGTACATGACGTCGCAAACAACACCATCTACGCACGTTTTTTGACGGTCTGTCAATGGTAGTAAAATCGCCGTATTTTTCATTTTTGATCTAAAATAGTGACATAAAAACAATTTAACCAAACAGATTGATCATGATAGTGATTTCGTTCATACTGATAGGAAATACATGATAAATTTCTTTACAATTATTAAATGAATAAAAATTGAATGTTTTAAAATTTCGAGTTTTCGTCGATTTTTCACATTTAAAGTCCAATTAGAAAAAATCGGCACGAATTTTTTTTGCATTTTTTTTAATGTTCAGGAACAATTTATTTTCAATTCCATAGTCAATTTTTCAAAAACTTTCAATACCGATTTATTATTCAAACCCGATTTGACGAAGTACACCACACGTCGTATTTTCACGCCATAAATATTTTTCAACTTTTATTCAAGTGCTAAGGTTCAAACAAAGAACAGCAATAGCATTTACAAATAGATAAATATGCAGTTATGGTCATAGCGACATATAGATTAACAGTGTACGTTTACTAGCTCACGTCTTAACATATCCGAAACAAACATAGGAAACGGCTTACGCCAGATAATGTGTGTGAAGTTGGCAGTGAGTAATGAGTAGGGAATTGGATATTCAATATCCAGCTGAAATTAAATCCACTGCCAGCAGTGAGTTGGGTATTCGCTTTACACACACAGCGAATACCCTAATGAGATCGAATCCACAGCCAGCTGTGAGTTGGGTATTCGTTCTACTACGACAGCGAATACCCTAATGAGACTGAATCCACTGCCAGCAGTGAGTTGGGTATTCGCTTTACACATTCAGCGAATACCCTAATGAGATCGAATCCACAGCCAGCTGTGAGTTGGGTATTCGTTCTACACTGACAGCGAATACCCTAATGAGATCAAATCCACATACAGCTGTGAGTTGGGTATTCGTTCTACACTGACAGCGAATACCCTAATGAGATCGAATCCACTGCCAGCAGTGAGTTGGGTATTCGCTTTACACACACAGCGAATACCCTAATGAGATCGAATCCACAGCCAGCTGTGAGTTGGGTATTCGTTCTACACTGACAGCGAATACCCTAATGAGATCGAATCCACTGCCAGCAGTGAGTTGGGTATTCGCTTTACACACACAGCGAATACCCTAATGAGATCGAATCCACAGCCAGCAGTGAGTTGGGAATTCGCTTTACACATTCAGCGAATACCCTAATGAGATCGAATCCACAGCCAGCTGTGAGTTGGGTATTCGTTCTACACTGACAGCGAATACCCTAATGAGATCAAATCCACATACAGCTGTGAGTTGGGTATTCGTTCTACACTGACAGCGAATACCCTAATGAGATCGAATCCACTGCCAGCAGTGAGCTGGGTATTCGCTTTACGCACACAGCGAATACCCTAATGAGATCGAATCAACAGCCAGCTGTGAGTTGGGTATTCGTTCTACACTGACAGCGAATACCCTAATGAGATCGAATCCACTGCCAGCAGTGAGTTGGGTATTCGCTTTACACACACAGCGAATACCCTAATGAGATCGAATCCACAGCCAGCAGTGAGTTGGGTATTCGCTTTACACAAACAGCGAATACCCTAATGAGATCGAATCCACTGCCAGCTGTGAGTTGGGTATTCGTTCAACACTGACAGCGAATACCCTAATGAGATCGAATCCACAGCCAGCTGTGAGTTGGGTATTCGTTCTACAATGACAGCGAATACCCTAATGAGATCGAATCCACTGCCAGCTGTGAGTTGGGTATTCGTTCTACACTGACAACGAATACCCTAATGAGATCGAATCAACAGCCAGCTGTGAGTTGGGTATTCGTTCTACACTGACAGCGAATACCCTAATGAGATCGAATCCACTGCCAGCAGTGAGTTGGGTATTCGCTTTACACACACAGCGAATACCCTAATGAGATCGAATCCACAGCCAGCAGTGAGTTGGGTATTCGCTTTACACAAACAGCGAATACCCTAATGAGATCGAATCCACTGCCAGCTGTGAGTTGGGTATTCGTTCAACACTGACAGCGAATACCCTAATGAGATCGAATCCACAGCCAGCTGTGAGTTGGGTATTCGTTCTACAATGACAGCGAATACCCTAATGAGATCGAATCCACTGCCAGCTGTGAGTTGGGTATTCGTTCTACACTAACATCGAATCCATAGCCATCTGTGAGTTGGATATTCGTTCTACAATGACAGCGAATACCCTAATGAGATCGAATCCACAGCCAGCTGTGAGTTGGGTATTCGTTCTACACTGACAGCGAATACCCTAATGAGATTGAATCCACTGCCAGTGGTGAGTTGGGTATTCGCTTTACGCAAACAGCGAATACCCTAATGAGATCGAGTTGGGTATTCGCTTTACACAAACACCCAATACCCTATGGAAGTGGTCCGGAATAAACTGTGATGGGGTGATCCGGAACTGCCATTTTGTTATGTTGTAGTGTATTTTCACGTCATCTCTTTATTTACTTACTCTTATTTTTGGTAACTAATTTGTACCTTTACTCCGAATGGAAGTGACTTTTTTTGCACCATTTTGAAGGAATATCTTGCTGTTGCTTAAGAAGGTCGAATTTTACTTTGAAAATTGTTGGTTAACTTTTAGTGACCGGAAATTAACCGAAGTTATTTTTTTTTGACTCGGGAAGTTATATCCAGGCGATAACCGGAAGTGATCCGGAATAGACCATGTTGGGGTGATCCGGAACTACCCATTTTTTAGTATTTTATTGAAATAAACGCAATGAGCAGCAGTGAGTTTGTGCAATGAGTTGGGTATTCGCTTTAAACTCACAGCCAATAGCGTAATGAGACCGAATCCACTGACAGCAGTGAGTTGGGTATTCAATTTACCTAAAAGGAGAATACCAAAATGAGATCAAATCCACTGCCATTAGTGAGTTGGGTATTCGTACTACACTGACAGCGTATACCCTAATGAGATCGAATCCACTGCCAGCAGTGAATTGGGTATTCGCTCTACACATACAGCGAATACCCTAATGAGATCGAATCCACTGCCAGCGGCGAGTTGGGTATTCGCTTTACACAAACAGTCAATACCCTAATGAGATAAAATCCATTTCCAGCAGTGAGTTAGGTATTCGCTTACACACACAGCGAATACCCTAATGAGATTGAATCCACTGCCAGCTGTGAGTTGGGTATTCGCTTTAAACAAACAGTGAATACCCTAATGAGATCGAATCTATTGCCAGCAGTATGTATTCGGTCTTCACAAAAGATGTGTGAAGTTAGCGGCTTACCGGCCTTGCGACCTGGCGGCGTGAAGTTAGCGGCCTAACGGCCTAGCGGCCTGGCGGCGTGAAGTTAGCGGCCTGGCGGACTAGCGGCCTGGCGGCGTGAAGTTAGCGGCCTGGCGGCGTGAAGTTAGCGGCATGGCGGGGTGAAGTTAGCGGCCTAGCGGCGTGAAGATGGCTTCCTTTACCACAATTTAGGTTGATCTTATAAACGGATTGAAATGTATTTTTACAGCATATAATGTAAATTGCAGGGGTGTATAAGAAAGTTATCGACATGATTTAGCTTTTATTTTTTTAAATATATTATTTAACAATGTTCTAGTTTATCTGCAAAGACGACTCGGAATCTCTTTGTACATTTACTCCCATGTACTCTTTGTAATTTACATTGCAGTTGAGGATTAAGTAAAATATGAACAAGAACTAGCTTTGATTTTTGTTTAACTTTTCGAAACCTGGCGGCCTAGCGGCATGTCGGCCTAGCTGCCTAGCGGCCTAAACTTAAAATTTATCATAATTTATGTTTATCTTAAAAATGTCTTGAAATCGATTTTTCAGCATATTATGTACATTTCAGGGGTGAATAAGCAAAATATCAACAAGAACTAGCTTTGATTTTTTTTGTAAGTTTTCGAAGCCTGGCGGCCTTCTTGATTGTTTGAAATTCGATCTTATGCATGTTTTGAATGTCCAGCAGTGCATTCTGCATATAAACGCAATTACGGAGGCTCTGATCTGTACAGTCTTCTAAGCTGGTCAAACAATCTATACATGGTTGGAACCAGAATTTAAACCCTCGCAAACATATATGTTTACATTTAAGATATGTCCCTCTTTTAATGAAATAAATATCAGAAACCGAGACCAGCCTCGGATTGGAGCCTTACGTCTTTCGCTTTAACCTGGATTGCTTTGTTGCGGTCTCTTCTGGTATGTAGAATAATTTTCAGATCTCTTTTGTTGCGAGTAAAATGGTATATAAAACATGAAAACTGTTCATCAACTGGTGGAGATTTAGGACGACGTACGTAATGTTTACTTATACAAAGAATGCCATATTCTGCATATACTCGCAATTACGGAGGCTCGGATCTGTGCAGTCTCCAAAGCTGGCCAAACAATTCATACATGGTTGGAACCGGAATTTAAACCTTCGAAAATATGTATGTTTACCTTTACGATATGTCCAAATTTTAAAGAAAAAAGATACCAGAAACCGAGACCAACCTCGGATTTAAGCCCTCCTTCTTTCGCTTTAACCTGGATTGCTTTGGTGCGATCTCTTCCGGCATGCAGAATAATTTTAAGATCTCGTTCTTGCGATTAAAATGGTATATAAAACATAAAAACTGTTCGTAAAATGGTGGAGATTTAGGACGACGTAACGTTTAACAATAGAAGAAATCCATATTCTGCACATAATTGCAATTACGCAGGCACGGATCTGTACAGTCTTCTAAGCTGGCCAAACAATCTATATATGGTTGGAACCAGAATTTAAACCCTCACAAACATGTATGTTTACCGTTACGATATGTCACGCTTTCCATGAAATAAATATAAGAAACCGAGACCAGCCTCGGATTCGAGCCCTACTTCTTTCGCTTTAACCTAGTTTGAATTAGTGCGGTTTCTTCAGTCTTGTAGAATAATTTTCAGATTTCTTTATTGCGAGTAAAATGGTATATAAAACATGACAACTGTTCATGAAATGGCGGAGATTTAAGACGACGTAATCTTTACCAAGAGAAAAAATGCCATATTCTGCATATAATCGCAATTACGGAGGCTCGGATCTGGACAGTCTTCTAAACTAGCCAAACAATCCATACATGGTTGGAACCGGAATTTAAACCTTCGAAAATATGTATGTTTATCTTTACGATATGTTCCTTTTTAAAGAAAAAATATATCAGAAACCGAGACCAACCTCGGATTATAACCCTCCTTCTTTTGCTTTAACCTGGATTCCTTTGTTGCGATCTCTTCCGGCATGCTGAATAATTTTAAGATCTCGTTCTTGCGATTAAAATGGTATATAAAACATAAAAACTGTTCATTAAATGGTGGATATTTAGGACGACGTAACGTTTAACAATAGAACAAATCCATATTCTGCATATAATCGCAATTAAGGAGGCTCGGATCTGTAGAGTCTTCTTATCTGGCCAAACATTTCATACATGGTTGGAACCAGAATTTCAACCCTTGCAAATATGTATGCCTACCATAGTGACCTGTACCTATTTGAAATAAAAGAAAAATCAGAAATCCAGTCCAGACTCGGTTTCGAGCCCCAAGTGTTTTATTTATTTGCATCGCTTTAGTTAAATTTCCTCAGGCCTGCAGGACGTAATGTTAACCAATAACTGGCAGTGGATTCGATCTTAGGGTATTCGCTGTTTGTGTAAAGCGAATACCCAATTCGCTGCTGGCAGTGGATTCGATTTTATAAGGGTATTCGCTGACAGTGTAGAACGAATAACCAACTCACAGCTGGCAGTGGATTCGATCTCATTAGGGTATTCGATCTCAGTGTAGAACGAATACCAAACTCACTGCTGGCAGTGGATTCGATCTCATTACGGTATTCGCTGTTTGTGTAAAGCGAATACCCAACTCACTGCTGGCTGTGGATTCGATCTCATTAGGGTATTCGGTGTTTGTGTAAAGCGAATACCCAACTCACTGCTGGCAGTGGATTCGATCTCATTAGCGTATTCGCTGTCGGTGTAGAACGAATACCCAACTCACAGCTGGCTGTGAATTTGATCTCATAAGGGTCTTCGCTGTCAGTGTAGAACGAATACCCAACTCACAGCTGGCTGTGGATTCGAACTCATTAGGGTATTCGCTGTTTGTGTAAAGCGAATACCCAACTCACACCTGGCTGTGGATTCGATCTCATTAGGGTATTCGCTGTGTATGTAAAGCGAGTA
This sequence comes from Corbicula japonica, assembly GCA_038501625.1. Classification (NCBI taxonomy): domain Eukaryota; kingdom Metazoa; phylum Mollusca; class Bivalvia; order Venerida; family Cyrenidae; genus Corbicula; species Corbicula japonica. Next base: position 2,789,239 of record JAZAYU010000079.1, read on the forward strand.
CCCAACAATGCTGTCAATGGATTTGATCTCATTAGGGTATTCGCTGTCAGTGTAGAACGAATACCAAACTCACAGCTGGCTGTGGATTCGATCTCATCAGGGTATTCGCTGTCAGTGTAGAACGAATACCCAACTCACAGCTTGCTGTGTATTCGATCTCATTAGGGTATTCGCTGTTTGTGTAAAGCGAATATCCAACTCATTGCTGGCTGTGGATTCGATCTCATTAGGGTATTCGCTGTGTGTGTAAAGCGAATACCCAACTCACTGCTGGCAGTGGATTCGATTTCATTAGGGTATTCGCTGACAGTGTAGAACGAATACCCAACTCACTGCTGGCTTTTGATTCGATCTCATTAGGGTATTCGCTGTCAGTGTAAAGCGAATACCCAACTCACTGCTGGCAGTGGATTCGATCTCATTAGGGTATTCGCTGTCAGTGTAGAACTAATACCCAACTCACAGCTGGCTGTCGATTCGATCTCATTAGGATATTCGCTGTCAGTGTAGAACGAATACCAAACTCACAGCTGGCTGTAGATTCGATATCATTAGGGTATTCGCTGTTTGTGTAAAGCGAATACCCAACTCACAGCTGGCAGTGGATTCGATCTCATTAGGGTATTCGCTGTCAGTGTAAAACGAATACCCAACTCACTGCTGGCAGTTGATTCGATCTTATTAGGGTATTCGCTGTCATGGTAGAACGAATACCCAACCCACTGCTGGCTGTGGATTCGATCTAATTAGGTTATTCGCTGTCAGTGTAGAACGAATACCCAACTCACAGCTGGCTGTGGATTCGATCTCATTAGGGTATTCGCTGTTTGTGTAAACCGAATTCCCAATTCACTGCTGGCTGTGGATTCGATCTCAATAGGGTATTCGCTGTTTGTGTAAAGCGAATACCCAACTCACTGCTGGCTGTGGATTCGATCTAATTAGGGTATTCGCTGTGTTTGTAAAGCGAATACCCAACTCACTGCTGGCAATGGTTTCGATCTCATTAGGGTATTCGCTGTCAGTGTAGAACGAATACCCAACTCACAGCTGGCTGTGAGTTCGATCTCATTAGGTTATTCGCTGTCAGTGTAGAACGAATACCCAACTCACAGCTGGATGTGGATTCGATCTCATTAGGGTATTCGCTGTTTGTGCAAAGCGAATACCCAACTCACAGCTGGCAGTGGATTCGATCTCATTAGGTTATTCGCTGTTTGTGTAAAGCGAATACCCAACTCACAGTTGGCAGTGGATTCGATCTCATTAGGTTATTCGCTGTGTGTGTAAAGCGAATACCCAAATCACTGCTGGCAGTGGATTCGATCTCATTAGGGTATTCGCTGTCAGTGTAGAACAAATACCCAACTCACAGCTGGCTGTGGATTCGATCTCATTAGGGTATTCGCTGTGTGTGTAAAGCGAATACCCAACTCACTGCTGGCAGTGGATTCGATCTCATTACGGTATTCGCTGTTTGTGTAAAGCGAATACCCAACTCACTGCTGGCTGTGGATTCGATCTCATTAGGGTATTCGGTGTTTGTGTAAAGCGAATACCCAACTCACTGCTGGCAGTGGATTCGATCTCATTAGCGTATTCGCTGTCGGTGTAGAACGAATACCCAACTCACAGCTGGCTGTGAATTTGATCTCATAAGGGTCTTCGCTGTCAGTGTAGAACGAATACCCAACTCACAGCTGGCTGTGGATTCGAACTCATTAGGGTATTCGCTGTTTGTGTAAAGCGAATACCCAACTCACACCTGGCTGTGGATTCGATCTCATTAGGGTATTCGCTGTGTATGTAAAGCGAGTACCCAACAATGCTGTCAATGGATTCGATCTCATTAGGGTATTCGCTGTCAGTGTAGAACGAATACCAAACTCACAGCTGGCTGTGGATTCGATCTCATTAGGGTATTCGCTGTCAGTGTAGAACGAATACCCAACTCACAGCTTGCTGTGTATTCGATCTCATTAGGGTATTCGCTGTTTGTGTAAAGCGAATATCCAACTCATTGCTGGCTGTGGATTCGATCTCATTAGGGTATTCGATGTTTGTGTAAAGCGAATACCCAACTCACTGCTGGCAGTGGATTCGATTTCATTAGGGTATTCGCTGACAGTTTAGAACGAATACCCAACTCACTTCTGGCTTTTGATTCGATCTCATTAGGGTATTCGCTGTCAGTGTAAAGCGAATACCCAACTCACAGCTGGCAGTGGATTCGATCTCATTAGGGTATTCGCTGTCAGTGTAGAACGAATACCCAACTCACAGCTGGCTGTCGATTCGATCTCATTAGGATATTCGCTGTCAGTGTAGAACGAATACCCAACTCACAGCTGGCTGTAGATTCGATATCATTAGGGTATTCGCTGTTTGTGTAAAGCGAATACCCAACTCACAGCTGGCAGTGGATTCGATCTCATTAGGGTATTCGCTGTCAGTGTAAAACGAATACCCAACTCACTGCTGGCAGTTGATTCGATCTTATTAGGGTATTCGCTGTCATGGTAGAACGAATACCCAACCCACTGCTGGCTGTGGATTCGATCTCATTAGGTTATTCGCTGTCAGTGTAGAACGAATACCCAACTCACAGCTGGCTGTGGATTCGATCTCTTTAGGGTATTCGCTGTTTGTGTAAACCGAATTCCCAATTCACTGCTGGCTGTGGATTCGATCTCAATAGGGTATTCGCTGTTTGTATAAAGCGAATACCCAACTCACTGCTGGCTGTGGATTCGATCTAATTAGGGTATTCGCTGTTTGTGTAAAGCGAATACCCAACTCACTGCTGGCAATGGTTTCGATCTCATTAGGGTATTCGCTGTCAGTGTAGAACGAATACCCAACTCACAGCTGGCTGTGAGTTCGATCTCATTAGGTTATTCGCTGTCAGTGTAGAACGAATACCCAACTCACAGCTGGATGTGGATTCGATCTCATTAGGGTATTCGCTGTTTGTGCAAAGCGAATACCCAACTCACAGCTGGCAGTGGATTCGATCTCATTAGGTTATTCGCTGTGTGTGTAAAGCGAATACCCAACTCACTGCTGGCAGTGGATTCGATCTCATTAGAGTATTCGCTGTCAGTGTAGAACAAATACCCAACTCACAGCTGGCTGTGGATTCGATCTCATTAGGGTATTCGCTGTGTGTGTAAAGCGAATACCCAACTCACTGCTGGCAGTGGATTCGATCTCATTAGGGTATTCGCTGTCAGTGTAGAACGAATACCCAACTCACAGCTGGCTGTGGATTCGATCTCATTAGGGTATTCGCTGTGTGTGTAAAGCGAATACCCAACTCACTGCTGGCAGTGGATTCGATCTCATTAGGGTATTCGCTGTCAGTGTAGAACGAATACCCAACTCACAGCTGGCTGTGGATTCGATCTCATTAGGGTATTCGCTGTCAGTGTAGAACGAATACCCAACTCACAGCTGGCTGTGGATTCGATCTCATTAGGGTATTCGCTGTTTGTGTAAAGCGAATACCCAACTCACAGCTGGCAGTGGATTTGATCTCATTAGGGTATTCGCTGTCAGTGTAGAACGAATACCCAACTCACTGCTGGCTGTGATTCGATCTCATTAGGGTATTCGCTGTCAGTGTAGAACGAATACCCAACTCACAGCTGGCTGTGGATTCGATCTCATTAGGGTATTCGCTGTGTGTGTAAAGCGAATACCCAACTCACTGCTGGCAGTGGATTCGATCTCATTAGGGTATTCGCTGTCAGTGTAGAACGAATACCCAACTCACAGCTGGCTGTGGATTCGATCTCATTAGGGTATTCGCTGTCAGTGTAGAACGAATACCCAACTCACAGCTGGCTGTGGATTCGATCTCATTAGGGTATTCGCTGTTTGTGTAAAGCGAATACCCAACTCACAGCTGGCAGTGGATTCGATCTCATTAGGGTATTCGCAGTTTGTGTAAAGCGAATACCCAACTCACTGCTGGCTGTGGATTCAATCTCATTAGGATATTCGCTGTTTGTGTAAAGCGAATACCCAACTCACTGCTGGCAGTGGATTCGATCTCATTAGGGTATTCGCTGTTTGTGTAAAGCGAATACCCAACTCACTGCTGGCTGTGGATTCGATCTCATTAGGGTATTCGCTGTGTGTGTAAAGCGAATACCCAACTCACTGCTGGCAGTGGATTCGATCTCATTAGGGTATTCGCTGTCAGTGTAGAACGAATACCCAACTCACAGCTGGCTGTGAGTTCGATCTCATTAGGGTATTCGCTGTCAGTGTAGAACGAATACCCAACTCACAGCTGGCTGTGGATTCGATCTCATTAGGGTATTCGCTGTGTGTGTAAAGCGAATACCCAACTTACTGCTGGCAGTGGATTCGATCTCATTAGGGTATTCGCTGTCAGTGTAGAACGAATACCCAACTCACAGCTGGCTGTGGATTCGATCTCATTAGGGTATTCGCTGTCAGTGTAGAACGAATACCCAACTCACTGCTGGTTGTGAGTTCGATCTCATTAGGGTATTCACTGTCAGTGTAGAACGAATACCCAACTCACAGCTGGCTGTGGATTCGATCTCATTAAGGTATTCGCTGTGTGTGTAAAGCGAATACCCAACTCACTGCTGGCAGTGGATTCGATCTCATTAGGGTATTCGCTGTCAGTGTAGAACGAATACCCAACTCACTGCTGGCTGTGGATTCGATCTCATTAGGGTATTCGCTGTCTGTGTAGAACGAATACCCAACTCACAGCTGGCTGTGGATTCGATCTCATTAGGGTATTCTCTGTTTGTGTAAAGCGAATACCCAACTCACAGCTGGCAGTGGATTCGATCTCATTAGGGTATTCGCAGTTTGTGTAAAGCGAATACCCAACTCACTGCTGGCTGTGGATTCGATCTCATTAGGGTATTCGCTGTTTGTGTAAAGCGAATACCCAACTCACTGCTGGCAGTGGATTCGATCTCATTAGGGTTTTCGCTGTTTGTGTAAAGCGAATACCCAACTCACTGCTGGCTGTGGATTCGATCTCATTAGGGTATTCGCTGTGTGTGTAAAGCGAATACCCAACTCACTGCTGGCAGTGGATTCGATCTCATAAGGGTATTCGCTGTCAGTGTAGAACGAATACCCAACTCACAGCTGGCTGTGAGTTCGATCTCATTAGGGTATTCGCTGTCAGTGTAGAACGAATACCCGACTCACAGCTGGCTTTGGATTCGATCTCATTAGGGTATTCGCTGTGTGTGTAAAGCGAATACCCAACTTACTGCTGGCAGTGGATTCGATCTCATTAGGGTATTCGCTGTCAGTGTAGAACGAATACCCAACTCACAGCTGGCTGTAGATTCGATCTCATTAGGGTATTCGCTGTCAGTGTAGAACGAATACCCAACTCACAGCTGGCAGTGGATTCGATCTCATTAGGGTATTCTCTGTTTGTGTAAAGCGAATACCCAACTCACAGCTGGCAGTGGATTCGATCTCATTAGGGTATTCGCAGTTTGTGTAAAGCGAATACCCAACTCACTGCTGGCTGTGGATTCGATCTCATTAGGGTATTCGCTGTTTGTGTAAAGCGAATACCCAACTCACTGCTGGCAGTGGATTCGATCTCATTAGGGTATTCGCTGTCAGTGTAGAACGAATACCCAACTCACAGCTGGCTGTGGATTCGATCTCATTAGGGTATTCGCTGTTTATGTAAAGCGAATACCCAACTCACTGCTGGCAGTGGATTTGATCTCATTAGGGTATTCGCTGTCAGTGTAGAACGAATACCCAACTCACTGCTGGTTGTGAGTTCGATCTCATTAGGGTATTCACTGTCAGTGTAGAACGAATACCCAACTCACAGCTGGCTGTGGATTCGATCTCACTAGGGTATTCGCTGTGTGTGTAAAGCGAATACCCAACTCTCTGCTGGCAGTGGATTCGATCTCATTAGGGTATTCGCTGTCAGTGTAGAACGAATACCCAACTCACAGCTGGCTGTGGATTCGATCTCATTAGGGTATTCGCTGTCAGTGTAGAACGAATACCCAACTCACAGCTGGCTGTGGATTCGATCTCATTAGGGTATTCTCTGTTTGTGTAAAGCGAATACCCAACTCACAGCTGGCAGTGGATTCGATCTCATTAGGGTATTCGCAGTTTGTGTAAAGCGAATACCCAACTCACTGCTGGCTGTGGATTCGATCTCATTAGGGTATTCGCTGTTTGTGTAAAGCGAATACCCAACTCACTGCTGGCAGTGGATTCGATCTCATTAGGGTTTTCGCTGTTTGTGTAAAGCGAATACCCAACTCACTGCTGGCTGTGGATTCGATCTCATTAGGGTATTCGCTGTGTGTGTAAAGCGAATACCCAACTCACTGCTGGCAGTGGATTCGATCTCATAAGGGTATTCGCTGTCAGTGTAGAACGAATACCCAACTCACAGCTGGCTGTGAGTTCGATCTCATTAGGGTATTCGCTGTCAGTGTAGAACGAATACCCAACTCACAGCTGGCTTTGGATTCGATCTCATTAGGGTATTCGCTGTTTGTGCAAAGCGAATACCCAACTCACTGCTGGCAGTGGATTCGATTTCAGCTGGATATTGAATATCCAATTCCCTACTCATTACTCATTGCCAACTTCACACACCTCAGATAATATAGGTTAAGTAAGCAAAAGAGTTTAGTGTACAAAGCATGTTAATGCATAGAAATCACTAATAATAGTATACAGAAATATATTTGCCTTAACAATATCAAAAGTATAGCTGTAGGACCTTTGACTTTCAAAAGAATGTCTATCTATTTTCAAGGATTTCTATGTTTTAGATCTGTTAAAATTTAACTCCGTTACTATTTACATATTATCTCAATAATAAGGTAAGTTAATAGCTCTCAAAATCTTTCCAGCCAAGTACCCTAAATTACGTTAGTCATTTTTGATTTCTTTACTTATAAATTTTAACATATTTTGCCTTCTAAAGTAATATTGTTTTACAAATCTCTTTCGGTCATAATGAAATTGTTTACAAATAAGCAACTAGTGCACTTTCTATCATCAAGAGGTATGCCCCTCCACCTTCCTTTTTCAACCGGTAAACGATGATTTCTGGTGAGAAACAAAATAAGATTTCTACAGCCTTTTTGAGGTAAAGCATCAATGTACTGACTTCTTTTAAAATCTGTCTTAAAAAATTATAAAAATTGGAATCTGAAGTTTTTGCGATTTCATTTCGCAAATTTTGAATTAAAAATATCTGTGACTGTTTGTTTCTTTGTTTTGTTTTAACCATTTTGCATTCGGAAAACTTTGACAAATTCCAGAGAATCCTAAGTTGCAAAGTTGATATTTTATATTATCAAGCCATGTGGACTTAATTCGCTTTCCGGAATATAAACTATAAAGTAAATTATAAACTTAAGTTGCCAGTTTTGGATTTAGAATATTTGCGGGACCATCGATAAGTTTCGCCCAGTAAGATAACATTCGATTTGGAATATCTACGGTTAACGGCAAGATTTCTAATTCACCGTACATGATATTAGACGGTGTGGATTTCTTCATTTTAAAACGGTATTTACTGTACACGTTCTAAAATGTCTAGATTTCCATATCCCAATATTTCTGATCCATAAAGAAGAATAGGTTTTACTGTTGTTTTTTTAAAAGATCTATTTGAAAATCGAACGGTAACGACAAATAATTGATTTTCCGAAGAAGTAAAAATAGAGCTTTGTTTGCTTAAGCTTGCTCTGCAATATATGTTTTTGTTTTTGTAAATGAACCGTTTTTGTAAAGAATATGCCTAAATATTTGTACTCATCCACGTTTTCTAGTTCGACATCGCCTAATTTATAGTTTCGGTTAGACGCTCTTCTTTTCTGTGAAAAAGTTATAATTTTTGTTTTATCTGTATTAAAATTTAAATCGTTAAGAAATATGCTAAATAGAAAAGGTGAAAGGTTTTCACCTTGTCTCACCCCATTAAAGCAGCTAAAAATAGGTCGCTATGATGAGAGCATGGCGCACATTTTCGTCGTGGCGAAAAAATGGGATTAATTAGTGAAAATGAAGTGTTTATTGGGACTAAATATGGATAAAACATTGTAAAAACGTTTCTGTGATGTCTGATAAAAAGGATAGTCAAACTTATCAGAAGAAAAACTCAAAAAAAAAGGAAAAAAGAAAAGGCCGGCGAGTTAACCTTTACAAAATTGCACAGAAAACACGGGAAATACGTGTGCACAAAGTGATATTCAATATAGCCAGACATTGACAGCTAAAAAGTGTAAACAAAGCAGTGAACTGAAAGTAAGTGATAATTTACATTCTGCTAGTGACAGTTTACATTCTGCATACATTCATCTTTATGATATGAGCTACAAGTCGCCATCACAGTCGGTGCAACCGAGGCAACATCCGGCTACGCCATATGCTATGCAAGCGACATATATGGTAAGTCCTTCATTATCGCCCCAAATGCCCGGATTCCCGGCATCGCGACTACCGTGGACTGTACAGCTATTAGACGAAATGAAAATTATTAAGGATAAAGTGCAGTCTTTAAAAAGTATTGAAAAAAACGTGAATTTAATAAATGCTAAAGTGTCAGATCTAGAAATAAAATTCAAAGATATGGACACCAGAGTGATCGACGTAGAGAAAGCTTGTAGTTTCACGGAAACGGAACTTGAAAGAAGCAGGTCGGAGCTCAAGGAATCGAAATCCTTGTTAGTAAATCTCTCCAAAAATGTGAGAACCTTGAACTTGAGGCCACCTCGCTTAAGAAACTTAACACCGAACTTAAAGACACGCTGAAAATGGAAACAGGAAAAGTTAACAACCGAGCTCATCGTCATGGAAAAAGGGCACTAAATCTCGCCCAATTGTTGTTAAGTTTCATTATTATAAAGACAAAGAACACATTCGCAACTTGTCCTTTGAAAAGGCAGACGATCTCAAAGCCGCAAAACGCGGAATCAGTTTACAGCTACCCAGAGACATCCGAGAGGCTCGGAAGGGACTATATCCAGCTATGGAAACAGCAAAGGGGCAGGGAAGGAAGTTAAATTCATTGGCAAAGATCTGTACATCAACGACCGGAAGTACGTACCAAACAAGTCCAGTGTAACTGGTTAGGGAAGCCAAGAGGAGCTCAAAATTCTATTTTGGAACATTAATGGTTTAAAGAGAAAATTATGTGATTTAGACATTTTGACTTTTATTGAGAATTTTGACTTAGTATTTCTACACTAAACTTGGTTAAGTAGTGACGGCACTCAAATTCTGATATAAATGGTTTTGATTGTGTGCATATTTTTGGTTCTAAATCAAAAAACACAAAGAAAGGACGGCATAGTGGTGGAATAACGTTTTACTGTAGAAAACAGTTTTAAAAATATATACATATTGTTGATAAACTTAAACAAGGTATTATTTGGGTTAAAATTTCAAAGGAATTGTTGACATTAGATGAAGATGTCTTTATATGTCATTGTTACATTCCCCCATCTGATTCCAAAATCATGCTTAATTCTGATTTTGATTTTTTGAGAAACTAGAAGCAGATATTATGAAATATGATAATTTAGGTAAAGATTGTATTTTCATACTTCAATCAATTATATCTAAAGTGCTGAATTCGGGTAAAAAATTATACTGTATATTTATTGACTACGAATTATGTTTCGACAAAAATGACCACTCCCTCCTTTGGGTAAAACTCTTAAACGAAAATATTAGCAACAAATTTGTTAAGGCAATAAAGTCAATATATACTACCGTAAAGTCATGTGTTCGATACAAATCCATACTTTCCGAATTCTTCGAGTCAAAAATGGGCTTGAAACAGGGGGACCCGAGTTCGCCACTTCTATTTATGCTATTCGTAAATGACATCATAAATAATATTAACTCCGATCTTGAAGGTATCTTCACAATTGACGAACTTAAATTATTTTTGATTTTATACGCCGACGACCAGGTTTTATTTGCTACTTCGCCAGAATTACTTCAATCAATGTTGACATATATTGAAAACTACAGTAACACTTTGGAAATGAAAATCAATACCTCTTAAACAAAAGCAGTAATCTTTGAAAAGGGTCGAAGTACACATAAACGATTCTATTTTTATGAAACAGAGATAGAAGTTGTATCCTCCTTTAAATATTTAGGTGTTCATCTTTTTAAAAATGGATATTGGTATAGAAGTCTAAAACTAACCTCACAACACGCATCGTTTGCATTACATAATCTTTTTCAAATTATCGACAAGATAGAACTTCCAACTGCACAAAAACTTAAACTTTTTGACACCCTAGTAGGATCAATATTAAATTTTTGTTCAGAAATTTGGGGTATGCACCCAGCAAAAGATATAGAACTAATTCACACTAAATTTTTGAGAAGAATTCTAGGAGTCAAGAATTCAACAAATCTAATGGCAATGTATGGAGAACTTGGTTGTTTCCCAATGTCAGTGATAAGAAAATTAAATATGATAAGATATTGGATCAAGGTTATAAAAGAAAACAAGACATCGCTGCTTAAACAAGTTTACTTGATGTTGAATCGAGACGCTGATCTTAATAATTCAAATAAGAAGAACTGGGCTTCATATATTAAAAATATGCTAGAAAGTTATGGGTTAGGAGATATTTGGCTTTACCAGTTCGATATCGATATACCGTATCCAATCATTAAGCAACGAATTTTTGATGAATTTAAAAAATCTTGGTACGCTAATATTAATAACTCAAGTCGACTAGAATCATATCGAGGGGTTAATGCCAGAAGGTACCAAGCGACATTTTTGTGATTTTGAGTAAATCAAGTTTTAAAGTTCAAAGTTGAATGGTAAATCAAGGATTGCTGAGGTTAAATTGATACTTCACAAAGTAATAGAATATATCAAGTCCTATATATCTTAATAATATACATGTCATTATCTTAATTAATGACTGCTAATTTATTAGTTTAATGCTTGGCGCCTTTTGGCATGCGTCCAAATAGGCAATAATTTCTTCCAGAAGGTACCATATGAAGTATTTGGTTCCTTTTGGCTCTAACTGTTTAACGGATTTATTTCATATTTATGCCTAAAAGGAAACTTGTAAAGAAAGTTCCCTTATGGTTTTCTGTCATTTTACGCAAAAAGAACAATCAGAATTGCCAGATTTTAATTTCATTTGAGCTAGTAAATTGAAAATTACATTTTTATGTGTTATATATTACAAAAAGCAAAATAGATCAGTCATCGAAGAACTATTAAACACAGTTAAACTAGTATTTCTAGTAAAGAACTGACTTGAAAATGTATAAGGTTAAATATTTAGACAATGTACTTCAGAGATAAACATACATTCAAACATAGATCTGTATGCTATGAATATTCTTTGCTCTGATTCTGTATCCTCATCTTCAGAGTCAATTGGTACATAGTGCTTTTCAGTCTTGCTGATTGTCAAAGAGGCATAATGTTGATAAAACTCTTCTGAAATTATTTCCCGTTCACATAGAGGGATGGGATCCTTTAACTTCTGAATCGATATTGGAAGTTTGGACAGGTACAGGTCTTCATCAGGCTGCCCACTTTAGGATTTTCCCCGTTTCCTTGTTGACATTTGTACTTGAATTTCCTGAAAGTCCGTGCAAACACAGACCTTGGAATGTCTTGTCGCCCTTGAGACCACTTTACACGGAGTCAGTTAATACACTGGCCAGTAATGGATGTTTTGAGATTTTTCAGCACTTCTATGCTTAAATCTTTGAAGTCAATAATATGGTTGTATTTTATTGGTACAGTTACATATAGTTTTTTCTTCCGAGCTAATGCGATAAGTTTACACCACTGTGAAGGGACCGACCAGTGTGGTTTTCTTTACCTTTTCTATGGATGCATGGACCAAATCACATTCCATCTGTGAATGTCCTGATACCAAGAACTTGTGACTAATTCAATTTAATTGTGGTACAATTGATATTGCGTACAGGTGTAATGAAGTAACACACTAGTTTCTGTCCGCCACATGAATCAGAATAGTATTACTATTTTTATTTAGGTCTGTTGAATGACACACGGACATTGTGTTTTTAAGAAGGAATTTCGCAAATTCACAAGATCCTCGTTTTCCCACATGTGACAGAAGACATGTTTATTCCCCTAAAGAATATAATACAGTATGTACCAAATAAGCCGAGTGTGTGTCACCAACACAGTAGAAACTGTCAGCACCATCTTCAGTGTGTCTGAGATCTTTAGACCAGTTTCATTCTGTAACTGTCTCTTCTTCTAATTTGGAACTGAATCAACAACCTTAATTAGCACCAGTAATGTGCTTTGTGCCTATAGAACCAGAGCTGGGATGAGAGACTGCATGTACTGGACAAGCAGCATGTTCTGTGGTTTCATATGCAAGACTCATGTCTTCATGCATAGGAATAGTGCTGAGTTCTATGTCCTGATGTCTAATGCCTGTGCTATGCTCTGTGCCTTCATGAATATGACCAGTAATGTGCTTTGTGTTCATTTATAGGAACAGAGCTGGGCTCTTTCACTTCAAGAATAAGACCAGTAATTAGATCTTTATATTGATGTATGGCACAATTACTGGATTTGTTCCAGAATACTTATTGTAGGACCAGAAATGTTCATGAAGCATATAAATAAACTCCACAGGTATCTATCCATCTTGTGTAGAGAGTCGTTCTTCTTGCCCATTTTGAGTAGGTACTTCCCCAAGCAGTGTTGCATGTAATAAATCATCATCATACCATGCACCTTTCTGGCAAAACAAAAGCATATTAATTACACCAATAGGAAATATTAGCTCTGTTATTCTTGTAATACCAGTACTAGCAGATTCTTAATTTTAAAGTTTTATAATTTAAGATGTTAGATAATAAAATCATAATAATTTGCCCTGGAAGTTCCACACAAACAAAGAAGAAATAAGCAACAAAAGTTTAATTTATAGTTACAAAATCAGATTAATTTCATATATAATTGAAATAGCAATAACTTCACTTTAATTACAATCGAAATTTAAAAATAATAATTATAGTTTACTCACATTTCAGCAGTTTCCATATATTCATCATTCTTAACCTGGCAGAAGTTTCCTCTAAATGCTAGAAAACATTACATTTATCCAAGTGTGAACAGATTACAGACGATCTTGTTATCATAATTAATTGGTGGACAAATGTAATTGGATATAGAACATTATCTTTCTTTTCTGTACCTTTTCATGTATTAGCAAACAGTGCCATAAGGTACCAAATAAACACTTCCACAGTAGAAACTTGATGATATGTTAATGAAACGTTGTTGCCAAAAGGTGCTAAGCGTCATTTGGTTCTTTCTGGAATATCAATATTTATCTCGCTATGCTATATAAATGATGGCCATAAGGTACCAACTGCCTACTTGGTTCCTTCTGGCATATACTGACAGGCATGTGGTCCTTTCTGGCAACGAAAATTCCTTCAATTATCACTTGGTCCATTTGGTTTTAACATCATAACTTTTTCAAATTGTAATATATGACTTTGAAATTTATACAGAAGGAGGATACATTGAAACTATATCAAAATATATTAAAAGGTCATTTTCACCAAAAATGTCGTTTGGTACCTTCTGGCATTAACCCCTCGATATTGTCTTTTCAAACATGATTTCGGGTTAGAAAACAATCTCATTAAAATCACATCCTAACTTTCGCTTCATTACTTTCCGATTGATAATGCTGGTAAATAATTTTCCAAAACAACTTAATAAAGAAATTGGGCGATAGTTTTCCGGGGACGACGGTACCCCCTTTCCTTTAAAAATAGGTTTTATTACACCAACCTTCCAACTTTATCGAAGTTTACGTTTCGCTTTGCCGAATATGTTTGTTGACGCTAATCCTTTGGATAAACCACGTTAACAAAAATTCAGACTTGATTTGTAATTTTGAACATAAAACAACAATACACAAATTAAATTTAAAAGCCTGTTTTCATATCAAAATTGATGAAATAAGAACTGTATTCCGCGCAAATTATGTAAAACCTATAAATGTTTTTGAGAATCAGAGCAAGTGAAGTTTCAAATAAATTGCGGCTGAATGTGTTACGCATGATTGTTTTTCATTTTCAAAGTGTAAAATAAATTCTATAAACACATCGAATAGCCATGATAGCAAATCTAAAACAATAACAATGACCTTTTAACGTTACGATATTATCGAATTTTAGCATACAATATCATTATATCTTACTTCAAATTTGAGAGATGTTTATGGCTTAAGTTTTCTTAATTAAAAAAACATTAACAACATAAAAGATCGTTTATCATTGAATAAAAAACTCAGGGTTGGTGGAATATGAACTCACGGCCGTCAAAATAAATGATGTTTCAACCCGTGCGACCACCCTTTGCCACGTGACTATACATAAACTGTCGGTGCCGTTACACGTTTCATGCCTAATCCTATGTTGATATATACGTTATGATCTTGTCCTCTATTATTAATATCTTTCAGCAGAGACAATTGATAAACATTTTGTTGAAGGAACTATTTCGCACAATATGAAATTTAGGGATAAATGTAGCCTGGCACCAGCTAGATGGTGATTAAAAAAACCACTGAAATACTTATTTTCTCTTTTTTGAAGTTCATTTCATTTCCTTTTTTTTCTTATATGCTGAACCATCTCGGCTATTCAAATTTCACACCTGGGTTACGGATGTCTTTCAGAAACTTACTGAAGTTAACAACCAGCATCGAATTCTTCTTTTCTTTGTTGGCTGTTAAAGACGGTCGTGCTAAAATGCTTATCAATAAGGTACATGCAGGAGTTGCTTTTCTTGGAGGTATTGACAATATTGTATAATTGACATGAGAATAACTGAACATAGGGACGGGAGATATTCTAGGATAAATGTAATAGCTCTTCACTGACGCATGAACGTACATAAATACGGACTGAGTTTCACACTGTGTAATGTCTGTCTTAATTGTCAAACCGATAAATGACCACTCACTTCCCGTCAGGACACCTTATTATGTTCAGCATGAAGTCGGCAATTCGAATTTCACACCTGGGTTACGGATTTCTTCCAGAAACTTAATGAATTTAACAACCAGCATCGAATTCTTTTTTTGTTGGAAGTTAAAGACGGTCGTGCTATTACTTCCCTTTATGTATTGTTGCTTGTAATTTCTAATAAAAGTACATTGCGCTAGTTTGCAAGAAGAAATAATCGTAGTTTTAATATATTAAGGTTGAATAAAGATAACAGTGATCTTCTTGCAAATATAAACCTCCATACTGAAACACTTCTTTGGCAAATATTTATTATTTATATTATATATATTATATGCAGGACGAGAAAGATAAAGACAAAGTTAAAACACATTTGTTTTCTCATCGAGGATCGTGTTTAAATGCAACCACAATTTATAGAGATCACATGAAAACAATATGCAATTAGAATCAAACATCGAAACGTTTTTATTTTGATAATTTGAATCAAACATCTTATTTTGATAATTTGAATCAAACATCTGAACATTTTTTTATAATTGTGTCACCTAGAACACGGTAGCAGTCTATGGATTTATTGATTTATAAATTGATTCTTTGGTTCATTATACTTGGTGCATTAATCAAATGGAACTAGCCTCAAAGAAAATTGTGTGTTAAAGAATCTGCTATTTTGATTATCAATGCCACCCGTTATGCGTTTGCAACGGCGAGTGACGGAATAATGACACGCATTTATATCGTGCATATGACTATCGATTCTACGTTCAAATATCTTTAAGTTATGTCACTTGCATTTTGAAAATGTGTTTCCACATTTCTTTTGTACGTGTATGGTATATAATTTTCTGGTTACATTGTTCATACGTACATTTTAAGATCATTCTTTCTATAACCATTATTATTATTATATTTCTTATTACAATCACAAGCTTATAGTTAAACTTTTCAAAAAGAGTACTATCAAGATTTTGACAAACAGGACGACGTGACAGAGTTTCAAATATTGAGTCTCTGGATGCTGGAACAAATTTAGTGCGCGTTTACACCGTCAAAAGATGTTGTTTGATACTATTTACCCGATCTTGGTCCATTGGCTCAAGCTCATGTTGTTCGTCTTGATAAGTCCATGTTACTGACGATCAGCCATATATGAGCAACCCAGGTTTGTGACAATGTCTTCCAAAGGGTGTGTCGTATGTCTAGATTTATAGGTGCAAACCTTTTGAATAGCTTACCAAATCCGTTTACATTTTACCTTTTTCTAGATTTAGAGCATCCTTCTTAACACTCATGCACATATACGAACTACACGTAAGGCGAACTTTCACAGCATCAAAAGTATTGACAATCTTACTGATTATGTATCGTATAGCTTATTTTATTACGTTATGAAATGTGAACTGTTCTACGTACGTTAGTTTTTAATTATTGAATTCAAAAAGTAAAGTCGGTAATACATATTTTAAATGACCACAAATGTAACACATTTGATTCATCAAAACTTTTTTTATTCATTGAGCTCGTTTACGTTCTATAGTTTATATAATATTCTCCATTCCAAAACAATGTGCACACTTTGTTTTCGGTGATTGCTCATCTGCTTTTCTTAAAGCCTAAATATTTGCTGTCAACATTGAGAATAAACATAGATAGCTTTACTATAGAATTTAAATGATCTAATCTCAATGATTTTATACCAAATATTTCGACATTAAGAAAAGCAGTTAAAGAAAAATCACCGAAAAACAAAGAGCATTCTTTCTTTTGGAATAGAGTATAGAATAAAGTGCACTTATTTGAATTGGCCGAAAAGCTGTGACATTAATGAATTGAAAAACGAAAAATTTCTTTTTTGATTTACGAATCTAAAGTGTTCCTTTTTAAAAACGAACGTTACTAAATCAAATTAACGGGATCGCGAACGTTTATGTTTACGGCGTCAAAATACGACGTGTGGTGTATTTCGTCAAATCGCGATTGAAATAAAAATCGACGGTGAAAACTTTTTAAAAATGACTATAGAATTGAAAATATATTGTTCCTGATAATATAAAAAATGCATACAAATTTAGGGGCCGTTTATTTTCTAATTGGACTTTAAATGTTAAAAATCGACGAAAACTTGAAATTTTAAAACATCCCATTTTTGTTATTAATTTTACAATTATAGTGAAATTTATCATGTTTTTACTATCAGCATGAAGAAAATTACTAACATGATTAATCTGTTTTGTTAAATTGTCTCTATTCGTCACTATTTTATAACAATCAAAGCGCTGAAAACGTTGAAAGACTGGCGCGCTAGTTGATAGCGTAGTTCCAACGGAGTAATCAAAATGTCTTGAACGGCGAAATGCACATTAAGGAAGTGGAACAGTGTCTGGGTGAGTGGGGAGGGTGTGTGAAAAATGACCGTATAATGCAATCCCTGAGGGATGAAACAATGAAAGTATTTATTGTAAGTACGGAAAGACGTTTTATGGCCGTCACACAGCACTGACAAAACTTCTGTTACTATAAACAAGTGAAATATGCATATCAGGAATCACCAAACACATAAAACACAGCCTCCCAATGCAGTAAAAAAGTAGAGGAAAAAAAGAGAATGGAAATATAAAAATAACAATTTCAAATAAGACACCAAAAATAAATAACGAAAATGAGAACCTTTGGGGTTTCCCGCCTTACAATGGTCAGTGGGAAAACAATGTGCCACTGGGGCTTTAAACCAGTTTCTAGGGGACGCCGACCTCACACATGTCACAACAAGCTCTTGTATGAAAATATAATAAAGTGAAATATGCATATCAGGCATCGCAATATCCAGTAGACACCTCCTCATACAACACCTAGAGTGGAGAATAGAGCATGGTTATAGAATGATTAATTTCAAAAGAGTTGCCACAAGCAATTAACGAAACTAAGAACCCGATGGGTTACCGCTTTGGAATGGTCAGTGGCAACAAACTTGGCACAGAGGGTTTAAACCAGGTTCTAGGGAGCACCGACCTCACAGATGTCACAACAGGTTCTCATATGAACATATAAAAAGTGAAATATGCATATCAGGAATGATCAGATTCAGTAGACACCTCCTCATACAACAATTAAGTAGAGTGGAGAATATAGAGCATGGTTATACACTGATTAATTAAAAAAAAACATCACAAAGAGCGAAAACGAGAGCCCGATGGATTACGACTTTAAAATAGTCAGTGGCAACACAATTGCCGCTGGGTGTTTAAACCAGGTTCTTGGGTATAAGATTGAAGTAGCTTCTTGTAGACAGGAGAGTCTGACATACTCTTCTGCTAATAATTAATAAACAGCCCATTAATGAAGGCCCTATATCTCAAATATAAGTATGATATGAACTTTTGCTGTACAAGTACGTGCAAAACAAAATTTCAATGCATGCTAGGCAAGCACATAAACTGCTATATAATTTGTCTAAAAATCGAATGTCTAAAATATGCAGTCATATAAGAAAGCCAAGACCATGCATGTAATAAGGCAACCCTCCATGCATCATTGAGTACTGCAATTTAATACATAAGTCTATGTGCAGATAGACTGTAAATTTCATATTACGTAATATATTATTATATATAATTTCAGGAAATAACACTCGAAGAAACAGTGGGTACCAACATGTCACTTAATACCGACTTTTATTGTTATTTTTGTGAACGGTTACATGTAAGCAAACGAATTTAAAGTTCAAGACACTAAAAACGCAGGATAGACACTTAACTTAAAACGTAAAGTATATTCTATAATGTGTTTAAAAAAAATCTTCTTTTCCACATTAATTTCTAAATCATGTAAATTACGCATTTTTTCACTGCACTGCCTTGACTGTTTTTGCAACACCGTATATCACGAGATCGTTCGTACACATTTTTCTCATCTCTGTCACGTCATGTTTTTTGAAAATCAATTGTTAAGCGAACAAAATACACCAGGTTGGCAGACCTCGGATCATTTAATTAACTGATATTTACGGTTAAACAAGAATTATGTGTGGATAATGCTGCTACTCTCGTTTTCATTTATATGGTGCGTTTAATTGAACGAATAACATGTTCTTGACCGAAAAAGAAAATGGCGGCCTCATCTGCATAATTTTTTCAAAAGCGCAGGAGCAAAGAAGTTTGTTAGTGCCACAACTACTCCAACCTTACCAAAATGGAGACTCACGCTATCTCCCGCTTGTCACGTGACTGATTTGTTTTTATTAGATCTTTTAGTATCTTTCATATTTGTTCGAACAACTACATTACATTCTTTTCTTGTTTTTATTTGTAGCATTTTCTTACAAGTTCGCATTCCTTCTTGTAATAGTTTGTTTTCTTAAAATGCACTACTTTTTATGCCGCACAACTTCGAAATCTTTGAGGCGTAACTAAACTACTCATGCATTTCCAGTTGTTTGTTCACTGCCGTAGCTGGTCGTGATTTCACTCTTCATTTGTTCGTAGGCGTTTTTGGCATGGATGCTCCAAAATTACACGGAAACTTACTATCAATCGCTCAGCTTTCGTGGAATGGTGTGCTGGATTGTTCTTGACACGTGTGCAGAACATTTCCGCCTGCTCTCGCGGTGACAACAAAACCCCACTTACTTGAATACGCTTTCGCGGTCGCAATGATACACTGGAAGTTAACGACCGCGCGTCGGCGTGTTCACGGCACCGTTAATTATGACAGGCGCATGCGCACCAGTCTCAAAACGCAAAAAAATACGGAGATTTTACAGCCATTGACAGACCGTAAAAAACGTGCGTGTTGTTTGCAACGTCAGAAGTACAGTGATAGTATTTATAACTGTCAAACCTATGTCCATTTCATATCAGGATTATCATGAACTTTCATTCGATACCAAATTCCACTATTTTCTAGAAAATATTTTAAAGGTACATTCCACCTTAAACGTCAAAAAATGCCGTCATTTAGCCCGGTATTATATACCTTTTTTGACTCGCACGATTCATACATGCGATAAAATTACACAAAATTTTGTTTATTCATTTTTATTGTGACTTCAATGACTATTATTTATTATCCTTCACTTTGATAAATTAAAAGGGAAACAAACATTGCCAAGGGAAAAACATCAGCCGAAATTGCGAAAATAATTTTAAGTAATTGCAAAGACCTATATACATGTATATAAGTCTTTGGTAATTGTAGGTTGTATCTGTCATCTACAATTAAAAAAACTTCGGCATTGTTTACGTCCCCTCAACAGTCGTTGAGTGTCAAGTAGTTTAACTTAATTGCAATAAAACATACCTCTATTAATATCTCAACATTTGTGTTCTTGTCTGGAGAAATTAACACATACATTCATGTAGAAGCATTTTTCTGAAAAAAAGGTTGACAGAAACGAAACTACTTATATGGCACCATACCACTAAATGATTAAATGCATTATGTTATCCGATTTGTTATCTTAAACAGAATCGCGTTTCGCCATGTAACCGGAACGGCGATGCTGATGATGATGGTCTATGTGTTAAATATTCATACGGCGATGCTACTGGGAGATTGTACATGTTTGGCATATACATCTGATGATGCTTCCAAATATCAAATGCCCGCGAGCTATGTAAGTGGAATGCACTTTTAGTTACTTCTGTAGAAGAGTTTTCAGGTTTTGGAACGTCGGTGTTAACAGTTCGTTCTTTTTCACGCACGATTTCCTCTATTAAGTGTAATGGCTTTGGTTGGTTCAGTAAGGAAGAAGTTTTCCCGGTAGAAGTTAAACGATCGTCTGTTTCCTTCGGTGTTGTGTTTGATCGCTTAGTACCACCTGCAAACACAAAACATTCCATTTAATTTTATGATAAACCGATTAAGGTGTATAGTGCGCAATGTAAGTCATTGTTTAAACCGATAGTGGTAAACATGTGCGACACGATCCGTTGCACAGGTTCTCTTTTGGGTTTTCTTCTGTCTAGGTTTCCTTTTTCATGCTTATGAATTGTGTGATGTGGATGACTGTTTGGTAAGGCTCTGTGAGGAGACTGACTTTGTTGTGAGGCTGATTCATAACTATACCTGTGTGGTAAGACTGTGTGGTAGGACTGCCTGTGTGGTAAGGCTGTGTGACGGGACTGCCTGTGTGGTAAGACTGTGTGGTAGGATTGCCTGTGTGGTAAGGCTGTGTGACGGGACTGACTGTGTGGTAAGGCTGTGTGACGGGACTGACTGTGTGGTAAGGCTGTGTGACGGGACTGACTGTGTGGTAAGGCTGTGTGACGGGACTGCCTGTGTGGTAAGGCTGTGTGACGGGACTGACTGTTAGGTGACGCTGTGTGACGGGACTGCCTGTGTGGTAAGGCTGTGTGACAGGACTGACTGTACGGTAAGGCTGTGTGACGGGACTGCCTGTGTGGTAAGGCTGTGTGACGGGACTGACTGTTTGGTAAGGCTGTGTGACGGGACTGACTGTTTGGTAAGGCTGTGTGACGGGACTGACTGTGTGGTAAGGCTGTGTGACGGGACTGACTGTTTGGTAAGGCTGTGTGACGGGACTGCCTGTGTGGTAAGGCTGTGTGACGGGACTGACTGTGTGGTAAGGCTGTGTGACGGGACTGACTGTGTGGTAAGGCTGTGTGACGGGACTGACTGTGTGGTAAGGCTGTATGACGGGACTGACTGTGTGGTAAGGCTGTGTGACGGGACTGACTGTGTGGTAAGACTGTGTGATGGGACTGCCTGTGCGGTAAGGCTGTGTGACGGGACTGACTGTGTGGATAAGGCTGTGTGACGGGACTGACTGTGTGGTAAGGCTGTGTGACGGGACTGACTGTGTGGTAAGGCTGTGTGACGGGACTGCCTGTGTGGTAAGACTGTGTGGTAGGATTGCCTGTGTGGTAAGGCTGTGTGACGGGACTGCCTGTGTGGTAAGGCTGTGTGACGGGACTGACTGTGTGGTAAGGCTGTGTGATAGGACTGACTGTGTGGTAAGGCTGTGTGACGGGACTGTGTGGTAAGGCTGTGTGACGGGACTGACTGTGTGGTAAGGCTGTGTGACGGGACTGACTGTGCGGTGACGCTGTGTGACGGGACTGACTGTGTGGTAAGGCTGTGTGACGGGACTGACTGTTTGGTGACGCTGTGTGACGGGACTGCCTGTGTGGTGACGCTGTGTGACGGGACTGACTGTTTGGTAAGGCTGTGTGACGGGACTGACTGTATGGTAAGGCTGAGTGACGGGACTGACTGTTAGGTGACGCTGTGTGACGGGACTGCCTGTGTGGTGACGCTGTGTGACGGGACTGACTGTACGGTAAGGCTGAGTGACGGGAGTGACTGTTAGGTGACGCTGTGTGACGGGACTGACTGTGCGGTGACGCTGTGTGACGGGACTGATTGTACGGTAAGGCTGTGTGACGGGACTGACTGTTAGGTGACGCTGTGTGACGGGACTGACTGTACGGTAAGGCTGAGTGACGGGACTGACTGTACGGTAAGGCTGAGTGACGGGACTGACTGTTAGGTGACGCTGTCTGACGGGACTGACTGTACGGTAAGGCTGAGTGACGGGAGTGACTGTTAGGTGACGCTGTGTGGTGAGACTGACTGTGCGGTGACGCTGTGTGACGGGACTGACTGTGCGGTGACGCTGTGTGACGGGACTGACTGTGCGGTGACGCTGTGTTATGGGGCTAACATTTTTTGTATAGCTGTGTGGTGTCGCTGTGTGGTACTGTGCAGTAAGACTGTGATTTGACTGACTGTGTGGTGAGGATGTTCGATAAGGGTACCTGTGTGGTTTGGCTGACTGTATTGTGATGTTGTGTGATGAGACTAACTTTGTGGTAAGGCTATTCGATAAGGTACCTGTAGGGTGATATTTTTGCATGCCAGACTATATGCAAAGCATTGTGACGCCTGGAAAAGGGTGAAAATAACAAAACAGACATCATTTCGAGGAAACTGACGATCAACATTCATTGCCATTTCTTGTATTAAAATTAGATAATTACGATGCACGCACTCTCTCCTGCATTTAACTCGTTCTCGCGAACATCTCCTTGAGAAAAACATGTGATGAATATTTAACAACGACGTGTCGCAAACACCCGTTTACGATCCCATTATTAACAAAATGTGTTATTATAGACAGAAAAGGCTGTGGTTGAAATTGGAGAGATGTAACAGTTGATTCCAACAACTTGCTATTGTGAGGCTCAATATATTCGGTTAATAACACCCGATATTGTAATTTTATCAATTAATAAAACTAAATAAATTGTTCACTGAATAATGCAAGACATGATTGAAGAAGGCTCTACGAGTACAATATTCAGTAATTCTAAATTATAAGAACCTAATTTGAGTTGCAATTTATGTCATTGCCTGTCGAAAGAAGACAAGAAAGAAACAGTATGAGGTAAAATTGTTGTATTAAGACAGCAAACTGCATACTGGAAGAACAGTGGTATAATAGTAAAGATCCGGGTTCGAATCCCACCCGGTATGAGATTCTCCAAACCACATTCTGAGCGAGTACTGGTTTTAACCAAGGCAGCTGTCGTCGGGGTGATTAATATAAGTTGGAAAATAATTTGCGATGTAAAATAAGCAAGCTTCTTTCCGAAGTTTAAACAGAGACTGCATGTTGTATGGCATTCTCCTTTATTTTTAATTACAAATTATTCTTATTTTACTACCATTGATTAACAAATAATAAGTCTTCATAAAGCTTAAGATTGTCTCAAGTGATATCAGCATCTCTAGCAGCTAGAACAGGTGTCATGGTGAGTGAATGATTAAATGCCCAAACATCACTAAATACCCACTTAATAGCAAATATTCCGCATTAACTAATACCCTGATAAGTTTTTATTGCACATTTTACGTTTTATGCCTCTTGATAACTATGATTTTTGAAAGCAATACTACCTCAATTTACAACTGCAAGGTTTAAGATGAAGTATGTGGATTAATGACTGTGTATCTATTTTGTGTGAAATTTATGAAGTTCTCAAGATTGTATCGCGAAATCACTGACAACCATAATTAGAATTGAGACGATTAAAGCACCTGCTCTCTGCGCTTTACTGACAATGTCTTTAAGGAATCAATTAATATTTATTAGTTACTTTTATTAACACGTTTAATCCCAAATAGCATTTTCATTAAAAAAATAGATATAATATTATTGTACCAAAATTTATATGGTGATACCTATTATTTATATTTATAATGGATGATTGGTTTTAAAACATCCTATTATTGTTTACGAAAATAAGTAGAAATAATATATTTAAACAAAAACATGTTTTCCAATAAATTAATTATTGATAAACGCGTCAGCTACAAATGACAGTGGAAAATGTGTTAGAGGAACTCGTGTTCTCGTGAACACTGTCAACTTAACTTTCATAACTTTCAAAAAGTGTCTTTCTGTGACAATTAAATTTATAGACAGACATTTAAATTAGTGATGCGTTGCTAGGTGATGCTGAATTCTATTGTCAACAGCTGTAGACTTCCCTCAATGTAGAGCAAATTATCGACTTATGTCATATATGGTATCAAATAATGAAACATGTGTGCATATTAATGTTGATTTATTGCTGCATGGTCGTTTACTCAGAAAATCATGCACAACGTTAAAAAAGCGACAAAAGTAATTCAAAAATGTAATAATATTTCACACCCATGATTTAATACCAAACAAACCCCATCAAAATTGAACTAAAGTTGTTAATCTTAAAAGATTACTAAATTCGTTTGATTTTTTGACAGCAAGCTGATTTTATACCTCCATTTAAGTTACAGAACCGAGAAGTGAACGCATGGAAAATAATAATTTTGTTATTTTTAAATATTTGAAAGATTATTTATTTCATTGTATTTAATGATCCTTTTTGTCGTGTCGAGACAAAATAACTGTTGTCAAATAGTTGACGTGTACCAGACAGCAAAAAGACTAGCTAAAATATCAAGTGAAACAAGGCCTGCATTCCACCCTGAATATTCCCATCGTTTAAAGAATCACGATTGCCGCTCTCAAATTACACTTCTTTTCAAACAGCGTTACCATATCTTCTTTAATTGAAAAAATGGGTACTGCCCTACCATTTATTACAGGGACACAGCGCGGACATTTACAGTCCAATAAATGATTCATTGGCAACGAATCCCGCTTAATTTCATCAATAATTTACAAGCAATTACTGTAATCGACAGTAAATATTGAAATAAAACGATACCTTTTGTTAAGTCTTCGCCATGTTTATGGTCTTCTAGGCTGCTAAAATTTATACTGTCACATCTCAATCTTTTGCCTTCGGCTGACGAGTTCATTTCATCTTCCGGTGATTGCCGTTTTCTCTCATTTGAAGCATCCGACGTAGGAACATTTTCAAAGACTTTCAGAGCCTTTTCTGTTGTTAACTGGTCGTAGGGGAGTTCTCCAGGTTCTAAAGTTGGTTGTAACGGTTGAACAAGTCGAGGGTATGACAGTCCAGGGATTGTAAGAGGATATAAAGCTGCAGGATGGTGTCTTTGATATAATGCCTGCAGGGACGGAGAAGGAATGGGAGGATAGAACACAGATTGTAGCTCATTCGACAACACGCCTTCGCTTGTGAATGCCCCTGCGTTACGTAATATTCTATTTATAGAACTGATGCTTGGTATTGATTGGTCGTCGCAAATTCTTTGAGAGAGTAAATAATCTCGTATCTCCCAGGCGAAAATGGACGGATTTTCCTTCTTCAGTTGCAGGATTTTCCTTACGACCAAAGGCGTGGCAACTTGCTGCAAATAAATTTCAAATTATTTTCCTTTCCTATGTTTCAAAGTATAAGTTAATTTTAAATTGATTGGAAGCAATCTGTGTTTACTCATTAATCACGCTTGAATGAGGGGTGTTGGGTTTAAGCTGAATGGGATGAGGACACTGCAGAATATTAAGATTTCATTAAATTTCAGGGGGTAGTTTTCGCTATGGAAATCGCGCGAAATTAAAGCCCAGCGAAATCAAACCATTGAATATCTATTGTTATAAGAATGATAGAAGCGCGCGAATTTTTTCCCACTAAACAATGTCATGTAATACTATGCCTTTTGTGCGAAATCTGATCCCAGCGATATTAAATGATACCATAATAATCTGCTCAATGATGGTAGAATTCGAACTTAAGGTATCGCAAACCTTGCAAATGGCGAAAACAGGCTAAAATTTCAAAAAATGAATTTTGGGGGAAATACTTATTGCCACCTAGAGTTTAGTAAATAAATGTATTTAGCTATGGATGTAGTAAATGTTTACAAGCTCAATTTAGTCTTATTCATGTTCTAATTACCAAGCACATACTAAAACAAAAGAAAAACCATTTGCATGAGAACTCTGAAATTCATGAACAATATACCAAAGCAACTCATACCTGAAATAAGTATATGCTGGTCTACAATGTTTAGTGCCAATTCGTAAAAATAATGTCGGGGGTTTTCAATAAATTCAAGGAAATCTTACTTCCTGGTTCAAAGTGAAAGTAGAAAGTGAAAGTAGGAAGTAAGTTTTCATTGAATTTCTTGATAACCCCAACATTATTTTGACGGATTGGCACTAAACATTGTAGACCAGCATATACTTATTTCAGGTATGAGTTGCTTTGGTATATTGTTCATGAATTTCAGAGTTCTCATGCAAATGGTTTTTCTTTTGTTTTAGTATGTGCTTGGTAATTAGAACATGAATTAGACTAGATTGAGCTTGCAAACATTTACTACATCCATAGCTAAATACATTTATTTACTAAAATCTAGGTGGCAATAAGTATTTCCCCCAAAATTCATTTTTTGAAATTTTAGCCTGTTTTCGCCATTTGCAATGTTTGCGACCTCTTCAGTCCTTGATTAGGAATCCTACACACTTTCCAAAACACTGACATTTCGCAAGAACTTGAAAGAAATAACTGAGCGGAAACTCCTGACGATATGCACGACTAGGCTTGACTACAAATTTTCACGTAATCCCCTAATTTTAAACTGTTCTGATTACCTTTTTAAAATTCATTTTTCTTTATTTATTTTATATTTTATTTAGAATTTTGTCGAAATTTAAAAAAAGGATAAATTTCATTTCGAAATAAAGAATAAAATTTAACCTTAGGTTTGTTTCCTCCGATCGAACCCGGTTTAATGGAACCAGTTTCATAATAGCGTGTCAAAATCTTGCTCACACATCCATGTGATACGAGAAGTTGCCGGGAAATATCACATGGTCTCACACCCATGTGCGCCAGTTCCACAATGCGCCGTCGCACGTGGTCGGGTAAAGGTCGTCCATTAACAAACACTCCTCCCAATTGGTTGACACCTGTTTGTCCTAAAATTACTCAAAAATATATATTCAACTGTATCAAAAATTCCAAATAGGCGTTTTATGTTTTTGTGGTTTTATTTTCAATCCCTCTATTAAGACATTCATTTTTATACAACAACAAGTTAAAGCCACGTGTGCAGACTTGTTCTTTTACCGGTACTTTTTTATTTTTGAAAATTGAATGCCATTTTCTTTCTGTAAGATTACACTAATTAGTCAATATGTATGTATCTTACAAAATAATCACCAAGCTATCGAAAAACTTAACATGCATGACTCGGACGTAAGGTGAAAGGCAATGTCATTTACATTAAAGCGGTAGAGCCGCGTGCCCGGCACGTGACGATTCGGCGCGAGGCGAAGATCGTGTTACGTCATCGTTGGCAAAGGTGTGTCATTGTCATGTGTAATGTAAGGCGTTGAATAATGAATGATAATGAGTAAACGAACAAACATATCACTACTTCTTCTAATGCATCTGATAAAACAGTTTTCATCGGAAATTGCAAAAAACCTAACCTATCATATAAACGCCAAGAAACCTGGTTGGTATTGTTTGGGCGTATGGTGACTTTAATAACATATCAATCAGCGATGCTCCCTTAAGTGTTCATGCTATGGCGGATATTAACGCTATATTTGACTTTAGCGAGCGAGCTGGCACATCGGACGGGGTTTCACATTGCGATTCGTCGATAGGACTGTTTGGCCGTATGTCCGTCTTGCAATTACAATACAAGAGTTCAAAACAAATATAGAATACATTTATCAGATGCCGGTTCATTTATATAGGCCTCTGTTTGATTTCCAAAAGGTCACTTAAAACCAGTTATAAGAAAAAAAGTTTACTCTAAATTTTTGCAAAGTAACGTTACCAATAGTTGTTAGAATTTCCGGGAATGTTTCTTTTAAGTCTTTAACAAATCCTACATAGCCTCTGTATTTCTCCTAGGCACCCAAATGGACATAGAGTCGGGTTACCTATGCTCGGCCAGTTTCATAACTTATTCTCTACAACTATTCTATTTACCGACCGACCTTAAATGTTCAATGTTGTTATGAAGTCACCATGTATTTACAAATTTACGTCATACATGCAAGCTCCTGGATGACGTCGTTTTATGGGTAAAATCGGTGCGGTTTTTCAACAGGTTCAATACAACTAAATTTCAGTAGATTTGGTCCAATGCTCGGCCAGGTAGTTTACCAGCCAATTAACAGTAAATTTGGTAAACGTGGATATTCAAGGTAACATTTTTTCCACAACAATTCCCATCCGATTAAATGAACATTATAGTTTTGTTTTGATTTTAAGAAATACGTTTTGGTTTAGAATTTTATATAAACCAGCATCATTCTGTTATTTCTTGAAAGCTATCATATGCTGTCCGCAATCAAGCGCTTTGATGATACTGACCTGGCTTTCTTTCTACAATGTCATGTTGGGTTCAACAAAAAACAAACAATTTATTTTCGATTTCAAACTTTAATTCGATTTATAACAGATGTAAACAAAAGTGGCCGAGCATTGGACTGGCCGAGCATAGGTAACTTGACTCTAATTTTATTTGTAGATATACATGTACTTGAGATATGTTACTTAAATTAAGACAGTCGTTGTATAAATTAAATATAAATAATAACAAAAAATCCGCAAATAAATTCTAATTATTAAGTAATAGACATTTCCTGCTGCTCCTAGTAGAAAACTCTAACATTGTGTAGGTGGCTCTCTTAAATGGGGCGCGTCTCGGGAAAAGGTACCTTCGGACAGTTGACGTCAATCTTTAAAATGACGTCATAAATTTGAGCAGACGACATTATTTATTATGCATTTCGCGGCAAAAATACCATTTTATTGTCAAAATATGGGACGAATTCACATTTTAGTTATAAAAATTGATTTATAGTTGTAAGTTCTTTCTAAATTTAGTAAAAACTTAAATATCACTAAAAATGACCGAAGGTACCTTTTCCCGTGACGTGCCCCAAATATTTTTACTTTATTATCTAGAGACGGACGTATGCTGTAAAGTAAACTGGGCCCAAGATTACAAAACTGAGATTAAAGACCCTTCTCAAATTTCAAGCATCAATCAGATGGCTGGGATTTGAGACTGGTCTCCATTCTTACTTATATGATTGTGCGCCATGTCCAAGAATGTTTAGTGTAAAAACTATTAAAACTTAACCTTCTGTTTCGAACCATGACAAGTTAAACTTCTTCTAGAAGTTTCTTATAAGAAATCTTCTTAACTTCGGGTTCGGCAGAGTTCTACCTGGTAATAACCAATTTCAAAATACGAAAGTGAAGGTTTCGTTTTAACTAGTACATGCAACCATCGTTGTGTGAGTAGTAAAACGTACTTCGAAATGGTAATAAATCGAACTGACCTTGCAACATTATGTTTTTTGTCGTGGTCAGTGACTTTTAAAGTTCCTTTTGCACCCATTTTTATTTATTTTTTTAATTTTATTTTTAAATTATCAGATCAGTCAAATTATACCTGATGAAGACTAATATGTCGAAACGCGTCATATAAATTTTATTTCACTTATTTTTTTTAATGTAATCATCTCATCATTTGGCTTCTCTCATATTATAAAATCTGATGCGAAGAAATGTAAAGAATTCCATATATAACTCCGAGGAAAGCTCGACTGTGCACCAACTCCGCACCCACAATCACACTAGGGCATGTTAAACTAGCATTCTAATCTGTTAGTTTTGTATTAAATCAATTTTAGGAGTTTGGATGAGATTTAACAACGATGGAGATGTCCCTACCGGTGATCTTACTTTAAAAAAAGGAGGTAAACATATGTGTATATTTAAAAAGACAGTAATAACACTAATTATAAAAAATGCAAAACAATAAAGCCGATAAAGTGCACTTAGTTATCAACAGTCACTGCATGTATTTTGAATGTATGTTTTCATGGTCTTAGATTTCTATAACTATGTACGATAAGTGATCTTTAAAAATCGCAAAAATGTTCCGAATATATAGGTTTTTTGGTCTATTTTCAATTTTAAACTCTGATAGTCAAAACAATCTGAAAAAAAATGGATAAAATGTGCCTAATGAAACAGGCATGTTAATGTCTGTGTGACAAATACATTTTCCAGACTGCTTGCTTCAACATCAATTAATAAAGCACATATTTAATCCCTTTATAAGGAGAATCCCCTTTCATCCATTAAACTTCATAGACAGTGTAGCCCAATTATTGTTGTACCTGGACATTAACAGATTCCATGATAAACGTATTTAAAATCGATTTTAAAAAATCAACGATGATCAAGAATGACTTTGCATGTTAAAACAGTTTTTATTTGCTTGATTTTCATGTCTCGAAAATAATAATTTTGATATTAATGTATCGTAGCAATTTCAAAAGTGGGGTAGTATCGGTCGTGATTGGGTACAATCTTCGAACATCTAAACCAATTAAGATTATTGTTGAGGCGTATGCTTGGCTGGAACGTCTTAAGAGCCTAAGTGGTGTTGTTATGCTTTCTTCACGGATGTGCTCATACATAAAAAAAGAAAAGCGAACAAAAATGAATATTTGCAGCTTCTAATAGGATAAAGCGGTTCGCCTAGTGGCGACAAAGCTTTTAACAAGAATTAACTTAATATAAGTATAAAAAATACTTTTTAATGTTTTGGAAATGGAAATCAGATTGTGAAATCACTATTGATTATTGAATATCCGTGACGTCTCGGGCTCGGATGTAAATTTCAATAATGTTACCACATTTCTCAACAAAGTATTTTTTCTAAATGCATTTATCCAGTAACACAACAGGTTTTTTTTTCAATTAACATTCTTGGTTTACTGATGTCAAATGGATTCTAATAAAATGTTTTACAGTATTTTTATTATATTGATGTGTTACATTTCTTCTTCGTTGTTGACGACGTGTAATGTTGCTTACTTATAATCTTCAATGTTTTGTGAGCCGAAGCCGGAATTTGTGATAGGTTAGGGGTGTTTGTCTTACACTTTACTGATCTTTATTTTTGAAAAAAAAAAAACACAACAGTATTACTAACTGTATTATTATTATATTTCGCGAGGTCTAATTTTTGCGTGTTTCGCGCTAGGGAGAGTGCACGTAATCAATATCCGCGATGAATTTTCAGTTAACGAGAAATTACAACTGCGCGAATTAATGCCCGCGCGAAAAGTTCATTAATGTTTACTACTCCTTATTTGACCCGCGAATATACAGGATACTACATTATTATTAAGGCAGTGAGGGCGCTTCAGTAGGACCAAATTGTGTGT
This sequence comes from Corbicula japonica, assembly GCA_038501625.1. Lineage (NCBI taxonomy): Eukaryota > Metazoa > Mollusca > Bivalvia > Venerida > Cyrenidae > Corbicula > Corbicula japonica. The sequence goes on from JAZAYU010000079.1 coordinate 2,820,923, forward strand.
TACTCTATGGTTTTATAGTGAAGACCGATATTGAAACTAATGAAGTATTGTTTGCAAGAATGGTAATGCTTAGTCAAGCCCGTCTCGCCGTTGTCAGTGACGGCGTCTACCAACAGACTTGAGTACGGAGTAAGAAACTGTAAGCGGTAAGTGCCAGACCTAGTTAATGCCGATATTGTTACAATGTGCGGAAAACATTTTGAAATTATAAATTTTAAGAAGAAATATAAAAAATGCATTGTATGACATTTCCCTTTTCTTGAAATATAATTATAAAAGAATATAGGTATTCTTGCTGATATGTGTACCTTTATATTGACCAAAACTATATAATTTAAAAAGCTTTCTTATCCTGTTCCTAAAATAATTTTCTGTTAGTTATTTTTCGTTGTTACCTTGTTGCGCTTTGCAGTCAAACGCTTCAATGAAAATTGTATTTGCAAAAGAAAAAGTTACATATTAATGTATTCTCAACAATCTTACGATTGTATTTTCCAAGAAAAATATAGGCAAATTTAACAGTGTAATATATATTTAATAATTATGTAGATAAAATGCGTTAACTTTTTATCTTTTAATGCTCTTTGTTTAACAAAAATTTTTAAGATTTCGTTATAAATCAATCAACTGTATAAAGGAATAGTGGGTGCCTATGTGATAATAACGGACTTTTCCAAAGCAAAATGGAAGTGTATAAATAAATTTTATCAGCTCTTTTATTCTACTTTCACCAAAAATTCTATTGCGCGACATTTCCAGTTCTGTTATCGAAGCCGCGTGCCTCGACATGACGATTCACGACCTTTTAGCACACTGTTAAAATTATAATAATAATCACGGTTTTGCCGTTTTATTGACCATACAGCATAAAGCGATCTTGTGACTGACAATGCTATTAGTAATAATTTTAATATAAATTGATATCATAGTTTTGTATCACGTTGTACCAGGTTCATCTGTCAACATAATAAAGATATTAAACTGTTATCTACGGTGTCATATCAAATTAAATTGAGTTAAATTGGTATAGTTATATCCGTGACTGGGGTTACAGATACTAGGACCTTATATTTTATTATAATACGAAAACCTGCTGCTGGCGATAACATTGGCATCTTAATGAGTGTAGCAATATTACCTCCCTTTGTATTGTTTATTGTACGTTTTAAAACTTCCCTTAACAGAAAAAATACCGTTTTTATTTTCATCTAAACTAGGTTTATCTTCAACTAAAAACTTTTTAAAAATAGGCCTAATAACATGCTATATGTCTTTAGCATCACTTATAAAGCATCGGTATATCCCAAAAATAAATGAAAAATAAAACAAATGTTAATAAGTAGTTTGCGGTACACTATCCTACTATCCTTATTACTTATAACACCGACTTCCGAAGTATTCTTTTTCATTTAAGATATTTTTATAAGCTCTGACATTAAAAATGATATATGTCCTCAGAAACATATATTATTATTATTATTATTATTATTATTATTATTATTATTATTATTATTAATGCCTGCGTATGTTTTGCATTAAAACACTGGATTAAATATGATGCATGAAGTCATAATAAATTTTATAGGTGTTTTCTTGTTATCCTTAATCTTATTTGTATCCCTTTTTATTTTTTGCAAAATGTATTTTCATTTAATATAAAACAACTATTTATTTGAGTATTAAGCAGTATACATTTTATACAGAAGGTACGTGAAACGCGCAATAAGTATTGTAGTTATTTTACAATATAAACCATGACGCTGCAATAATTGTTTATTACTCATTGGCAGACGGAAGAAGACACAACACCTACCTGTATGCGGCATCCTTTTGATGCTGTAGCCGACTGACGCCTCCTGGTTTCTATGTCTGTCTATCAATTGAAAATCTGAAAAGCATTAAAAGTAGCGAACAATTAAAGATTTTTATTCTTACGGCGTAATGAATATTTAAAGCGTTCCTAGTTCGGTTACGGACGAGGCACGAAGCGTAAAATTGCTTTGGTCACGCTGCTTTGGACCAACTCTTACAGAGATATATATATTTTAAATTTATTTTTGCGTAAGATCTAGAGAAACTGTTAAAGCAACATTTATCTATAAAAAAGGTTCTTGCAACCAAAATGCAGATCAAAAATAGAGTTGAATTAACAGTATTATAGTGATTCTATAACATCTGTTCTATGATCCAAATAACGCTGTAAAATAAAATATATTCAATATCATTGAAACAGTTGCATAAAATGTATCGTATAATTCCGCTATACGCAACATTTAGCTTTTGGTAAATTAAAAGTTGTTATTGTCGTGTAGTTGACAATAAAAGGTGCCAATTCTTTTATTCAGTTTTCCTTTTAATCACGAAGTCCTTTCCTATTGGGCTGCACATAGATTTTTATTAAAGCTGGTGCTAGGGAGCTTTAGTTTTTTTTTTATATCATGGACCCCTCATCATTTCAGGCAGATCAAGAAGAGCGGGTTTAAGAGGATAAATATTTATCTGAAGTTAAATAAGGCAAAAACGGTTAATATAACAACTTTTTTCTGCAACTAAGCATAGATATTTACAGCAATTCGCATTTATTTGGCATAAAGCCTTTCTGCTGAATATTTTTTCCAATGTGTTTTGTAACATTCAGCCAGCCTATTTTATTCAGCCAAGAAAAAATAAAAGAATTAGCAATGATATTATATTTTAAACAAGGGGTAACCGACTTGCGGCGATTAACTGATCAGTTAAGCCGTTTTCCAAATTTTTCGTTCACTGCATTTCCTTTAAATTCAGTATGGATTTCATATTTATATATTCATTAGAGTTTAACTATACTATGTAGCAGTTTTACTTCCTTTAACTTTTAAGCAGTTACCACGCATTAAATTGCTGATTCGCACTTCGAGTTTTTAAATGTTATAACAATATCGAAATTTAATGGTTTAAGCGTAAATTTAAGAAATACTTGAAGTATCACTCTGTACTTAGTTTTACTGCGTTATTACGAAGGAATTTAAATGCTGCACTTAAATGCTAAATTTTCTCCGTAAGTTTCTCACGCCGATATTTTCCGAGATTCGATAAATTGAAAGATTAAAGGCTATTAGACACAGTCGATGTGTTACTATATGGAGCCGAAACGCAGTACTTATCTATGACTAACTAAAACAAGCATGACAATGACAAAAACAACCAGAAAGAAAACGAAACAGATGATTGCTTTTTTTAGAAAACAGTACGCTTTTATCTCTCTTTTAGCTTCTTTTTGCAGCAACAAGTTATAAATTGTTGGCTCCCATTGCCCAATTGCAGCAACAAGTTGATAAATTGTTGTATTCATTGGTTCTTATTTCCCATTAAAGCAATGTGTTCGTAATCCTTTGTATAAGTTTGTTTTCACTGTCAACTGCAGCTATGAGTTCATAAATTGTTGTATAAGTTGTTTCCCATTGCCCATTATAGCAGTTAGTCCAGAAATTGTTAAATAAGTTGGTTCTCAATGTCCATTGGAGCAGTGAGTTAATTCATGATTGTATAGAAAGGTGAAATATGCATATCAGGGATCGCCACATTCAGAAAAAAACAGCCTCCCCACACAGTCAAGAAGAAGAGAGAGGGAGAGAGCATGGTTAATAAAATGATCAGTTTGAAAAAAAATAGACACCACTAACAATAAACAAAAATGGTTGGTTCTCATTGCCAATTGCAACAAAGAGTTCATAATTTACTGTATGAGTTGGTTCCCATAGCCCATTGCAGCATTAAGCTCATTAGTCGTTGTATGTGTTGGTTCCCATAACCGTAAACGTTTCGTATATAGTTATTTAGTGACTATTAGGGTAACAATCGGAACAGAGGTGACATCTTCTCTTTTGCTCGGGTTCAACATCTATATTATTTGCTTGAACCCAGGCAGTTAACATTTCATGCCGGGTCAAAGAACAGGCTTAGGCACAGATATATCTTAACATCATGCATACATGCCATAATTTATGAAATTAAATATTACTTAAAAGTCTTATATAGTGACGTCTCTAACGTCTCTATTTTTCGTGGGTTTAACTTTAACGAAATAACTTTGTTGTTGTTGTTTTTTTCGATGTTGTTTTTGTTTTGTTGTTGTGAGCATTACTTTTGATACTCGTATTTTAATAAATAATAAATAGGTGATAAGGAAACTTTGAAAGCCACCGGAAACAACAATTATGAGAACCGCGCAGTCTCTGTTGATGGAGCTCGGTGCCCAAGGTTATAAACTGAGCATGGAAACCAGTCTCAAATCTCAAGCATCTCAAACAGATCCCATTCCAAACTCAGTTTTGTAACCTTCAGCCCACCTCGCTCAGGGGTAATAACAGAAATTCCCATTACTGCTCTGTCCGCCTTTACCCACGGGTCGCAAACGCTAAATGGAAAATAAATCCTAAAGTTTTACCGCCACTTGGAGCGTAATCAAGTGCTTAATCAAATTCTACGCACATTATTCCACTTATTCTTATCTTTTCTGTAGCACTTAATACGTTCTTGTGTTTTCTGCTAGGCCTAAAGTTAGTCATAAACTACAACGTCCATAACATATTTGCTAAAAGAATACTAGTGTCCAAAACAAAAGATACCACTTGTTTGCAAAGCACATACAAAAAAGAACATTTGGATTGATCTATTTCCTTCGAGAGACCTTTTAACAGCATCATGCACGTGTACAAAAATCAATTTCATCAATCCTGTACAAGCATAAACAGAATTTAAATATGGATGAGATCTTAAACAAACATTTTTAAATTATTGAGTATATAGTTTGGTATCGTTTATTTTGGACGCTAGTATTTTTTAAACCTTTCTGTCCACTCAGAAATTGAAATAAAAAGTCAAAGACAACCTCCGGATTTTGTGGATAAGGCTGAAAGTTATTTGTATATAAATTTACAAGAGCATCTCTGATTTTTTGATATCTGGATATCTGTTAACTAATATGTAATGTTTTTGTTTTATATCTAGCACATTTCAGTTATTACTATATCTAGAAAGAATGTACAACTATCTATTATTTTCTCATAACCTAAAAGTGAGATTGTTACACATTTCGACAATATAACGGTATTGTTACCGCGAAATGCATAATAATCAATGTTGTCTGTTCAACTTATGATTTCATTTTAAGGATTGACGCCAACTGTAAGAAGGTACATTTTCCCTTGACGCACCACATATTACAAAATACTCACAGAAACCAATTAATATTTAAAACCAAAAAATATAAAACAAACGTCTTGAACTAAAAATTACCAACATCAAACGTTGTTAAGAAAAGGCAAAAATAGAAATTATGGAAATTGTTCGGTCTTTAGAAGCGATCGCACACTAAGAAGGTGCACAGTAGGTTAAGTAAGTTAAGTACTGCAATCATGCTTAATCAAAGCTTAACTTTACTGCTTGTTAACCCTTGTTACCTCTTTCTCAACGTATACACGCCTTCACATGGGCGAACAGTGTAGATCCAGATGAGCCGGCACATCCGTGCCGACTGATTAGGATCTGCACTGTTCGCTTCTTGATTTATTAGATTTTCTGACCAAAAAGCGAACAGTGTAGATCCTGATCAGACGGCACGGATGTGCCGGCTAATCTGTATCTAAACTGGTCGAAAATGCGATAATATGCGTATATATGGAGTAAAGGGGTTACTAAAATGATGGGCTATTTTATTAATTTTTTAAGTCCTTATCTATTATATACTTTATAAGTTATTTAATTTTTTTTCATAATATAGCAGAACCCTTCATATATGCTTCTACATTTATAGTAAAACGTCCGCTTGTGAGGCCCGGCAGTTAGTTTGCATTATTGATGGAAGTCATCGTGCCATTTCGGGCTTCTCATATTAGCAACTGTTACACACACACATACAAAAACAAGTAAAACAAATTACGAATTATCAGATAAACATCAGTGGTTAAATCTTCAAACAAAACCGCAGAATGATAGTGCTTACTTTTACTACCACCGCATAGAAGTCTATACCTTGTAATTTAATAAAATTAGCAAAATCTAGTTACTATGTGGGAAGTAGGATATTAAAATATTATTTTAATTTTAATTTACTACATTCAAACAACATTATGTATTTTGTTATCCACAAATTTATTAAACAAAATGTTGTCACGTTATAAATGGCGAGTCACGAGAAAATTTGTCTGAGAAATTGACGTTATTTTCTTGAAATGACGTCATAATGTTCAGCGGACAGCACGGCTTGTGCGGTAGAAATAATATTCAATACTCAAAATTGGTAAAGAATTTTTTCTAGAAAAAAGTGTGAAAATGAAGGATATTTATGAGATCTTTCAAAATAGAGAAGCAATATCAGCGAAAACGCTTTCCTTGACGTGTTCATTATGTTGTTTTTTTTCTATAAACTTAGTTTTAAAATTTTATCTGAAACAGAAGTGTTAGGCTTCTACATATAATGAGAGATCTCTTTAATCCGTTTACAAATAGATCGTTGCGAAAGCAGTCATACATATTTATTATGATAAATGTAAAATACTTTGTGTATTTCACAAAATAAAATCAAATTAACGTTTAGGATACGATAAATTAACTATTCTGATAACCAATGAAGTCAATTGTAGGGATATATATCAGGGTCGGGTGAAAGATTAAAAGAAAACGGGTTCTTTGGGTAGTTACAATATAATTTCCAATTTTCTGCCCAAAGTCCCAATACACATTAAATATTGCTGCCCAAAATAGGGATTAGATCAAGTCCGCTGAACCCTTCTGAATCGCAGTAGTGTATATTACTGACATTCCGTCAAATTAGAAAAAAAATCTGGTTATACAATGTAGTGTTTTTCGCCACTGGAACTTTTAGTACCTAGATTTTTTTCTAATCAATAAATAATAAAGAATGTTGTTTTGTATAAGGTTCCTTATTGACGAACTGAACCTATTAGAACACGTCTAATATTTGTTACAGAACTTACAAAATTAAAAAAAAAAGATAATCAATTAATCACAAAAAGTACAAACTTAAGATTGGAACATTGAAACGTGTTTTAGTTCTGTGTTTCGTCAGTGTTCTGTAATCATCTAAACAAAATATTTTTCAAATGTAAAAGTTGAATAAAACATATTTATACATTTTTTACATTATCATGCAAAATAATTAAAAAAATAGAAAGAGCTTTATGTCACCTCTATTTCATTATTTATTCGAATAAATAAAATAACATCCTGTATTTTTCACTTTATTAATTTAATCGTCTTTATAGAAAATAATTTTAAAATTATCTCATAGTTTTTATTTTCTGACTGTTATCCATAAGGAAAAAATATTGTTTTAAATGTGTACTTACAAACAATAGCCAAAACCCTTGTATGAATTAATTACAACCCGAACATGAGAATTCAAAATCGAGATGTGTTTAAACTGTCACAAATATACTCCGGGTATTTTATGGATGCCGGGTGTTGATATGGTATTATTTTTACCATAACTGGAAAAGAACGCGTGGCTATGATACGCTTCGTGTGAATTCGTTCTCGCCCCGTCATCGCCCGGAGCCAATCAGAAAATAGCTTTCATTTACGATCGGAAATTAACTTCGTCGCCGTTACAGAACAAATCATTTACACTGGTTAATTTCACCTCATGAATTTTTAAAGCATAACAAAAATAAGGATTGGCGAGGAGAATAAATAAGGGGAAATCTTGTGCAGTGATCACTTTAGAATTATCAATAGGACAGTAAGTGACGGAGACAGATGTTTTTTGCGAGAAACTAAGAAACTAACTGATTTGAGAGGTAATTAATCTTAATGACAAATCCTACGTGCTTTGAACGAAAATTGTTGTTTTGTGTCAGGAAATTTTTGAAGACACGAGAGTACTTTCCTCTATCTTGATGACATTAATATGCTGCTAAAACCTCACTGGATGGTCTTCGCGAATAGCCCTTAAATATCTGACAATAATAAACGATACAATTTATGCGATCGCCATATTGAACACAGAGTGACTAAGTCTTCTCTCTTAACAGGACGTTATGGTCTCTTTTTTTTTCATATACTTATTTTAAAGATAGTTAATTTAAATCAGCGTTTTAAAGCGGAAAAAATCTATTTTATATTTGGAGCAATTACTACTTTAAGATAAAAAAAACACTAAAATATAACTTGAGAGTAGGGACCGATCGTTATAGTGCACCTAATAACAAACCTTAACAGTCTTTTAGACATTTTCAACCCTTAAAGAAATGCCTAAACCTTGTATCTGGACTTGAACATGCTAGGGACTGTGGGTAAATTAAATTACCGATTGTTAGCGCCAATATTAAACATTCAACAAATACAAATTGATTGATAATACACATATAACATGATGAATAAAAACTTAAAACAGAGTCCAGCAACATCTTATTTGAAAATTGTCCTGTTTATTGTGATTATAATGAGTTAAGTCAAACCCTCAACTAGGCCACATGTGAAGTAATGCGCATTCCATTGTAGCCATTGAGTACCACCAATCAAGAAGAGCGTGCAAGTTTAACTTTGAGTCAGTTTTGGGTAGTCTTTTATCTTTCTCAAATTCTACACTCCCCTAAAAATTCAGAAGAATAACCACTTTTATTCTGGTAAGTTTAACATTTAGATAAAATGACGCAGATTTTAATTCTGACCGCAGATCTGAGAAATTAAATGTTCTTTAAACATTTTTAGTTACTTAATATATGTCTTAAATAAAAACGATACATGGCCAATACAATGATAAATATACATAATAAAGAAATAAAAGTCAACAAAACATCCATGGAATGTCAAACTGCTTAAAATTTCACTATCGAAATTACACAGTTGAAAAATGAAATATTTTAATATCTTGTTCCAAAATTTATTCTATGGAATATATAAATGACGAATGTCGTTTTATCTATTACTACCACTTGCGTTCTTAGCATAGGCCTATAATACCACATCGAGGCGTTTTATGGAAAAGGAAAATAAACTTCAACAAAACCACAGTCTGTAGCAAACATCAAGGGTTTAAACCAGTTTCTATAATGGACCTCACACTTTTTCAAATGAACAAATAAAAGTTGTTACGTTTCATAGTGTTCAGTTGTCAAAACAAATTTAACGCTCAATATCCAGCCACAAATGATCTACTGTGTCTGTTAAAACCACGTTCCAATTTTTATGTAATTATATCTAACTCTTACAACATGTCTATGTGACATATCTTCTGGCTTGTTTGTTAATATGTGAGGAGATTTTGTTTTCTCAACTAACGTTTCCTGATATGTGTATTCTTAGGGGTTTAGTGGGGTTGCTCGGACCCCCTAACGTTAACATTGCTTTTAATTTATGTTTGTTTATTATTTTAATCAAGTATTGCACATATATTTCACCTTTCTAATAAATTTGTATTATTTAACCATGATGTTTTATAAAGCGCTTTTGAGCATTTTTTGTAAAAAAGCGCTATATAAATGTTTATTATTATTATTATTATTATTATTATTGGGCTGCAATATTCTCTTTTCATTTTGGCCTTATAGTAGGAAATGCCCAAACGAACCCGCTTATGAAAATCTTGCTTCCGACTCTGACGCATTCAACTTTCGTGTATATTTGTTACGATTATAAGCACCTGATGTTGCTGTTGTTTTTTTTTCTCTCAGACAGGCTTATACAGTTCAAAGATTTCTGTAAAATTAGATCAAAATTAAAACACAAACATGGTGTTATGTTTATTTTAAGGAAGAACAAACAGAAGTTTATATTTGAAAAATGCACATGCTTTTGTTGTTTCGTTACTTTTATGTAAAGTTGTTTTATGTAAGGGTAGGTGAAAAGGGAACTTTTAAAGCCACCGAACACGACAAATATGAAAATATTGCAGGCTAGGTTTGATTGAGCCTGTTTATGGACAGTAATGAAAATGCATATTACTTCCCACACCGCCTAGTCAAAATATTTACACCAATAAGCCGTACAATTTGATCCCAAACGATAGTATGAATATGGCGGTTAATAATAATAAAGAGCAGCAACTGAACGTTTTCTGCTATATCTTTTTGTCTTAGTTTTTGTTCGGCGTTAGCTGTCTAAGCTCACTTTTGACCTAGTTTTTCGACTAATGAAATATTGTAAATAAAACTTATTATGCAGCGGGAAAATCAAATAGATTATTTTGATTGGTTATTAGTGGGTCTCGTTAATGATTACCGTAACGATTTTTATATTGTGTGTTAGTATTTACATGGCACTTATATGTTCGGACATTTTCGTTTTTAAAAGCGATAATTGTATTGGAGAAAAAGATATTTACGGTATAAATAACCAGTTAAGTCAATTGATGGCTTAAATACGATTTTATATGGAATATTCATGGGTGACAGGTAAACACTCGAGTACAATACACAGTGTAAAACGACAGAGAAGTGCTGATGTTTCTGGTTCTTACTGGTTCCTTCTTAGTTCCTTTAATACTGATTGTTAATTGCAAGTCCAGATATTTAAATCGCCTTGGTGTAGTGGTTATCACACTCGCCTCTCAAGCGGACGCCCCGGGTTCAATACTCGGGAGGGACACTTTTTTTAAGTTAATTTACGTAAAAGTTGGTAGATTTCGCTCTTGTAACAAGTTGTTATTATTTTCATTTATTGTATTTTAATAACATTTATTAGTCATTAGTACTAACTCTACAAGAGGTGTTTTATTGAAACTGAATAAATGTACAGTTAATGTTAGACATTCTTCTTTAATCGACGTATTATCACCAGACGAAATTTGTGCACGCTCTTTATTTTATTCTTTATTACATATAAAAATCTTCTCCATCAACGCCGTTTATCTTTTTTAAAGATATTTCTTGTTACATTTGCGTTGGTTTTGTAATATTATTTTGAATTAAATTTTCTTTTCACTGATGCAAATTCCTTGAGCTTTTATCCGAGATTTACATCACTAGTGACGTCGGCGAAAAGCTGCGTTTCAAACTGAAAAATAAATGACGTCGTACCTGTCAAATTTTCGGTCACTGATGTTCGACTAACAAAAACTGCTCGATAAAATTTATTCGCATCATTCATCATTGCATCATTCAATTGTAAAAGTTATTTTGAAAATATTTAACAAATGAAAATGAGGGAGTCGACGAGTTAATGTTTGAGCTACAACTTTCACATTTACCGTATCCCCCGTAATGTTAGCAAAACAATGAAACGTTACCAATATTGTGGTAAGTAATAAAGTTAAAATTATAGTTTAAGAAAGTTGTTTTACAATTACACCCTTGCTGGGCTGGTATCAATCAACTTTAATGTATAGGAGCTTTAACATATCGCATGATAATACATGCATGTTCGTTATTGCCGTGCATCATGTTTTTGCATTAATAGTATATTGCCACATGGGTCTCAGACCTATTGGTTTCAATGAAATAATCTTGTAAACTTGTAACTTTGTTTTAAGAACAATTCAAACAACAGAATTTCTTAACGATAAAATTAATTTGTTAAAATAATTTACAATTCTAAACAGAAGGGCCATAGGAAAGTCGAGTCGAAACTCCCGTGAATTCCGGCCTGGCAATTTAGTCACTTTAACTGCAGTCTACGGTAAATTTTAGGTTTCTAGTAATTCTATACGAACTGCATAAGAATGCTCTCATGGGTCGATTGATGCTAATTTACCAAAACAACTTGCACTTTATGTTCAAATGAGACCCTGTTTGAGAAGAAAAGTAATATATGCATATCAGGAATCGCCACACTCACAAAACACAGCCTCCCCACGCAGCGAAAAAGAAGAGAGGAAAAGAGAGAGAGCATGTTTGTTTAAAGTATGTCAATTCAAATAGGACGCCAAAAACAACTAACGAAAAAGAGAACTTTGGGGATACCGCCTTGGAACGGTCAGTGCCGGGCAAAACAATTGCCACTGGGGGTTTAAAGTGATAATAAAACCTGGATTGACCCTCAGTGGAAAAATTGTTTTGCCACTGGCCGTTCCAAGGCGATACCTTCTCAGGGCTTTTTTTCGTGATCTGTTCATATCTTATTTGAAATCGATCATTTTATTAATGCATGCTCTCTTTTTTCCTCTACTTTTTAGCTCTGTGTGGTGGTTGTGTTTTCTCGGTGTGGCAATTCTAATATAAATACAAATAGGCTGTGGACAGCAAACACCAAACACAAACAGCAATAAAAAAGCAGCTATTGAAATGTATTTTCTTTCTTTTAGCCCAATAAATAATAAAAGAGTACAATCGTGGCCTTATAGAGCTATTTTTTTTAAAGTTATATATTATCTTTACTCATACAAAGTGATCCAAATAGCATAAACATACACAATGACATAAACATACATATTACAAATGATAAAGATAAGTGAAATATTGAAAAAGGGCCAGACATCACAAATTTACAAATATAACAACAACAAATAGGCAACATTAATGTCAATAAAAATGAATTATTATGTTCTTAAACTCTGTTTTGATTAAAAATTAAAACAAAAACTTTGTTTGATTTTAACAATAAAAATACAATTCACTTTAGTAATTATGTAGCCCTCAACATTGATAGAGAGAAATTGATATTTATCAATTTTATCGGAAAACTTTGTTCCGGAAACACTCTCTGAAAAAAAGTCGTTTCCGTTGAAATTGATCCCAAAGGTAAAATGATATACCTTAATTCTTAGAAGGTGCAAACCATAAATACTGAGTTAAAACATCAGCATCCATTAATGGAGCCGTGTTGTCTTCTAAATTAACGGTTAATGAAGAGAGTATTCCGAGCCAACATGGTACCGTGATCACGATGAGAGTCTAATGGTTGTATCGAGGAAATCAAAACCAATAAATTCAGGGTCTATAGCATTGGCAGAAGTTATGAGGTCCAAACAACATGCCCACAGTGTGCTATTGGGCAGGATAAGATCTTCATTTACATGATTTTCTACTTCATTAATGGATTTGATTTTATTGAGGTTTAAATCTTATATGCACAAAGGAATTGTAACATCTCTAAGTCATTTAATGCTCGCAATGTTTGTTAACTCTTGAAGCAAGATGGTCATCGGTGCCATTAAGAAACAACTTTTGTAGATTATACTTATGCATAATATGTACCTAGCTTGGGTCAAAAAAATAAAATTGCAGTTTACGACAGCTTTAGTTAACTTTATTGCCTTTATTGCGCACAGCAAAGGTTAAACGACGTTGGCAGATCATGAGTTTATAGAATTTCTATGGACTTGATCGTTTGTGAGGTTGGTTTCTGTCATTATATTCTTAATAATTTATACATAACTCTATGCAAATTTCCACTCTTAAACTCATGTTTTGGACCTTTTCAAGAATATAAATGGAATTAATATTAACCAAGGCACGTCCACGTTGATATAAAGATGTGTGTTTTGTGGGGAGGCTGTGTCTGCTGGATGTGGCCATTCCCAACCCTTCTGAAATTAATTTGTTAAATGTACCCTATTTGCTAATAAAAATTTCGTTTTCTTTTCAAATCATTACATAATCAGATTTATGCATGTTTTTCTATATTCTGTTATATCATACAGGGTGCTTAAGTGGTTCACACCAAGACAATTTTGTCTGATGTCCAACATTCTCGTGCACCTTCCAAGATTTTCAATAGATCACGTTCTGAGCAAACCATTAATGGGTTATCATCTTAGGTGCTATGTCTTTTGTATCTTAGGTGCTATGACTTTTGTGTGTTCAAAAGAGGACATCAAATTGTGTCACAGCTCACATTATAAGTACACTCCAACCGACTGAATCAGTACCATCAATCCAGATCATGTTATTACGATACAAGCAAAAGTTATTAGTTTGGTTTATTGTTTTCCCTTTTTCAAGAAATGTACATAAAGCCAAATGCAGAACTGCCAAAGAATCGTCACTTACAAAATTCTTAACATAATTTAAAAAAACTCCGATTATATATTGCCATTGTTATTTTGTTCAATGTAAAATATTTTCTATATTTATCTATTTTTTGTTATATTTGATTAGCACTTCAATAATCCAGAGCGTTCATCATTTTAACAATACAGAAGTCCGTTTATAAGTTGAAAGCTTTTATTTTATTGATATCCAACCATAAAGGTCACGTAATGATCAGGAAAAAAAGACAACCTGCTCGGTTTACCTAATATACTCGATAGTTTAAGTACAACAGATAATTAATTAAACCTCAAGAAAAGTCATGTCGTCTTGTTGCATTTTTACATTATTACCTTTTTTGCTTCGATAGCACTTAACAATTTCCTGGCGGTTTTCTTTGGCCAAAAACACAGTATTAAATCAGTGCCAATGCTACCACCCCGAACTGAAATACACATTGTAGAAAAGTAAAATCGCATTACTTTAGAGCTCCTTATTGCTATTTTTAGTATACAACTTAAATCTTACATTATTTTCTTCGGTCTGATTTCTCTAACCAGCTCGCGAAACCCGACTTGAGCTTTTACTTCAAAATCTACCTTGATTCTTGATTTAAACGAATCTACCTAAACCGAGCCTACAGTATTTTCATATTTGTCTTGTTCGGTGGCTTTCAAAGTTCCTTTTTCATCTAATTTGATATTCATCCTTGAACATGTTGAAATCAATTTGTATATTTTTTTATAACAAAACGGCAATTACTCGTATTTGTGAAAATGTTGCTTAATTTTATTCATACTTGATGAATTTATATTGCTTGACATTTAAATCCTTTAATGCTCCCTTAATTATATACATTATACAATAACACTTTAAATACTAACGATTTTCCTTAAAAGTTTTTATGGCTCAGTTGAAAATGGATGTAAAGATGGAACGATATGTTCACATCGGTTAACATACGAAGTGATAGAAAATCAAAGTCCATTTGTTGTGTCCCAAATTAGGAAAACATCTTTCATCTCTATACCCATGTAAACGATCATTTACTGAAATTCTACTTTCTTCATTCCTTAAGTATGAAAGCAGAAATATTAACCAGTTTAAAAAAAACAACAGAAAAGATAAAACATTCTAACTGTCTTTGTTTCCCTGAGAAAACATGTTGATAGCATACAAAGAAATTTAAGTTGAAATCTTCGTGTATTCTGTGTAAATATCCAAGATTGGCAGAACTGGGCGAATTAAATAATGTGAGTGATATGTTGCTTTTGGTTTTAAATTTAAATTGAAGTCATAATAATTATTTCACGACCTAGAAAATTAATTAATTACGTTGCTCGCGCACATTTGAATTAACACATTTTATGTTTTTATAATCAGCCCTCGGATATAACGACCACTTTGTGTCGGTTAGAAACTTGGCGTTCCGAAATAACCATATTAGAAAACAATTCCGCCTCAAACAGCTGAGCAAGAGTATTCAAGAGCGACATATTTTTTTATATCATTGTCAAATTTGAAAAAATAAACACCACGAAGAGGCCGGAAGTGAATGGTCAGCACAAATGCGGGCTTATCGGATCAGCCGTACTCTTGTCCCATCGGGTTCTGTAAACAGTAGCATTACTTTCAACGAATCGCAACTGTTACACATTGTATAGTGTTAGAAAAGCAACTCAATTATGAGCATGAGATAAACCAGTTGAATAGACTTTTATAATGATTCTTCGTATTTTTCTCTTAATAAACTAATCAAACAATATGTTTTGGCGACGGCAAATGCCTACGCGCGTGCTGAAAACTTTATTTCAACCATCCATAATTATAATGTAATAATGTAACTTTAAAGACGTTTCAGAAACGCCATTTTAAACGTTTTTCAATACAAGAAGCACCTTAAAGGACACGCGTTCGCCAATAAAAAGTAAAATTAAATGGATAACGCAAATGTCTTCGGACTTATTTTGTAACAGCAGGCGCTCATTTTGGGCGTTATACTACCTTCGTTCCCTATCGGTGCACCTGTATCAATTTAATCATAAAATTCAAGCAATTACGTGAAGAAAGTAGCAACAAAGGCTTAGATTGGGACATTAATAGGATAATGACGTTGGATATCCGTCTTAAAACAGCCCCCTGACTTACGCTCTGATCTAACTTAAATAGTTATGTTTTATAGTTCATTGTTAGATACTGTCAAACTGAACATTGGCATATGGTTGTATTGCGATTCTTCTACTTTTATTCGCATAATGAGCACTGTATCACAAATCTGAGCAATCGTTTAGGTTTTAAGGGTAGCATTAAACAACAAGTCAAAAGGAAAAGATTCGCAAAGATCACGAAACAGCTATCACTTTGCTTGCCGTCACGCGCTTTTGAAGTAACCTAAGTAAAACGAAGTTCATAAGCCCGGACGGAAAAGGGAAAATGAAAAACCGCCTAAGTATAATCAGACTAAGTCTAACATTTTATTAGGCAGTTATTAACAAAATAAATCGTTATTCAACAAATATGCAAATTAGAAAACAAATACGAAGTCTCTGTTTGACTGAACCAATCATGCACTGAGTCACTGCAGGCTTTAAAATTCTATTTTCCGGCTACAGTTTACGGAGGCGGCAATGTTGGGGCGCTTGTGCTCTTTTTTGTTTTCTAGACAAGAACTTGTGATATTAAACAAAACAGAAGCAATCGGTCGCACATCTTTATTTGGAGAGCATAGCTACTGGTATTAATATAATATACAATGATCGCCATCAGATGCATACCAACTTGTGATACCGTAAACAAAACGAACCGTTTACTCGCGAGCAATCGGGACTAGAAGGCTAGACATTACTTTGCATTTCCATTACTCACGGTATGTACCCAGATAATGAGAATCGCGGATAACGATAGATTGTGAGAATAATAATAGATCGCCAGCTCGGAGAAAACAGCATGGAGAGGTTAGTTATTGTATGAATTTCATGACTGTGATCTAATACTTATCTTTTGCGATAGATAACAATCAAGCGATGTCCTAACCTTCCTCTCATACCCACAAATTTGGAATCGGCCGTCAGATAAAGTAAAAAAAAAACAGGAAAATGATCCCAGATTTATACAAAAAACTACATATTATGCCCATTCAAATTATATTTAAACATGTTATTTTGTAAACGACACCGCTGTTATCAAAGCCCAAACATCGACAATCAATATGCCACCCCGCTTTAGCCAGTAATTTGAGTATATTCCTTAACAAACATCTTTTTTCTGAGGCACCTGAAGCAAATTGGATAACGGGGATTCGCCTAGAAAAAGTCAATGGATAATGTAAATTCATGACTGGATAATGGTATCGTTTCCCTTACTTCAACCTTAATACTATTTATTCTATGCTTTTTTGCATGTTCCATATCTTTCCGCAAACTGCTATCTTTATGAAACAATAGCACCAGCCTTACTGACAAGATAAATGACCCATTTATATCTTAATTATCTTCCGAAATAGCCTAAATTTCTTGCTGTCTCGAAGGCATCAACTAAGAACTAACCCAAAGCCTCTTAAAACCCGGGTTAAGCGAATCTGAATTTGGTGATAAATACATTAGTTAATTACTATAACTATTATGGTCTAAGATACGTATTCACGTAATGGGAGCCAACCGTTATACATAAGAACGCTTTTGAGAGTGGCGTCCTTTGCCGATTGGGAAGTTACTGTTTAAAAAACTGTATCAATTAAGTAGCATGATTAAGTTGTGGTATATATAAATTGTGCCAATATGCAAAACTTATAATTGATTGAAAAAGAGCGAATTTAGCAGATATTTTAGTCTAATAAGTACATGTCAATTGTCATGATCTGGTGTGAGAGAAATTTATTGCGTGAGTAACGCTTAAAATCTTTGGATTTAAATGTAAATTTACTCTTACATTGATTGTGTAACAATATAACATGTTTTATTCTTTGTTTACAAGTCTTCTACAGTTTATTTTTTCATATTTTAACACCTTTGTTTGCGTTGTGATACGTAACTTGTTACCTTCATGTTATCTTTTACACAAACTCTGGGATATACATATGTATATAAAAGCACACAAAAGTAATTATTCTGTATAAATGAGACCGGATATTTGAAAAGTATGTTAGAAGATAATACGAAGTGCTGTTGTAGTATCACGAAACAACAATGCTAGATCGCTTTGGCGATGCCAGTTCGCGAAAGTACGATGCGAGGACGCGATAATAATATAATATTGTGTTTTCATGGTCTTGTTGGTCTAAGGGCTGGACATCGAAAACGTGAAAACAGGAGGCGAGAACGCGAAACATCGATGTTAAGTCGCGAAAGTGTAGCTCACATCGTACTTTCGCGATCTCGCATCGTTGTTTCGTGTTCTCGCCGAAGATGTCGACAGGGCTAAACAACGATGACCTCAACGGAACACCGTACAATGCCATTTGTCATGGTTGCGCTTAAATTTGATTAAAGCTACGACCAAAAGCTCAAAAGTTTAATGAAAAGATACAGATGTTTTGTAATGATCATAGTGGATAGCAAAATGGATTGAATACAAGAATAATTAAAATAAAATAATTTTATCTGATTATTTAAATTAAGAGCAACATGAAAACTCCACCATTATCCATTTCATACATATTTGAATTTTCCATTATCAACAGAGGGAATCCCCATTATCCAAGTTGCTTCAGGTGCCTCAGAAAAAAGATGTTTGTTAAGGAAAATACTCATGCTACTGGCTCAAGCGTGGTGACATATTGATTGTCGATGTTTGGGCTTTCATAACAGCAGTGTCGTTTACAAAACAAACTTGCTTACATATATTTTAAATGGGCATAATATGTAGTTTTTTGTAGAAATCTGGGATGTTGCCTGATCATTTTCCTGTTTTCCTCTTTATCTGAAGGCCGATTCCGAATGTATGGGTATGAGAGGAAGGTTAGGACATCGCTTGATTGTTATCTATCGCAAAAGATAAGTATTAGATCACAATAACATGAAATTCATACAATAACTAACCTCTCCATGCTGTTTTCTCCGAGCTGGCGATCTATCATTATTCTCACAATCTATCGTTATCCGCGATTCTCATTATCTGGGTACATACCGTGTTACTGTTTATGAACAAATTGGTTGCGATTCATGTGTGATGGCATTAAAATACTGGTATCAATTATTTTCGTTATCATTATTTTATTCTTTTGTCATGTGGCGTCTGTTACATTTTGTCAATTCTGATTCTCAACTGGTACGATGCATGTAGGTCGTTGATTAAGACACTCGCGTTATTTTTGTTTGAATATTTTCGGCTATTTACAAGGGTTTTAACTTTCTAGCCTTTATTGTTGTTTAGTTCCGCAAATTTTTCATTTAGGACAAGCTTATTGTTGTTAATGTGGACCTTACTCCGCTGGTTACGGAATAGTAGCAATGATATAATATAACCGTCCTAGGCAGCGGATATAAATCCCTATTGTTTATATATGTTAAAGCATGTTGCACGTAATCGGAAAATGACGACACCGTCAAGCATTATGCAATTTCCTCTAATGACCATGAATGACTCAATCCAATCAAGCCTGCATTATTTTTATAACTATC
The DNA here is from genome assembly GCA_038501625.1 of Corbicula japonica. Taxonomy (NCBI): domain Eukaryota; kingdom Metazoa; phylum Mollusca; class Bivalvia; order Venerida; family Cyrenidae; genus Corbicula; species Corbicula japonica. Next base: position 2,840,448 of record JAZAYU010000079.1, read on the forward strand.
ATGTTAATTGTTTGCTTATTTTCAAAGTTCGCTATTTACATGGTTTACTCGCTACGAAGTGTGCATAGACGTTTACTGGAACCACAATTACTAGGTTCTCCCTAAACGTTTACAGAGGATGTAGTGGATCGAATACAGTGAAACTCTACTATTCTGACCACCTTTGAGGCTGGGAAGAGGTGGTCTTAATAGTGGATTGGTCTTTATCTTGAGGTGGAAAATAGGGCAAAACTATTAAATGGGATATTAGATAAGTGGTCTTATTATCGATGTGGTCTTAATTTCAGGGAGGTTTTGATGTGGAGTGTAACTGTATGCTTCTCTTGCCTTTGATCAGAGAGTATCATGCTTCAGTTAAGCCATTCAATATGTCTATGTTTAAACCATGGAACCTTTTAAAACACCTTTTAATACAAATACGTGTTAATTACGTCATTTCTCCTTTGATAATGTACCGGTAGTTAATTCGCATATATACGATATTTTACATCCGATGAGTTTTTTAGGCCATCTTTAATTTTGTCTTTTATTGAATATCCAGTACTCATTGGAGGATTGGATATTGTTATTTCATGTTTGATATTGGTTAGTATGGTACCTAAGCTCTCTGTTATATTAAGTCAATTGTTTTTTTTTGTGTGTTAAATGTTGAGTTGATTAAGCGACAAGTCCAGCGGCCTTAGCAAGTGTGACTGCGACGAGTGTAGATCCAGATCAGATTGTACACCCGTTCAGAAACATATCTTTTATTTGAAAAATTATATAAATTTTTTTTACATTACACAACATTTTGGTCAGCATACAGATCCAAAGATTTATTCGATTGCTAAAGTGCAGATTTAACTAACCTTCATTTTGAAAATGGTATTGATGACACCATATGTCAGCAAATAAAGTGGTCGCACATTGGTTACTTTTTATAACAAAGAGAAGGTATTCCAACATTAGTATGTGAATCATGCACCAACGTTCTCCACAAATTCGTTGAAAACACTTTCTTTATTTTTCACATCATTAATATGACATCTTAATCTTCTATATTTACTTTTATCTGATAACTGTCAAAATTGTTACTTCTAAATTTGTTTCGTTTCATTTCGACTGTAGCCCAAAGAAAATTTATAAATTTTACGGCTCTTACCGTGTACTTATGGGAACTAACGCGGATCAAATAATGTTTTAAATATTTGTTTGAAGTCATTTTTGTTATTAATTTAGATGAAAACTTGATCTAGGGTCAATGAAAGCCATGAAACCTGGTCACGCTACATTTAAATTACCTTAAATTTTATTAAATTTGATATTTCTCGACTTATATGATCTATAAATAAAAGCCGCACGAGCTTTTATCCCTCGCCATTACCTGATTTCGTGAATTATCGTACCAGCTCTTGCAGCTTAATTTATTTTTATTTGGATAATAATCTGAAAAGGGTTGTAATAAACATTTCACGTTAACATGCTTCGTGTCATTTTGAAACTACGATCGCTGCAGTGAAAGCATGAGGCTAAACAAAATCGATTCCTTGTTTTGCACTCAACAGAAACATTCACGAATTATGATATCTCCCTTTAAAACCCGAATCATCCGTCACTGTACATAATTGTAACGGCATTAAATCACGCAAAAATATCCGTGTACATTCAGAAACAGATTATACAGTAATTGTTTTCAACAAAATTTTTGTTTGACAAAATTTTTTATTTGACAATTGACAATTTTGAAAATAAATGGAAAAGTGTTTACGTTTACATTTAGCCTATTTAATTATAATGTGATTTATGGTAAGTCTATATGCGATTTGTGATGATAAATACTTCTTCAGATATTAGAGTAGATACAAGTTTACAAGTTTATTTCATTAAAACCAATAGGTCTGAGGCCCATGTGGCAATATAAGCACATTATAACATACATATGGCAGTCATGCAAAAAGTCAAAGGTTGTAAAATGTGTACAAACTTACACATAAAATATATACAATGTATTATGGCGGACAGTGTATGCAACCTTCAATTAAAAGTTTTATAATGTAATCAAACTTTCATATTGTTACACACTACAACTATAGATATTCGTATACTTCGCGTAAAGTGACCCTTAACAAGTGCCAGAAAGATGATACATTTACTATCTATATGAACAATGAACACTAAGAACAAATATTGATTAAATACAAAATCAACATAAAGCCTTAAAGGCCACTTTTAAAATGAATAAATATTTGCATAAATTTACTAATATCTCGGTAAAAAGTTGGATCTTTTTGAAAAACTTGTATTGCCAATTTTAAATTATGGTAGGGAAGTTTGGGGATTTCATCCTGAAAAATCATTAGATAGAGTGCACATGTAATTTTGTAAACGTCTGCTAGGTGTAAAAAAAGGGCACACAAAATGATTTTATCTACGGGGAACTAGGACTACTTCCTTTACAAAACCTTAGATTCTATAATATTGTCAAATACTGGGCAAAAATAATATGTTCTTATGATAACAAATACATTAGAAATGATTGTGTGCATATGACGATGAACATGGAACCTTCATTTTTATTGTTTGTGGTATCTTTTTTGAAATTCATCATTTTTAAACACATGCTCTCTTTTCCTCTTTTCTTTATGGTTGCGTGAGGAGGCTGTGTTGTCTGTGTTTGGAAATTCCTGATAAGCATATTTCATATTTTGGTATTTTTAATGATCTTAGTGCGGACGGGAAACAAATCATTTATCTGTATCGTAATTTTCTAAGTATGCTTAGATGTCCCTTTCAACAATAAATTTTCGAGAAACGACGAAACATATTTTATTATGCGCCTTCTTTGAAATATTTCTTTTAAATCATACAAAATATTAAAAAAAACGATTTATATGTGTCTAATGGATTTGATGCACCTGTTGAATTAAGCAAAATCTGATACGTTAGAACCTATTATACGAATAAAGTATTTATAACCCTATCATATACAACGTTAATATAAATATTCGTTTGAATGATTATATGGCTTTCCAATAGAAAATAAATCGTATGAAAATCATTTCATAACCATTAGATATTATTTCTTATGCCGAAATTATGTAATGCATTTTGTGTTCTATAGACGATGCCTAGATCGAGAAAATGAATAAGATTAAAAAATCAAATGTTTCTGGTGTTGTTTTTGTTGAAATTAAATAAGCAAAAAAAATATCATTCGTTTCAAGTAATTCAATGAGCCTTTAATAAGTTAACAACGTAGCACACTGTATATTTTGGTGAATTCACATTACAAAATGCAAGAATCAAAACATTCGCCTTTGGCGACAAAAACTAAAATTAGATGGTGGTAGATGTATTAGTAACTCGATTTAATAACCAAATCAGATGGTGTTTTGCCGAAGATCCGTTAGCATATGTCGCTATTTATGCAAATTTGGAGGACAACTGAATTATTATTATTACAAAATGCATATTATACGTATAATATGCATTTTGTAATAATAATAATTCAGTTGTTATCATTTCAATAAATGTGATAATTTTGAAATGGATAATATTATTTTGGCACAAATGTACTTGTATGAATTGCCACAGGCGTTCGCTAAAGCTTTTGGAGACATTTAGGAGGTTGTCTAAAATTTTAAATGGTTAAAAGTAGCCACATACACAATTTCTCATCTCTTCACGTAGACCGGCAGAGGGGCAACTAATAAAAATGTAAGATTAAAAAAACAAACATTTTTAAATGGTAAAAATTCGGTGTCAAAATCTGGTTGATCGCTGTAAAAAAAGAGGTTTTTGATTTGAATAATTTTAGTTGAAATCATCAATATACATGTTATTTAAATGTTGTCAACGGCTCTGCTAGATGTCGTTTGCCATTCCATAAGACTGGTCCCAAGATCATAAAACTAAATCAGGAGATTAGTCTCAAATCTCAAGAATATGATGCTTGAGATTTGAGACTGATCTCTAAACTTTGTTGTATGATCTTGGACTCTGGACTAAAAATTTTCTCGATTCGCAAATCTGCTGGCACTGAACACGTTTTAGTTTATATTGATAAAAAATATATGACAGAGGATCACGAGCTAGTTCTGCAAATGCACTTTTTCAGGGTACTGGGTATTTGTTCAGAATCGATGCGCTTGCAAGAAGTACAAAGGCATCATGTATCTCACTAGCAGCAAGTAATGCAAAAAGTACACACATCAGGCATGGCTTCTGCCATGGGGCTTATCGACTACCTCGACTGGTCCATAGGTGAATATATATTATATATATATTATATATAAATGACTTTAACCATTGTAGGTAGAACCAGATCAGCAAAAACACTTTTACGGTATGATTAGTATCGGTTACTATTTGATACTTTGACAAATACCCTACTGGTCTTAAGACCAGTCTTTTAGTCCGGTAGTGCTAAAATAAAGAATAGAGTTATGGTTCATGGCTTATACACTCAGAATATTTTAGCAAACATGTGTAGCCAGTTTGAAATTAGTAGTTACATTTAATTGTAATCGATGAAAAGGACACGTTGAAAGCCGCCGAACACGACATATATGAAACTATTGCAGGCTCGGTTTGATTGAGATTGATCATGGGCAGTAATCGAAATGCATATAACTGTCAACGCCGCATAGCCGCATAGCCCCGGGTTGAGCGCAACACAGAATTTACACCAATAAACAGCTAATTGTTGATCCATCTCAAACGATGGTATGCATATGGCGTTGAACATGGAACATTCAATGCGGTATTTTCAGATTAATACCATTCCATGTTTAGCGGGGTATGGTAGAACTAAACAGAATAAAACAGAATAAAACTTTGAGAGGTGATCTTAGAATATAAATCCTGCATAACACAGCCAACGCCGATGGCAAAATTAAAAACAGCAGGAAGTTTATCCTAAGGCTAACAATACATATTGGCTAGGATATTAAAACCATCTATCATAAAACTGGCCGAAATATTAAAACAAAGAAATTTTAGATGTATTATTAACATGATAAATAAGTATCGTGCTCAACGACCTTCAAAAGAAGTAATTGATAACAGCACTTATTGAATGTACAAGTAGATTTTTACATTTTTTCTAATGATTCACCTTTTTTTGAAGTTCGTTGTGTGCCGGAAATATAGTGTGACTTAGTATATTACGTCACATAGAAATGGGAAGATGCAAACATACAGAATCGGAAAACGGACAATGTCCAATACGGAATTACTAATTTGAGGAGTTGTATCAATTTTGCGGATTAATGCTGCACAAGGCTGAAATAATTCATGGGTATATAATAAAATCTAAGATATAATGGAGTTGTGCATAAACTAATCCAGAAAAAGGGCAAGAGACGCCTAGTCCATAATGGTTTCAGGATTGCTTTATTATATTCTAGCTAAATATTTAACATGATCAAATATCGTCGCTGTACTTCCAAGTAGACGTATACATAATACGACACTTCGATGAGCAGTATGGACTATCTGGTTTGTTACCGGAACGAGGTGTATCTTGGTTAAGTGCTTCTAAGCAGACGAAAAACGAATTTGCACAAATAAATCGTATGAAATAGATGAGGGAACTTTGAAGACACTCGACCACGACAAATATGAAAATATTGCAGGCTCGTTTTGATCGAGCCTGTTCATGGGCAGTAATGGAAATGCTTATTACTGCCCACGCCGCCTAGCCCCGGGTTGAGCGCAATTCAATATTTAACACCAATAAACAGTACAATTTTGATCCATCCCAAACGATGGTATGCATATGGCGGCGAACATGGAACCTTCAATGCGGTATTGTCAGATAAATACCATTCCATGTTCAGCGGCGTATGGTCCCCAGATAAAAGAATGGGTTTGCCCTAAACGAGAAAACAATGGGCGGAACTAAACAGAATAGAATTTTGAGAGGGGATTTTAGGATATAAATCCTGCATATCACAGACAACGCCAAAGGCAAACTTTAAAAGGCAGGAAATATATCCTTTGGGTGATTGAACAATATCCAAATTTAAATTGGCTGGGATATTGAAACCACCCATCTTTAAACTGGCCGAAATATTAAAAACAATAAGTAAATTTAGAAATACTATTAACATAGTACATAAATATCGTGCTCGACGACCTTCAAATGATTTATAATCACGTATTCTTATAAGTACAGCGATTTAAACCATGTGACCATGTGTTTAAAAATAATGTCTGTTACATATATATTTATCCAACACGTATTTTTGTGCACTTGGTATTTCAACCAGTTAGTCAGAATTTATTTTAGAAAAATATTTTAATGTTATGTTACAAAGGCTGATATTATGCTGTTAATATCCTGATTTTTATGATATCACCCTTTAATAATAAGTTCTTAAATGTCCACATGTTAAAAGGACATTTTTTAGATTGTGGCAATCAATATCCCAGCAATTCATGAGATTAAATTCTAAACCAGGTGCAATCGGTGATATTGTTGTATACATTTTCTGTTTTAAGGCGGTAACCTCAAAGAATCTCTTTTTCGTTAATTGATTGTGGTGTCTTATTTGAAATTGATCTTCATATACCCATGCTCTTTTTCCTTTTCGCTTTTAAGTTGCATGTGGAGATGAGAGTTGAGGGCAACTCAATATTTTCATCAAGTACAATTTTGATTCATCCCAAACGATATTTTATTATTTTCTTTTCAATCCGTGAAAGTGAAAGTCTGTTTTTCAAGATTTTATAAAGTACATGATAATTTTATGAACATGTTTAATGTCAAAATCTGTTCACTAATATCTCTTGAACATTGATACAGATAGTTTTGTCGTAAAATCGAGGTTCTTGGCGTTGATAAGCGTTGACATTGCAGACGCCGCGTGGTATCGTCTTTGATTATCTTTCGCGTTGTCTATTAATTTGCAATTCATCTTATTTAAAAAGGCGCCATTTATTTAACGGTATGGCAGTGTTTAATAAACGTGTCTTTCCTTACACGTGTACTAACACTTTTTAAAGTAATGTCGATAATCGGATAACCTTGATTGCCAGTTCGGCGTCTCTCCATCTGTATGGATAGTAAATGTAATAGTTTAACACGTATTGGTTTCCGAGGATAAGTTATCAGAATAAAGTATCTACATCCTATGAGGGACGAACGTTGACTAACACACAATTGGTTTTTTACTCTATTTTTTCAAAGTTTCGACAGTAAGCCTTTTTCAAAAGGTACACAGAATACAGAATACTTCGCTCCCTCATAATTTAATGAGATATCACCAGTCTTATTGAGAAAACGTTTGCAAGAGAAAATAAAACTTTTATCGCTTGTAATGAACAGAAAGCATTTTTACAGATGGTTCTTATGATAATTATACTTGATCGACTTGTCAAGACCTAATAGAGTCGCTTACTTTCTTACTGGATAACATTTATGTTAGATTCGGTATCTTTATTTATAAACAAGTAATAGGCATTCCAATGGGTTCTAATTGTGCACCCCTTGTTGCTGATCTGTTTTTATACTGTTATGAAAGAGACTTTATGTTATCTCGTTCTACCGAACATAAAGATGATATTATTAGAGCTTTTAACAACACCTCGAGGTACCTTCATGATTTATTATATATAGACAATAACCATTTTCCATCACTGGTTAATAATATTTATCCTAAAGAACTACAGCTTAATAAAGCGAACACTTCAGAAAAGCAAGCACACCAGCTTGATATCAATCTGTACATTGAAAATGGTCACGTCACTACTAAAATATATGATAAAAGAGATTATTTTAATTTTAATATAGTACATTTTCCGCGATGTTCCTCGTGCAACATCAAGTACGGGGTTTATATCTCACAGCTTGTTCTCTTTTCTTGAGCTTGCAATGATGTTAATGATTTCAATGAACGTAATCTTTGCATAACACAAAAACTTTTTTAAACATGGTTATCGGTATTACAAATGAAGAAACACCTTTTCAAGTTTTATCGCCGATACCCAGATTTTATTTAAAACAACAGGTGCAGTTTAAAATCATGGTTGCAAATACGTATTTCATAGCCAGCTTTTTATGGAGATTTAATTTATAAACTATAAACATAAGAAGATAAAAGGCAATGTTAATCTCTCCCGATTATACGTAAAAATCATCTGTAATTTAAGTTAAAAAGAAAGGTTACCAACATGATATTCTACAGCGCTCTGCAGGCCTGGTGATAAACCCATCTACAGTTGATCATAATGCTTATCTCTTTGGTTGCACGACGGTGGCAGGGGTTTAGGAGTTTATGAAGGTTTATAGGGGAATCTTGCATAAGAACCTAGAAGCTTGATTCGTTTCTTTTATCCCTGTCATTGTGTTTTTGCTGATTTTACTCCATGAGCTCTGGTCTCGGTAAGATCATTGAGTACCCACCCCTTTGGCTTTGCAATGCTATTAACTTCTTATGTTTTATATGTTTGTGTGCGCTTGCATACACATTGTAGAGCTGATGGGTGGTTTGTAGTTAATTCACCAAGACAACTTGTACTGGTGTGTTGATATGAGAACCTGTTGGGGGGCAAGTATGAAGTTGGTGCACCCTAGAACCAGATTAAAACTCCAGTGGCAATTTCATTTGCCGCTGACCGTTCCAAGGCGGTTCTCATTTTTACTATAGCCTAACTGTAAAGAAATGATCCTTTTCATAATCAACAAAAATTTAATCTCTTTTCCACAGGTATATTTAATTAGATAGGTATAGCAAATTGATTTCAAAGCCAAACTTCGGAGGCATATGTCAATTTTCAGTGACAGCTTTTGTTATATGTATACTTCACTTCTATTTTTATTAAAATGAGTTTATATAGTAGTTGTCATGTGTCGAAAAAGATATTTTAAATGTTCTACTTTTCCAAACCAGACTGTTACTAACCTTATCAGCTCTTTGGAACCTTTCTATACCTACTTCTTGAGACATACAAATGCTAATAAAAACAAACAAAACATCACCCCGAGTAGGTTGAGCTATATTGTTAGAAGCGTCTTGCAGTCAGAAACCTTAAGTTAAAACAAGCAGTTTCAATTTTTATTTTCTCTTAATCATGCAAATCCGTCCACATAATTTATAACACGGGGATATTTCCAACGACGATACTCCGATTTTTTAAAGACATAGGCCATTAAACTTAAAAAAAGGTGAAATATGCATATCAGGAATCGCCACATTCAGAAAAAACAGCCTCCCAACACAGTCAAGAAGAAGAGAGGGAGAGAGAGCATGGTTAATAAAATGATCAGTTTCAAAAGAGACACCACTAACAATTAACAAAAATGAGAACCCGAGGGGTTACCGCCTTGGAACGTTTAAACTTAATGCCAATCCTCTTCTTTTCATACATAAGAACCATCTGTAAAAGTTTATATTTATCAGTTATTTTATTAAAACTGTTAATATGATCAAGAGAATAAGTCGTGCCAGGTGTTTCACATAATAAGTAAAGAGAGATAATTCAGGGGAAGAAAAAAAAGAGATGACCGAATGGATTAATGTTCCTGATTTGTACCAGCAGTCTTATGACCACTCATATGACAAGATATGAATAATCTTGAGTAAGGTAAATAAATATTTTCCTATTTTCATAACCTCGTTAAGGATTTTGCACTTATAACGTGTTTAGAAGAAACAATCGCAACAAATACAAGTTGCTGGTTGTTTTTGCTTAGCCACGGCGTTTCTCTGGTCGTCATAAATATATTTGGTTATTGTACATGCGTATTTGTATTTATGTACTCAGATTAATTCCTATAACAATTGTTTAAACAGAGTATTTAGAGAGTCTGTTAACACGTAACATGCCAGGACTAGTTCTGATTTTGCCATACATCACTCGTCTTAGACGGCGAAAACCTTCATAGCAATGTCACTATATTTAATAAATTTGACATTTTGTTTCAGCTTTTGGAAATGCTCTGGTTCTGCAATGATAATGTGGAAACAAAACGTTTCAGAAAAAGTAATATGATCCACAATATTATCGGAATGTATTAATGAATTTAAAAAAGAATTCATATACCCTTAAGCATGTAGCATCGTCTTCTATTCCAGGCCTTAATAATATTCAAACTATCAATCAATCCTATATTGAACCAGTTTGAGCGTATGCAGCAGTAGATTGGGACGGCCTCACCAATTATGAAAATGACCATCTCGATAAAATTCACAAAGAACCCGCCAGGATCGTGACTGTTCTTACAAGATATTGTCACTTAGAAACCTTTTTTTCTGAATTCAAATGGTTTTCTCTTTCTGACTGTCGCCAGTAATAAAAACACTTGTTACTGTGTACAGAATTAATAGAAACAAGTGTCCCGAATATTTCAGCAACTAGGCTTTGTTACCCAAAGGAAACGTCTGAGAGTCATTTGTCCCTCACCTCTGATTCAAGTGAGGAAGCAGTCAGTCGCTTGCGGAGAAATTGGTTAGTACTGGTTAGAGACCCAGGAACACCGGTTAGGTGGACTGACCGCCGGGATATAACCAGAAAGGTGTTGAAACCAGGCGTTAAACCCCAAACAAACAAACAAACAAAACCCAAAGGAAACAAGAAATATGGTGTTTTTCGAAAACGGGGATATTTTGTGTTCTGGGTGATTGAAGTTGCATCTCGTGATACAGATCGCTCATTTATTAGCTGATCTTGACCAAACTTGATACAAGAGCTTTGTTTAAGCCTATATAGCTCTACTAACATACTGGCCAGAAAAGGACCTCTAAACACGGTCTGAGGTTCAACACTTTATTAAAGAAACACGCCGTTTTGTACATTAAACCATTTTATCACACTGTATACCAAAATTAGAATTTATTATTACTACTCTCGACAGACTGGTTTCATTGTTTTTCTTACATTGTATCATTTTATATTTCCATCTCAAGTAATGCTCCATGTATTGGTGTTATTGTTGTTTTTTTCGTTCTGTCTCTTATTTCTATTATTTATTTTTGCTTCCACAATGCACATGGATTTCGAAGACTGCAGCGGTTTTAGTCCAAGGGAACTAAAATTCTCAGGAATATCAGCGACAAGTCCTTGTTTCGGTTGTACTTCAACACCTTCAAGCAATTGAAACCCCGTGTATAGTCTAAACTTGGAAGGCGCGTACGAAATGGGTTAGGATTGCCCAAGGAGTCATTCAGAACTGTATTACCTCAATGAGATGAAGGTGGTCATACGCTTTATCGACTGATTGTGAATTTGTATTCTGTGGATGCTGGTATTCTAAATGATTGTGAGCAGTCAGTTGCCTGTCATTTTGATGCATTACTAATAAATCAGTTAGTACTGATTCATGTTTTATTGAAAATTTTAGAGCAATAGCTGAAATATCAAGCCAGTAATGCCCAGTACGAAGGTGTACTTAGACTTAGTTATTAAGTGTATTTATTCGTATACGATATTCGAATATCGTATTTTTATTTATAAATGTACCCTGAATTTGAATACTCGAATATTCGTTGCTAAACCAAATTAATTTTTTAGAAACTGACATCATTTCATACATGTATCAATTAATTATAGGAAAATACAATATAACATATTGAAAATGTGACTTGTTTCAGCTGATAATTAAAAAGTTAAGATAATTTTAGCATGACATTATACTAAACAATAGATTGAACAATAAGCGATGTCAGTCTGTTAAATAACTGGTTTACATAAACAAGGGTATCTTCATCGTGATAACGCTACAATGTTACACTTTAAATAAAGTCGCTGATATGTATGTGATAGGATATATATTGTACTGTCGTCAAATTTTAATTTAAAATAATAACATATGTTTATTTAACAATAATAAACAATACAGTGTTTGAAAGGCTTGGAGTTGAAAATTCACTGTTTTTGAAATTGACATATATTAAGTTGCATATAGTTGACTGAACTGGAAAAAGGTCACGTGATCTGCGATTGGAGTTTACAAACATTTTCTCCCATGGATAACTTTATTATTGTGACAATAATATTATCATTTTATTGTGCGGTAAGTAGATACTAAGTTTATGTTTATCATAAAATTCGTAAAACGTGAACACATTATATTATATTTAAGGTTAGTTTAGAACTGCGATTAAAATAATAAATCATTCTAGCAAACATTATCTTTTGATAGACTCTTAAAATTCGCAAAAAAGATCATTTTATTATTTTAATTGCTTCCGGTTAAAGGGCCGAAATTAACGCTGATATGTAACTGAATTATGTAAAAAGTGTTGATGAACTTGAAACAAATCATGGCTGTTGAGAGTCAGAATTCACCGCTTATCATGCCTTGTGCTACCGATAATGAAATCTTAGTTCTCAACAAGAAATAATGTCGGACTCCTCGATTAGAAAACTTATGTATATTGTTGCAATAACAAAATTTATGATGTGTTTGTTGTTAAAATATTGATCATTTGATCTGAAATAGAATATTTGAAATTGATATAATCTCGGCTCAAATTCGAGACAGGATTTAAATATACTGAAACTGACACAGATTCTTAGACTAAGTGTATTACACAAAAAACCTTCATAGTCGTAAAATCATCAAATGGCACTGCAATCAAAGAGAGTTAAACAAAGTTATCTAAATAATTTTCAATGATTATTTATTTCTTCAGTTAATCAAATTTCCATAAACACTCCTTGAGAAATAATTTGCCGTAGAAGTGTGTTTAAATTTGGACTTAAGCTGATGTCGCCGATAAAACACTTGTTTTCATTTGTGTTACCGATAACCATGTAAAAAAAGTTTGTTATTCAACGATTGGGTTCATTGAACTCTTTAACTTTGAACTTTTATTTCAAGCACTCGGCAAATGTTTGCCTTTGGCTATATACATAATACAACATGAAATATGGCAAGTACATAAATTTACAAACATAACAATTAACATAGACCATATAAATAAAATGACATAATCACAGAAAAGGACAGAAAACACAAGCAACATAATTATGAAACATCAATATTACTCAGTGTATCAGAACGTAGTACAAAAGCATCCCTTAAGTATTTACATAGTTTTAATTGTATTGTGATATTTTTTGGGGCTATAATGGAAATAAATTTAGTTATAGTTGGCCATGCAGTAAGACAGAAATATTTTTTTACGAATATCAGTATATCTTGAACAGCAGAGCAGGAAATGGTATTCTGATTCGACTATTTTTTGTGGACAGACCTTGCATAATCTTTGATTCCTATCAATATTATTATATCTTCCAGTTTCTATCTCTAAAGAGTGTGAGAATAATCTAAATTGGGTTAGTTGTTTGCGTAATTTTTCTGATTTTACATTAAGAAGATAATCTTCAAAACAGAAAGTAGTTTTATATTTTCTATAACAGTCAAATTTAGAGGATTCGTGTAGGCTTGTAGACCAGTACTGAATATATTGATCACGTATACGTGTTTTAACATAGGAAAATAATTTCTTATTTACATCAAAATCGGTATTAAGATATGCAAAACCGAGGTTATCTATATACGCACTCATACGAGAGGCCCATGAGTTCCTATTACTAATTTGATTAAGGTAAATATCATGCAATGTTGGATTGACATTACTTTTGATTTTAATCCAGAATTTAATGGCCCTTTCTTTACAGAGTATAGATAAGGGAAATCTACCCAGCTCATTAACATTATTGCGAGCCACATTTAAGGATTGAATCGATATTTGATGGTTTTCATTTGGGTACACTCACACAACACCCCCCCCCACCCCTCCCCCCCCCCCCCACGAAATAAACAAAACCAGATGCCTAACTGTGATCAAGGATGAGTTGTTTTGAGCAGTAATTGTCTCTGCTAAATTACTTAGAATGTGATTGACACGTACCATGTTGCTTTTGTCCACACAGAATATTCAGTACATGTACTAATATCCCAAAACTCTCCTAATTCAAAGGTATTATTTGACGTCGTATCAAAATTTATTATCAATAGCTAATCCCTTTATCTCAATGCAATTGACAATGAAGGGATTTTGGGGAAACGGACATACATGAAAGGACCGCTAGACGTGAATGACCTTTGATTAGAAATGTTAATGGGCACGCCACGGGAAAAGATACCTTCGGTCATTTTTTGTCTCAATTTTTTTGTTATTAAATTTAGAAAGAACTTTCCAATTTCTATTATTTTCTCATAACAAAACAGTGATTTTGTTACACATTTTGACAATAACATGGTATTTTTACCGCGAATGGCATAATAATTAATATCGTCTGCTCAACTTTATGACGTCGTTTCAAGGATTGACGTCAACTGCCCGAATGTACCTTTTTCCGTGGCGTGCCTCGTAAGTTATTTTTGAACAAGAGAGATAGAGTTAAATTATTATTATTATTACATATCATAATAATAAATATTAAATTTGTACGGGTTCCATATAGCTTTGAATTATGCTGACTGACAATTTGTTGTTGTTTTTGTTAAAGTTTTCAATGTTACAGATCAATATTAATTTCAAATACAAATTTAAAACCTGTAGGTCAGTATTGATTTGAAAATGTTCAAATAACACTCTAAATATGCAAGTTGCTATTATTATATACATTGTTTTCTTTAACTTGTACTTGTTTGTTAATATGAAAACCTGTTGGGGCAAGTGTGAGTTTTTTTCACCCTCTAACCTCGTTTAAACATCCCAGTTGCAAAATTGTGTTGCCACTGACCGTTCCGAAGCGGTAACCACTCAAGTTCTCTTTTTCGTTAATTGTTTGTGGTGTCACATTTGAAATTGATCATTTGATACCCATGCTTTCTTTTCCTCTCTACTTTTTGACTGCGTAGAGAGGCTGTTTTTCTGGGAGTGCAAATACTGATCATATTTTACTCGAACGTCAATATGGCATTGATGTCAAATAATTTGAAGTCTTCTATTGACTTAAAACTGTCCATTTGTCATTTTTTGTGAAAGTTTATTGGTGTAAATCCCATTCCTTCACTTTGATGATTGCGTTGATGCTCCCAAATAAAACGGGTATATCTACACTACATATCGAATTCTGGTTCCGTAAGCAAATTTCCATTTCCCGAAATCATGTAAACCATTGTTTTAAAGTCACCATGGCGTTTTTCCAAAAGTTTTCAGTGAATGAGTGGATAATTTGATTTGAAAGCACCACGACAATGACATACGACTTTTTGACCAATTTTATAAGCAGATCAATCGTGCTCATGACGTTATTATTTGACCTACTTACTCAAACATTCACGGGTATAAATGACCATGATCCATTTACAAACATAATTAAAGTCAATCATTCAGACGCTCTGATTTCGCAAAGGCGATCAGTAAGTCTGAAGACATTGTGCGTTAAAAAACCAGACACTCCAAAACGAGGCATATAATTAGAACATTAGTATGGAACGCCGTGTTTGTCTTGTGAAAACTGTTTTTTAGACTGTCGCCCTGTCAGCTAGAAATTGAAAAGAATATCCTACGGCGACACGCATTTTTAACTGTATTATTGCGCCCACAGGCGTGTTCAAGTAGGCTGGGTTCTGCGGTTACCACGAGATCTGATGAAATGTTTATACAGACGTTGCAAGCACAATAGTTACCTTATTGCAACCTTAGAAATATTTTAGAATGAAATCATTTCAATAAGAAGATTATGTTTTTCTCTAAATTTGGACCTTTTTGGAACAAACTTACGTCTGAAGTGAACAACTTTGCCATACAAACATTTTTTTGAATTTCTTAAGACAACTTCAAAATTTTTTGGCATACCCTAATGGCGACCTTAGAAACATTTTACAGTGAAATCACTTAGATTAAATTTTTAAAAAGTCTATAAATTTCTCAACTACGAAATGACAAAAGTGTTAAGACAATTAAGAACAGTAAAGAAAAATAAAACTTGAAAATCCTTAAAGTTCTATTTGCAATCAAACACAAAAAAAACGAAGCATCGATAAACAAAAACAGTTCAAATGCCCACATGATCAAAATGAAACTGACAATATACAAGATTATTTAAAAAAAAATTAATTTTAAAGAGAGAAATCAACAGTTTGTTGTCATCCATTTTCGCAACTATGAAATTAAAGGCCAAAACACACTTTTACAATATCTCTTACTATATAAATGTGTTAGACAAGATGATCTTAGATATTGTTGTTAGTAACTCATTACTCAGGAAGGCATTTAAATTGATGTTTAGTGTTGCTTTATTTTTGTTTTTGGCCGCAGAATTTAGGGATTTTTTAGGTCAAACTATTTTCCCTATTTTTCTAACTTTTCTTAACGTACAAATAATAAACATACATAATAAGATTTAGTTATGCAAATTTGACGGAACAGAATTTTTGTCATTAGAGAGATTTTGGTATTCATCCCTTTATATCGTTCACCGTACAATGACAACTGCCATACCATATAACGTGACAGTCTAAAACCATTATCACGAAGAGGCAGCAACGGCGTACCATATATTTGCATTCATTTATGTAAAATGGGGTAGGCAAGTACTTAAACGTCCTTTGTTTTATAAACCATCTACCTGATTTTGTAGCCGATATCATATTACCTAAATTTCACTTTCCCAGTGTGAAAGAAATACGGTTAAAGCTCTGTTAACAAATTTCATTAGAAATCGCGATTGATTTTGGATTTGTTTACCATACAAAAGCGCCACCTGTAGGTCAGACTTTTAATATAGCGATGTCTCTAGACGTTCGTCAGAGCAGTCTGACACTGATTAATGACAGAACCTCTACTTGATGATCTAGACTAACATAATTACTGATCCATTACTGATTTATTATATATCATTGTACACTGTGTTTTAATAATCGTAACCGTTACAGTTTTCAGAACCTAATGTATTGGTTGGCATAACGATTGAGTCATACTCTAACCCTAATGGCACATGTTATGTCGAGGCTTCCTCAGTCCGGAAGTGCTGCGATGGTCCACAAAGATCTGATTGTGCAAGAGGAGACACGTGTGACACATTCTTTGACATATGTGTTGGAAGGTAGGAATTGCTGAAAGTACACACCAATTATTTCTTAAGTTATCTGCTTGCATGTCCAATGTCGATTTACATTATTTATGATCCTTTTGAAGCCTATTTAAACTGTTTTCTAGGAATTAAGTAAAACTAAATAGGACATATTTTGTAACAATTTAACAATTTCTGTTGCGGAGAAATGTTTACTAGAAAATAAATAAAACGACTTTCACTATACCGTTTACCACGAGAGAAAATAACTATAAACAAAGGTATATAGCTTACAATTGTAGTATTTACCTATGCTGTCAGTGTCATACTTATAATCATTATAAAATATACATGTAATCATTTATTGTTTGTTTTAAACCAAAGAGTATTGGATTTGGAGTTTTAAATACAGATTTTTACTGCATTGATATCATTTTTTCAGTATGGAAGCGAATTGGGGATGCAGAGGGGCATTCTTTCAGACGAAAGCTGTAAATAACTCCAACAACTTTAGTGCCCCCACGATGATGGAAAGCAAATCCACTTTCTGGAATCCAGTAATTATAATAGTTTTTTTTCTCAAACCTGAAAGATATCCAAGCTTCTTAAAGAATAATCTCCTTTCAAACACCTCATACCACATATCTGTAAAAGTCATTTTTCGAAAGCACAACGTCTCCACATGTAGGTAGAGAAAGAACTTATCAGTACATGTTCAATTTAAAACTAAGTATATAAGCAAACATATCAAAGCGCATATAAGTTTCGAATGGCGATTTATTGAACAAATCAAGCATGGTGTCCATTTCACAACTCAATTTAGTAATGATAATTCGTTTCTCCTTTTTCTAAAATAAAAAAGTGTTGCTAATGTTATTCAATATATTATCGAATTTTTAGCAATAATACATTATTATGTGTATATTCTAAACTCGTGTAAGTGTAACTTTATATATGTTTTTATTCCGCAATCTTGATTTTGTGAGATTTTTGCATAATGACTTTTTTCTTCCTCTTTTTTCCTTTGTGTGTATGTTTCAATATGCATATAAGTATTGCTGTACTACTATGGGCAAATATATAGTTTAAGATTCCCCGTCAAAATTCCATTTTGTTTAGACCCGCCCTATGATTTCTCTCTTAGGGCAACATATTTTCGTCGTATTGTGCTCACATAAGAGAATAGGATCGCCCTTAAAGAGAACAGAATGTACTTTTGACAGGGAATTCGTGAATGTAATTCCTGCGTAAATGTGTTACCTGCGAGAACGCCAACGGATATATCCTTCTGGTGACTGAACAATATCCAAAACTGTATTACCTAGGATATTGAAAACCACCAATCTAAAAAAAAGGGGTCAAAATATTAAAACAAAAACGATTGAAAAGTTCTATTTATACTTTTAGCCATAAATACCTTGCTTAATAATAATCTTAGGACACAACTGAAAAACAGTTTACTAAATGTACTGTTCAATGTATTCCGTCATATGCACTCCATCGTTTTGAGTGCGACAAGATCGTGTAATGATTTCTTAGGTAGATAATATAAGCGTTTCGTTCTACTCAAACTCATCTCAAATTACACCTAGCCTGCAATATTTCAATCTTTCCGTGTTCGGCGGCTTTCTAAGTTTAATGATCATTTATATCTATCTACACTTGACTGTTTTGCAGGGTATGGTGATATTTGTCTTTATTAACGATGATGATTCTGATGCTGGAGGGAAGAAGCACGATCATATAGATACACTTATAGATGAACTTAAGTTTGATCCTTCACCCAACCAGGCGACGGCGGTACCTTATCATCTGGAATGGACCGGAGAAACAAGGTAACTGTTTCAGGACGTATCTGCTAAACATTTACACTTTCAAATGGTATACACATATTATCGTTGTAACATTTTAATTTAAATACTTAGACAACATTGCAAGCCATTAAACGTGACAAATGTGAAAATATTGCAAGCTTTGAATTAAGGAAAACCTTTTGCAAGTTTTATCGCCGATACCCAGATTTAATTCATAAATACAAATGCAGTTTAAAATCACTTTTGCAACAAGGTATTTCACAACCAGTGTTTTATGGAGATTTAATTTATAAACTTAAAAAGATAAAAGGCAGTGTTAATTTCTCCCGGTTATTCGTAAAAACCATCTGTAAATTTAAAAAGAAAGGTTACCAACATGATATTTTACAGCGCTCTGCAGGCCTAGTGATTAACCCTTCTACAGTTGATCATTATGCTTACCTCTTTGATTGCACGACGGTGGCAGGGGTTTAAGAGTTTATGAAGGTTAATGGGGAAATCTTTTCTTAAAAGAACCTAGAAGCTCGATTTGTTTCTTTTATCCCTGTCATCGTGTTCTTGCTGATTTTACTCCAGATGCTCTGGTCTCGGAAAGATCATTGAGTACCCGCCCTTTGGCTTTGCAATGCTATTAGCTTCTTATGTTTTTATGTTTGTATGCTTTTGCATACAACATTGTTGAGCTGATGGGTGGGTTGGAGTTATTTCACCAAGACAATTTGTACTTGTCTTGTGATACGAGAACCTGTTGGGGCAAGTGTGAGGTTGGTGCACCCTAGAACCTGGTTTAAACCCCCAGTGGCAATTTGATTTGCCACTGACCGTTCCAAGGCGGTAACCCCTCGGGTTCTCATTTTTGTTTTTTGTTAGTGGCGTCCTTTTTGAAACTGATTATTTTATTAACCATGCTCTCTACCCCTCTCTTCTTCTTGACTGTGTGGGGAGGCTGTTTTTTTCTGAATGTGGCAATTCCTGATATGCATATTTCACCTTTTTTTGATTGAGCCTGTTCATGGGCAACAATGGAAATGCATGTTACAGACCACGAAGTCTAGCCCCGGGTTGAGCGCAGATCGATGTTTACACAATTGAACGTACAATTTCGATCCATCCCAAATGATGGTATGCATATGGCGGTGAACATTGAGCCTTAAATGCGGTATTTTCAGATTAATACCATGCGATGTATCGTCCCCAGAAAACAGAATTTTGAGAGAGGATCTGAAAATATAAATCCTGCATATCATAGAGAACGTCAAAGACAAAACTGAAAAAGAAACAAGTAGTATATCCTTCGGACAATTGAACAATAGTAAAATCTAAATTGGCTGAATTACTGAAACTACCCATCTTAAAACTGGTCGAAATATTAACAACGCCCTTTAAATTACGTAATTGATAATAGCTCTAACTGATTGTACGGGGAGACATTTTTCAGCCGCGGCACTGTTACGTTACTGTGACAAGTAACCAATGGAAAAAAATAAACTCGACAAATATGAAAATATTACAGGCTTGGTTGGATCGAATCGAACCACACGACGGTACGAATGTAAAGTAATGAAATTCTAGAACACGATTATCTCGGTTGCGTTTCGAACTCTCAGGTTCGACGTTGTGCCCCTATGTTATTATGGGCTACTTAAATTATACTGGAAGCAATACTGCTCAATCAAAGATCTGACTATATGATGTTATGTCATTTTTCTATGCATTTACATGCGTTGGTTCTCAAAAAATGATTGTAATAATCAGCCTAGCATTTGTCATTTTTGTTAACCTTATAGCAAGAAAATTAAATTATGATCACCAGAGCGAATCAGTTGTTAATTAAATAGAACTCACTCAACGTTACATACGGACCGAACGCGTGATTGAATATAAACCCGCAGGATTTCTTTATATTAATAATAAATTTATAATAATTATAGTTACAAAAGTCATCATAGCAGAGCGAGGTTTCGATCCTCGGACCTCTGGGTTATGGGCCCAGCACGCTTCCACTGCGCCACTCTGCTCTACTATTTTACAACCTTAATGCGTTCAAATGTTTATGAATTTCGACATTTGCATTGTTGCAGAAGCAGGAGCAGGTGAAATCGGAAAGATATTAACCGTATAACAGTTCGTAGTGGTTTGCATACACCTAGATTCATGCAGCACGAACAATATAACAACACTTTTAGCAAAAAGTATAGATAAAAATAAATTTTGATTAGTAATTATTGTAATTTTGAAAAAACAAACATCAGGTTGAAACTTCCTTTTAAAACAGTTTTGGATGAAGACTGTTTACTCAGCCATTTATTCAATGATACAGGCGGAATACCTTGCTGAATATGAGCCTGCTTAAGCTCAGATTTAAATGAATGTATATACGTATAAGTAATAAGTTTATAGTTCTGATGCAATATTTAAATAGGTTGTTGAAATATCGAGTTAACCTCACTTTGCAAGCACACATATGCTTAAAGTATCACTAAGGTTTCAAATTGCGAAAACTGGCTAAAATAATAAGTGTTTATGCGATATCTGAATTATTTTTCTAGATGTTTTAAACAGCCATTACAGAGTGCTTGTGCAAACGGTATTTTTAATTTGTGTGTGTCTGTTCTATGTAAAACATACATTTTTCCAAACAATTTGAGCATCCAATCTTAAAAACAAGCACATGATACTGTATTTCTTAACTTTCATTGGTATGCCGGTGGGAATTAATGTCTAGTTTTGAAAAGGTACATCGAAATGATTTGACCGTCAAACCTAAAGTAGACCCGGAAGTAAGTTTTTTCTTGAATTTCTCGAAAACCCTAACATTATGTTGACGAATAAGCACTAATGATTGTAGACCAGCATATACTTATTTCATGTATGTGTTGTTTTGGTATAGTGTTCCTAAATTTCAGAGTTCTCATGCAAATGGATTTTCTTTTGTTTTGGTATGTGCTTTGTTATTAGAACATGAATTAGACTAAACTGAGCTTGCTTTGCCAGCCAATATTGATTCGGATATTGTTCAATCATCCACAGGGATATACTTTCTGCTTTTTATATTTTGCGTTTGGCGTTGTCTGTGATATGCAGGATATATTCTAAGAATTCCTGTCAAAATTCTATTCTGTTTAGTTCCGCCCATTGTTTTCTCATTTAGGGCAAATCCATTCTTTTATCTGGGGACCATAAGCCGCTGAACATGGAATGGTATTAATCTGAAAATATCGCATTCAAGGTTCCGTGTCAATTTCTATAAGCACGCCATCGTTTGGGATGGTCAAAACTGTACTGTTGGTGTAAATATTGAGTTGCGCTTAACCCGGGGCTAGGCGGCGTGGGCAGTTATATTTTTTATCGTGAACTTTTGGATAAGGACTTTATACTCAACCATTTAGTCAATGATACTGACGTAATATTTCTTGAATATGAGCTAGGTTCAACTGGAATTTTGATGAACATATAAGAAATACTTTGACAAAAGTCATCTTAGCAGAGCGAGGTTTCGATCCTCGGACCTCTGGGTTATGGACCCAGCACGCTTCCACTGCGCAACTCTGCTGTACTTTATTAATATCTAAATGAGTTCAAATGTTTAGGAATTTCGACATTGTTGCAGAAGCAGGAGAAGGTCACGAATTTAAATGTTTTAATAAAATCTGAAAGATGTCAACGGTAGAACTGTTCGTAGTGGTTTGCATAAACAGAGATTCATGCAGCACGAACGATATAACAACACTTTTATCCAAAAGTTTCGATAAAAAATAAATTTGGTTTAGTCATTTTCGAACGTTTGAAAGCCCAAACATCCGGTTACAAATTACCTTTCAAAGCAGTTTTGGAGGAAGACTGTTTACTCAGCCATTTATTCAATGATGCACTATAATGATACGGGTGGAATACATTTTTTAATATGAGCCTGTTTAAGCTCAGATTTAAATAAATATATAAGGAATACATTTACAAAAGTGATCTTTGCTGAGCGAGGTTTCGATCCTCGGACCTCTGGGTTATGGGCCCAGCACGCTTCCACTGAGCCACTCTGCTGTGTACTGGAAAGTTTAAATTGAGAAATATAGTTTTTGTCTTTTAAAATCTGATGTAATATTTAAATTGGATATTGAAATATCGCATTTCTTATGTTAGCAAGCACATATTAATGTGTTTAAGCACAAAGATGCTATCGTTGTTCGAATTGGTTTGCGTTAACCTCTCGGATTCTCACTTTCGTTAATTGTTTGTGGTGTCTATTTTGAAACTGATTATTGTAATTCCATGCCTTCCTCATCTCTCTACGTTTTGGCTGTGTGGGGAGGCCGTGTCTGCTTGATGTGGCAATTTCTGATGTGCATATTTCATTTTTTTGCTTATACATAGATTCATGAAGCACCAATGACATCATTACATTTAAATCCAAAAGTATAGATAAAATTTAATTTGGTATAGTAATTATTGAATTTTTTTCTTTTATTTGACCATCCTGTCACATTTCTTTCTTTCCATGCACTTTTGGATGATAACTTTTTACTCAACCCTTTTGTCAATGATTCGGACAGAATATTTATTGAATATGAGCCTGGATCAACTCGGATTTTAATGAGTATATTTAGAAATAATTTTACAAAAGTCATCTTAGCAGAGCGAGGTTTCGATCCTCGGACCTCTGGGTTATGGGCCCAGCACGCTTCCACTGCGCCACTCTGCTGTGGGTAAAGTCTAAGGAATATAGTTTTTGTCTTTACAAATCTGATGAATTATTTAAATTGGTTATTGAAACATCGCGTTACTTCCCTTTGCAAGCAAACACTAATATGTTTAAGGTTGGACCAAAGTAAATACAATTCCAATAGACCTCAATGTTAAATTCCCAGTATTCAATTTACATTTGACATGATTTCTATCATCTTAATTTCTAGACAACCATATATTGCCTTGAAGATCTACATTTCATCTATTTAAATACACACGGAAAATTGGGTTAACTTACTTGAAAGAAAATTATTGATTTCTAACCGAACAGACCCTATTTTAAACGCGGAAGCGCAAATACGGTGCCAAAAATATATATCCGCTGTTCCGGAACTAGTACGCCTTTGCCAAACGAGATATAGGCATCAAATTGCTTTCATTTATTTTGCTGACATGTTATTGCTGCACACAAGCCACAAACAGGCCGATTTCTAACGGTTTAGAGCCCCCCCCCCCCCCCCCCCAGAAGAAGAGAAAAAACTACATATATATTAAAACGGACTTCATTCAAATGGACCATAGAGGGATTACAGCGTGATTTGGTGTTATTCAACCTTAAGCACACAACGTGCTATCTTTGATCGGATTGCTTTGCATATTCCTAGATTGATGAAGCACAGATGACAGTTTTACATTTTATCCAAAAGTATAGATACAATTTGCTTTCGTACATGTATTATTGAATTTTAAACTTGACCATCCTGTTACATTTTTTCTTTCGATGCAGTTTTGGATGAGGACTTTATTCTAAACTTTAGTCATTGATACAAACGAAATATTTAATGAACATGTGCCAGGTTCAACTGGGATTTTAATGAATATACTAGAAATACGTTTACAAAAGTTATCCTTAGCAGAGGGAGGTTTGCGGTAACCCCTCGGGATTCTTACTTGTGTTAATTGTCTGTGGCGTCTATTTTGAAACTGATTATTGTAATACCATGCTCTCCTCTCTTTTCTACGTTTTGGCTGTGTGAGGAGGCTGTGTCTGCTGTATGTGGCCATTCCTGATATGCATTTTTCACTTTTTTGCATGTACCTAGATTCATGAAGCACAAACGACATAATTACACTTTATCCAACAGTATAGATAAATTTGATTTGATATAGTTAATTATTGAATTTTCTTTTAAAATTCGGCCATCATGTTACATTTTTCTTTCCATGCACTTTTGGATAAGGACTTTATACTCATCCCTTTGTCAATGATACGGACGGTATAATTATTGGTTCAACTCGGATTTTAATGAATATATCACAAACGTCATCTTAGCAGAGCGAGGTTTCAATCTTCGGAGCTCTGGGTTATGGGCCCAGCCCGGTTCCACTGCTCCACTCTGCTCTACTGTTTTACAACCTTAATGCGTGCACATGTTTATGAATTTTGACATTTACATTGTTGCAGAAGCAGGAGCAGGTCGTGAATTTAAATGCTTTAATAAAATCTGGAAGATATCAACTGTAGAACAGTTTGTAGTGGTTTGCATAGATCTAGATTCATGCAGCACCATCGTTATAACAACACTTTTATCCAAAAGTATAGATAAAAAAAATTTGGTTTATTCATTATTAAACGTTTGAAAAACAAAACATCCGAATAAAAATTTCCTTTCAAAGCAGTTTTGGATGAAGACTGTTTACTCAGCCATTTATTCAATAATACACGATAATTATACGGGCGGAATACATTATTGAATATGAGCCTGTTTTAGCTCAGATTTAAATGACTATATATATATATATATATATATATATATATATATATATATATATATATATATATATATATATATATATATATATATATATATATATATATATAAAATAAGTTTACAAAAGTCATCCTTAGCAGAGCGAGGTTTCGATTCTCGGACCTCTGGGTTATGGGCCCAGCACGCTTCCACTGCGCCACTCTGCTGTCTGAAATAAGTTTAAATTGAGGAATATAGTTTGTGTCTTTACAAATCTGATGAAATATTATAGTAGGTTATTAAAAATCGAGTTACTTCCCTTTGCAAGCAGATATTAATGTGTTAAGCACACAAGATGCTATATTTGTTCGTATTGGTTTTCGTGCAGCACAAATTACATTATTACATTTTATCTAGTAGATAAAATTTAGTTTAGTATACATGTAGTTATTATTGAAAGACTACCATCCGGATAATTAATTTTTTTCTTTTGTGCACCTTTTGATTAGGACTTCACACTCAACCCTTTAGTCAATGATACGAACACAATATTTATTGAATATGAGCCTGCTTGAAATGGGATTTTGATGAATATGTTAGAAATACTTTTACAAAAGTCAGAGCAAAGCGAGGTCCCGATCCTCGGACTTCTGGATTATTGGCCCAGCACGTTTCCACTGTGCCACTCTGCTATACTATATTACAATATTGGTGCGCTCAAAAGTTTATGACTTTCGACATTTACATTGTTGCAGAAGTAGGAGCAGGCCGTGAACACAAAATGTTTTAATAAAATCTCAAAAATATCAACTGTAAAACAGTACGTAGTGGTTTGCATAGACCTAGAGATTCATGCAGCACGAACGATATAACAACACTTTTATCTGAAAGTCAAGATAGATAAAAATAAATTTGGTTCAGTCATAATTAAACTTTTGAAAAACCGAACATCTGGTTACAAATTTCCATACAGAGCAGTTTTGGATGAAGACTGTTTACTCAGCCATTTATTCAATGAAAGAATTTTATGATACATGCGGAATACTTTATTGAATATGAGCTTGTTTTAGCTCAGATTTAAATGAATATATATTAGGAATAATATTACAATAGTCATCCTTAGCAGAGCGAGGTTTCGATCCTCTGACCTCTGGGTTATGGGCCCAGCACGCTTCCACTGCGCCACTCTGCTGTGTGTGAGACAAGTTTAAATTGAGGAAGATAGTTTATGTCTTTACAAATCTAATACAATATTTGAGATTGGTGATTGAAAAATCGAGTAACTCCCTTTTGCAAGCACATTCTAATGTGTTTAAGCACACAATGTGGTATCTTTGTTCGTATTGGTTTGTATACACATAGAGTCGTGCAGCACAAATGACATCATTACATTTTATTCAGAAGTATAGATAACATTTAATTTGGTATAGTTATTATTAAAATTGTGCAAACTACTACCATCCCGATAAATGTTTTCTTCCGTGCACCTTTGGACTGTACACTCAACCCTTTAGTCAATGATAGATAGATAGATATTCTTTATTTTCCCCCAGAGGCAGAGCATAATTATGTACACAATATATACAGAAAAGACATATTACAAACAAGCAAACAACAAAAAGAAAAACATACAAATAAGCCATTTTACAAACAAGCACACAACAACAGGAAAAAAAACAGTGAGAAATATTAAAGCAACTAATTATCCAACAAATAGAAGTATCTTCCGGACGGATTGACCCCACGACATTTACCTTATCTTGGCGAAACGAAAAGCAAGATATATGATGTCAGGAGCGAATCCGTCGGGCAGATCGATTTTCCAACATATGTCCGAGTTAGACAGCCTAAGCAAAGTTAGGCGATCCTACAGTGGGCATTTTTTACATATAAACAAACAAAGAAAAACAAATGTGACAAATGTACGGGTAATTATGGAACATTAAATTTACATGGTATGCAGGTATACTGTTACATATGAGTGTATAATGATATTGCAGTAACAGATTCATATGGTATTTACCCCCGTAATTAAGTTTACGTTGTCTCCTTAAAATCTTTTAACATTTCTGTATGAAAATTTAAAATCTTGCACATATAATGAATAAATCTTATTATCATTTTGAAACAATGTACCCTTGATTGATTTTCGAGGTTGAATGTTACGAGTCCAGAAAATAATTCTAGAATTTGATTTAGAGGACTCATTTTGCATAAAATTTCAGAGTTTTCATTACCAAGATACTTTTGTAAATTAATCCATAACAAATGTCTAAAATAATCATTGTTTATGCAAAATAAAAGAAGATGCTCGGAAATTGAATCTGTTACTATTTTACATTTTACACATACAATGTTATATATAACTGACGTAATATTTATTAAAAAAGTCTGGTTCAATTGGGATCTTAATGAATATATTAGAAATACTTTTACAAAAGTCATCTTAGCAGAGCGAGGTTTCGATCCTCGGACCTCTGGGTTATGGGCCCAGCACGCTTCCACTGCGCCACTCTGCTTATATAATAATTTCAATTGAGGAATATAATTTATGTCTTTACAAATCTGATGCAACATTTAAGTTGGTTATTAAAAATCGAGTTACTTCCCTTTGCAAGCCGACATTAATGTGTTTTAGTGCACAAGATGCTATATTTGTTCGTATTGGTTTGCTTACAATACATTATTACAAATGAAATTATTACATTTTTTTCAGTAGATAAAATTTAATTTAGTATATTTAAATTTTGCAAAATACCACCAACCGGATAAAAAAATTCCTTTCGTGCACTTTTGGATTAGGACTTTACACTCAACCCTTCGAACTGTATATTTATTGAATATGAGCCTGGTTCAACTGGGATTTTAATTAATATATTCGAAATACTTTTGAAAAAGTCACCTTAGCAGATCGAGATTTCGATCCTCGGACATCTGGCACAGCACGCTACCACTGCGCCACTCTGCTCTACTAAATTACAACATTAATGCGTACAAATGTTTATGAATTTTGACATTTTCATTGCAGAAGCAGTAGCAGGCCGTGAACTTAAATGTTTTTATAAATTCTGAAAGATATCCAATGAAGATCAGTTCGTAGTGGTTTGAATAGACCTAGATTCATGCAGCACGAACGATTTAACAACACATTTATCGAAAAGTATAGATAAAAAAAACTTGGTTAAGTCATAAATGAAATATTGAAAAACCAGACATCCTGATACAAATTTCCTTTCCAAGCAGTTTTGGGTGAAGACTTTTTACTTAGCCATTTATTCAATTATACACTTTAATAACACGGATGGAATTATCTATAGAATATGAGCCTGTTTTAGTGCAGATTTATATGAATGTAAAATAAAAAATTACAATAGTGATCTTAGCAGAGCGAGGTTTCGATCCTCGGACCTCTGGGTTATGGGCCCAGCACGCTTCCACTGCGCCACTCTGCTGTGTGAAATAAATTGAAATTAATGAATATAGTTTTGTCTTTACAAATCTTATGCACTATTTAAGTTGGTTATTGAAAATCGAGTTACGTCCCTTTCTAAAGTGTTAAGCACACAAGGTGGTATCTTTGTTCGTATTGGTTTGCATACACATAGATTCATGAAGCACAAATGACATGACTTTAGTTTGACCAAGCTAAATTGACGATGTTTACAATTATTAATAGAATGTAAACACGAGTTAAGGCAAAATTATGCGTTAAAAGTACACATCGCCTCGATAGCACAGCGGTTAAGGCGTGTGGCTAGCATAGGACTTGCTTTTTTCGACACGGGTTCGATTCACACTGACACACGGCTTGTAAGGAAATATTTTTAATTTATATTTTTTTAGTTTTATAGCAGTTATCTCAAAGTGTTGTTTGTATTTTGCTTCAGTTTTTTTATCGCGGAAATAATTATTCTGTAAAAAAACACACAAAACAAAAAACATATTTCGAACCTACATCCTATAACAGCGTTGTTATCATTGTATTATAATTGACTGAGACTAAGACCACTAGGCTAATTGGATAAGTATAGGGAGCTTCACGCTTATTAAAAATCGAGTTTTTGCCCCTTAGAATTCCAGAGATTTGCTGTCCAATTTTCGTTAAGTGCCTTTCTTCCCTAATGCCGACTTAGCTATCCCCCCGTCGCCGGGGCCTTCACTAAGATTCGCGGCGTTCGCTTTTCTTCCTGTTGCCCACTTAGCCCCAGTTACCGGGTACTTCACTAAGTTGCTCGGCAAGTAGATAGCATTTTGTTTAATGAGGCAAGATAGTAGAATTCGTAGGCTTATATTCAAAAATAATGTTTGACATGACGTACTCGTGAAAAAAACTTCTATAATTTTCAAATTAATTTTATAAATACGACAAAACAGATGCTATCTTTGTTCGTATTGGTTTGCATATACTTAGATCCGTGAAGCACAAATGACATTTAGTACTGCACTTTATCCAAAAGTGTATATAAAATTTGCTTTAGTATAGTTAAAATATTGAAATTTTGAAACAATCGACCATCCAGTTACATTTTGTCTTTCCATGCTCTTTTGAATGAGGACTTTAAACTCAACCCTATTGTCAATGATATAGACGGAATATAATAATTAAATATGAGGGGATTTTAATGAATATATTAGAAATACTTTACAAAAGTCATCTTAGCAGAGCGAGGTTTCGATCCTTGTACCTCTGGGTTATGGGCCCAGCACGTTTCCACTGCGCCACTCTGCTCTACTATATTACAATCTTAATGCGTTCAAATGTTTATGAATTTCGGCAGTGTTGCAGAAACCGGAGCAGGTCGTGAACTTAAATTCTTTAATAAAATCTGGAAGATGTCAACTGTAGAACTGTTCGTAGTGGTTTGCATAAACGGAGATTCATGCAGCACGAACGATATAGCAACACTTTTATCCAAAAGTTTAGATAAAAAATATATTTGGTTTTGTCATTATTAAACTTTAAAAAAACCGAACATCCGGTTACAAATTTCCTTTCATAGCAGTTTTGGATGAAGACTGTTTACACAGCCATTTATTGAATGATACACTATAATGATACAGGCGGAATACATTATTGAATACAAGCCTGTTTCAGCTCAGATTAAAATGAATATATATTCAAAGAATAGGTTTATAAAAGTCATCTTAGCAGAGCGAGGTTTCGATCCTAGGACCTCTGGGTTATGGGCCCAGCACGCTTCCACTGCGCCACTCAGCTCAGTGTTTAAATTATGTTTAAAGAATGTTTTTACTTTTTGTCTGTACAAATTTGATGCAATATTTAAATTGTTTATTTAAATATTGAGTTGCATCCCTTTTAACGAACATATCAGCGTGTTTAAGAGGTCGCAAACATTGCAAATGGCGAAAACAGGCTAAAATTTCAAAAAATGAATTTTGGGGGAAATACTTATTGCCATCTAGATTTTAGTAAATAAATGTATTTAGCTATGGATGTAGTAAATGTTTGCAAGCTCAATTTAGTCTAATTCATGTTCTAATTACCAAGCACATACTGAAACCAAAGAAAAACCATTTGCATGAGAACTCTGAAATTCACGAACAATATACCAAAGCAAGTCATACCTGAAATAAGTATATGCTAATCTACAATATTTAGTGCCAATCCTTCAAAATAATATTAGGGTTTTCAATAAATTCAAGGAAATCTTACTTCCTGGTTCAAAGTGAAAGTAGAAAGTGAAAGTAGGAAGTAAGTTTGCTGTGTGAAGGATAGTGTAAATTGAGGAATATAGTTTTTGTCGCGTGATTGAATATAAACCCGCAGGATTTCTTTATAATAAATAATAAATTTATAATAATTATAGTTACGAAAGTCATCATAGCAGAGCGAGGTTTCGATCCTCGGACCTCTGGGTTACGGGCATAGCACGCTTCCACTGTGCCACTCTGCTCTACTAATTTACAATACCTTAATGCGTTCAAATGTTTATGAATTTCGATATTTACATTGTTGCAGAAGCAGGAGCAGGTCGTGAACTTAAATGCTTTAATAAAATCGGAAAGATATTAACCGTAGAACAGTTCGTAGTGGTTTGCATACACCTAGATTCATGCAGCACGAACAATATAACAACACTTTTAGCAAAAAGTATAGATAAAAATAAATTTTGATTAGTAATTATTGTAATTTTGAAAAACCAAACATCAGGTTGAAACTTCATTTTAAAACAGTTTTGGATGAAGACTGTTTACTCAGCCATTTATTCAATGATACAGGCGGAATACCTTACTGAATATGAGCCTGCTTAAGCTCAGATTTAAATGAATGTATATATAAGTAATAAGTTTATAGTTTTTGTCATTACAGATCTGATGCAATATTTAAATAGGTTGTTGAAATATCGAGTTAACCTCACTTTGCAAGCACACATTTATATGCTTAAGGTATCACTAAGGTTTCAAATTGCGAAAACTGGCTAAAATAATAAGTGTTTATGCGATATCTGTATTATTTTTCTAGACGTTTTAAACAGCCATTACAGAGTGCTTGTGCAAACGGTATTTTTAATTTGTATGTGTCTGTTCTATGTAAAACATACATTTTTCCAAACAATTTGAGCATCCAATCTTAAAAACAAGCCCATGATACTGTATTTCTTAACTTTCATTGGTATGCCGGTTGGAATTAATGTCTAGTTTTGAAAAGGTACATCGAAATGATTTGACCGTCAAACCTAAAGTAGACCCGGAAGTAAGTTTTTCTTGAATTTCTCGAAAACCCTAACATTATGTTGACGAATAAGCACTAAATATTGTAGACCAGCATACACTTATTTCATGTATGTGTTGTTTTTGGTATATTGTTCCTTAATTTCAGAGTTCTCATGCAAATGGATTTTCTTTTGTTTTGGTATGTGCTTTGTTATTAGAACATGAATTAGACTAAACTGAGCTTGCTTTGCCAGCCAATATTGATTCGGATATTGTTCAATCATCCACAGGGATATACTTCCTGCTTTTTATATTTTGCGTTTGGCGTTGTCTGTGATATGCAGGATATATTCTAAGATTTCCTGTCAAAATTCTATTCTGTTTAGTTCCGCCCATTGTTTTCTCATTTAGGGCAAATCCATTCTTTTATCTGGGGACCATAAGCCGCTGAACATGGAATGGTATTAATCTGAAAATATCGCATTCAAGGTTCCGTGTCCACTTCTATAAGCACGCCATCGTTTGGGATGGTCAAAACTGTACTGTTGGTGTAAATATTGAGTTGCGCTTAACCCGGGGCTAGGCGGCGTGGGCAGTGATATTTTTTATCGTGAACATTTGGATAAGAAGGTGAAATATGCATATCAGGAATCGCCACATTCAGAAAAAAAGCCTCCCCACACAGTCAAGAAGAAGAGAGGGGGAGAGAGCATGGTTAATAAAATGATCAGTTTCAGAAAAGACACCACTAACAATAAACAAAAATGAGAACCCGAAAGGTAACCGCCTTGGAACGGTCAGTGGCAAATCAAATTGCCACTGGGGGTTTAAACCAGGTTCTAGGGTGCACCAACCTCACACTTGCCCAAACAGGTTCTCATATCACAAAACAAGTACAAGTTGTCTTGGTGAAAAAACTCCAAAAAGATAAGAACTTTATACTCAACCCTTTAGTCAATGATACTGACGTAATATTTCTTGAATATGAGATAGGTTCAACTGGAATTTTGATGAACAAATTAGAAATAATTTGACAAAAGTCATCTTAGCATAGCGAGGTTTCGATCCTCGGACCTCTGGGTTATGGGCCCAGCACGCTTCCACTGCGCAACTCTGCTGTACTTTATTAATATCTAAATGAGTTCAAATGTTTAGGAATTTCGACATTGTTGCAGAAGCAGGAGAAGGTCACGAATTTAAATGTTTTAATAAAATCTGAAAGATGTCAACTGTAGAACTGTTCGTAGTGGTTTGCATAAACAGAGATTCATGCAGCACGAACGATATAACAACACTTTTATCCAAAAGTTTCGATAAAAAATAAATTTGGTTTAGTCATTTTCGAACGTTTGAAAGCCTAAACATCCGGTTACAAATTTCCTTTCAAAGCAGTTTTGGTGAAAGACTGTTTACTCAGCCATTTATTCAATGATGCACTATAATGATACGGGTGGAATACATTATTTAATATGAGCCTGTTTAAGCTCAGATTTAAATAAATATATAAGGAATACATTTACAAAAGTGATCTTAGCAGAGCGAGGTTTCGATCCTCGGACCTCTGGGTTATGGGCCCAGCACGCTTCCACTGCGCCACTCTGCTGTGTACTGGGAAGTTTAAATTGAGAAATATAGTTTTTGTCTTTTAAAATCTGATGTAATATTTAAATTGGATATTGAAATATCGCATTTCTTATGTTAGCAAGCACATATTAATGTGTTTAAGCACGAAGATGCTATCGTTGTTCGAATTGGTTTGCGTTAACCTCTCGGATTCTCACTTTCGTTAATTGTTTGTGGTGTCTATTTTGAAACTGATTATTGTAATTCAATGCCTTCCTCACCTCTCTACGTTTTGGCTGTGTGGGGAGGCTGTGTCTGCTTGATGTGGCAATTTCTGATGTGCATATTTCATTTTTTTGCTTATACATAGATTCATGAAGCACCAATGACATCATTGCATTTAAATCCAAAAGTATAGATAAAATTTAATTTGGTATAGTAGTTATTAAATTTTCTTTTATTTGACCATCCTGTCACATTTCTTTCTTTCCATGCACTTTTAGATGATAACTTTTTTACTCAACCCTTTTGTCAATGATACTGACAGAATATTTATTGAATATGAGCCTGGATCAACTCGGATTTTAATGAGTATATTTAGAAATAATTTTACAAAAGTCATCTTAGCAGAGCGAGGTTTCGATCCTCGGACCTCTGGGTTATGGGCCCAGCACGCTTCCACTGCGCCACTCTGCTGTGGGTAAAGTCTGAGGAATATAGGTTTTGTCTTTACAAATCTGATGAATTATTTAAATTGGTTATTGAATCTTCCCTTTGCAAGCAAACACTAATACGTTTAAAGTTGTAACAAAGTAAATACAATTCCAATAGACCTCAGTGTTAAATTCCCAGTATTCAATTTACATTTAACATGATTTCTATCATCTTAATTTCTAGACAACCATATATTGCCTTGAAGATCTACATTTCATCTATTTAAATACACACGGAAAATTGGGTTAACTTACTTGTAAGAAAAGTACTGATTTCAAAACCTAGAGCTTTTTGGAAGCATTTCCGTAGAAATAATGATAATGTCAGAAATGATCTGTCTGTTGATGATTTTACTAAATATTTTTCTGAACTTAGTAATGATATTTTTCAGTCCAAAAACGACCAGGCTGAGCAATTTGTTAAAGATTATGATTTTGATAACATGTCTTCGAGTGACCTGTTGTTAGATAAGCATATAACTGTTGACGAAATTGTTAAAGCTGTTGGGTCTTTGAAAAGAAATAAAGCACCTGGCATTGATAATCTATTGAATGAATATTTTTTAGATTCTGTTGATATTATCGGTTCACATTTGTGTGATATATTTAATGCTATTTTAGATAGTGGTTATTTCCCAGAGTGTTGGACAAAAGGTCTTATCATACCTTTGCATAAAAAAGGCTCAACGAATGACGTAAATAATTATAGAGGAATTACCCTCGTGAGCTGTTTATCTAAAATATTTACGACAGTACTGAATACAAGAATAGTTTCATATTGTGAACAATCAAATGTTTTGTCTGATGCTCAGTTTGGCTTTCGGAAAGGCAGATCAACTGTCGACGCTCAATTTATTTTACTTAATTTAATACAAAAGTTTCTGAACGAAAACAAACGTTTATATTGCGTTTTCGTTGACTTTAAGAAGGCATTTGATTGTGTAAATAGAAATGCATTGTGGCTTAAAATTTCTAATTGTGGTATAAGAGGAAAAGTCCTTAGAATTGTTAAAGATATGTATGAAAATGTTAAGTCGTCTGTTAAAGTCTTGAACACTTATTCCAGTTTCTTTGAGTATGCTATAGGCTTACGTCAAGGGGAGGTAATGAGCCCAATTCTGTTTTCTTTGTTCTTAGAAGATCTAGAGTTATTCCTACAAAATGATGAGACATCTGGTCTAAGTATTGATGACATTGTTTTAATTTTACTTCTGTTTGCTGACGACATGATAATATTAGGGGATAGTCCCGATGATGTTAACAAGTCTTTACAATTACTAGAAAATTACTGTGATAAATGGAGTCTTGAAGTAAACACGCTAAAGACGAAAGCCATGGTATTTCGTAAACGAGGTTATGTCAGACCAAATGAAATATTTGTCTATAAAGGCAATATTTTAGATGTTGTAAACGATTTTAACTATTTAGGTACAATATTTAATTACACGGGTACATTTGCCCTAAATCAAGAACACCTCGTAGGCAAAGCACTTAAATCGTTAAACGTCCTTATGGCTAACTGTTGTAAATTTGATTTAAAACCAAACATTCTATGTCAACTGTTTGATGCTTTTGTCGGCTCTGTTTTATCTTATGGCTCAGAAATTTGGGGTTTTGGAAAATCAAAGACCATAGAAAGAGTACACCTTAAATTTTGTAAAAGAATACTAAATGTTCGCCAAAATTCATGTAATAATGCTATTTACGGCGAACTTGGCAGATTTCCTTTGTATGTTATGCGTTATGTGAAAATTGTTAATTACTGGCTAAAGATTGTCAACTCTGAAAATATTATTGTATCGAAAGTATACCAAATGTCTCTTGCCGACTGTGATAGGGGTAAAACTAATTGGGTCAGTTGTATAAAAAAGCTATTATGTGATTACGGGCTTTCATATGTATTTGACAACCCTACTATTTATAATCCCAAATGGGCATCTTGTATATTTAAAAATGTTGTAATTGATAATTTTAAACAGATTTGGTTTAATGAAGTAAGTGCAAGTAGTGCGCTACAACTATATAAAAATGTTAAAGATTATATTGGCTTAGAATCATACTTAAATATTTTACCAAAAGATCTTAGATTTTTTGTGACTCGATTAAGAATATCTGCCCACTCTCTTAGAATACAAACCGATCGTTACTCTACAACTTATACACCTAGAATTGATCGTGTTTGTAAATATTGTGATAAAAATGAAATTGAAGATGAATTTCACTTTGTTATTAACTGTAAACGTTATAGAAATATCCGTGTTAAATACCTAAATCCATTTTACTATGTTAGACCTAGCATGTTCAAATTTATATCACTGCTGAAATCAGTTGATGAACAAATTCTGTTTAACCTTGCTAAATATATTAAGGAAGCTACACATATAAGATTATCTTGTGACTATGTAACCAATTGATCAGATCATCCTCATTATTGTTATGACTTGTTGTATCATGATACACACCTATAATCTGATATTATAATTTGTTAACGTGACGCGATTTGTTCTATTACATTGTAAATTTATGACTATGTACAATGTTTGTACTTGTCAAATAAATGTTCTGTTCTGTTCTGTTCTAACCGAAAAGACCCTATTTTAAACGCGGTAGCGCAAATACGGTGCCAAAAATATATTATCCGCTGTTCCGGAACTAGTACGCCTCTGCCAAACGAGATATAGGCATCAAATTGCTTTCATTTATTTTTCTGACATGTTATTGCTGCACACAAGCCACAAACAGGCCAATTTCTAACGGTTTAGAGCCCCCCCCCCCCCCCCCCCCCCAGAAGAAGAGAAAAAAACTATATATATATTAAAACGGACTTCATTCAAATGGACCACAGAGGGATTACAGCGTGATTTGGTGTTCATGAAGCACAGATGACATTTTTACATTTTATGCAAAAGTATACATACAATTTGCTTTCGTACATGTATTATTGAATTTTAAACTTGACCATCCTGTTACATTTTTTCTTTCGATGCAGTTTTGGATGAGGACTTTATTCTAAACTTTAGTCATTGATACAAACGAAATCTTTAATGAATATGTGCCAGGTTCAACTGGGATTTTAATGAATATACTAGAAATACGTTTACAAAAGTTATCCTTGGCAGAGGGAGGTTTGCGGTAACCCCTCGGGATTCTTACTTGTGTTAATTGTCTGTGGCGTCTATTTTGAAACTGATTATTGTAATACCATGCTCCGCTCTCTTTTCTACGTTTTGGCTGTGTGAGGAGGCTGTGTCTGCTGTATGTGGCCATTCCTGATATGCATTTTTCACTTTTTTGCATGTACCTAGATTCATGAAGCACAAACGACATAATTACACTTTATCCAACAGTATAGATAAAATTTGATTTGATATAGTTAATAATTATTATTGAATTTTCTTTTAAAATTCGACCATCATGTTACATTTTTCTTTCCATGCACTTTTGGATGAGGACTTTATACTCATCCCTTTGTCAATGATACGGACGGTATATTTATTGGTTCAACTCGGATTTTAATGAATATATCACAAACGTCATCTAAGCAGAGCGAGGTTTCGATCTTCGGAGCTCTGGGTTATGGGCCCAGCCCGGTTCCACTGCTCCACTCTGCTCTACTGTTTTACAACCTTAATGCGTGCAAATGTTTATGAATTTTGACATTTACATTGTTGCAGAAGCAGGAGCAGGTCGTTAATTTAAATGCTTTAATAAAATCTGGAAGATATCAACTGCAGAACAGTTTGTAGTGGTTTGCACAGATCTAGATTCATGCAGCACCATCGTTATAACAACCTTTTTATCCAAAAGTATAGATAAAAATAAATTTGGTTTATTCATTATTAAACGTTTGAAAAACAAAACATCCGAATAAAAATTTCCTTTCTAAGCAGTTTTGGATGAAGACTGTTTACACTGCCATTTATTCAATAATACACGATAATTATACGGGCGGAATACATTATTGAAAATGAGCCTGTTTTCGCTCAGATTTATATTGAATAAATTTACAAAAGTCATCCTTAGCAGAGCGAGGTTTCGATCCTCGGACCTCTGGGTTATGGGCCCAGCACGCTTCCACTGCGCCACTCTGCTGTCTGAAATAAGTTTAAATTGAGGAATATAGTTTGTGTCTTCACAAATCTGATGAAATATTAAAGCAGGCTATTAAAAATCGAGTTACTTCCCTTTGCAAGCAGATATTAATATGTTATGCACACAAGATGCTATATTTGTTCGTATTGGTTTTCGTGCAGCACAAATTACATTATTACATTTTATCTAGTAGATAAAATTTAGTTTAGTATACATGTAGTTATTATTGAAATTTTGAAAAGACTACCATCCGGATAATTTTTTTTTCTTTTGTGCACCTTTTGATTAGGACTTCACACTCAACCCTTTAGTCCATGATACGAACACAATATTTATTGAATATGAGCCTGCTTGAAATGGGATTTTAATGAATATGTTAGAAATACTTTTACAAAAGTCAGAGCAAAGCGAGGTCCCGATCCTCGGACTTCTGGATTATGGGCCCAGCACGTTTCCACTGTGCCACTCTGCTATACTATATTACAATATTGGTGCGCTCAAACGTTTATGACTTTCGACATTTACATTGTTGCAGAAGTAGGAGCAGGCCGTGAACACAAAATGTTTTAATAAAATCTCAAAAATATCAACTGTAAAACAGTACGTAGTGGTTTGCATAGACCTAGAGATTCATGCAGCACGAACGATATAACAACACTTTTATCTGAAAGTCAAGATAGATAAAAATAAATTTGGTTCAGTCATAATTAAACTTTTGAAAAACCGAACATCTGGTTACAAATTTCCATACAGAGCAGTTTTGGATGAAGACTGTTTACTCAGCCATTTATTCAATGAAAGAATTTTATGATACATGCGGAATACTTTATTGAATATGAGCTTGTTTTAGCTCAGATTTAAATGAATATATATTAGGAATAATATTACAATAGTCATCCTTAGCAGAGCGAGGTTTCGATCCTCTGACCTCTGGGTTATGGGCCCAGCACGCTTCCACTGCGCCACTCTGCTGTGTGTGAGACAAGTTTAAATTGAGGAAGATAGTTTATGTCTTTACAAATCTAATACAATATTTGAGATTGGTGATTGAAAAATCGAGTAACTCCCTTTTGCAAGCACATTCTAATGTGTTTAAGCACACAAGGTGGTATCTTTGTTCGTATTGGTTTGTATACACATAGAGTCGTGCAGCACAAATGACATCATTACATTTTATTCAGAAGTATAGATAACATTTAATTTGGTATAGTTATTATTAAAATTGTGCAAACTACTACCATCCCGATAAATGTTTTCTCCAGTGCACCTTTGGACTGTACACTCAACCCTTTAGTCAATGATAGATAGATAGATATTCTTTATTTTCCCCCAGAGGCAGAGCATAATTATGTACACAATATATACAGAAAAGACATTTTACAAACAAGCAAACAACAAAAAGAAAAACATACAAACAAGTCATTTTACAAACAAGCACACAACAACAGGAAAAAAACAGTGAGAAATATTAAAGCAACTAATTATCCAACAAATAGAAGTATCTTCCGGACGGATTGACCCCACGACATTTACCTTATCTTGGCGAAACGAAAGGCAAGATATATGATGTCAGGAGCGAATCCGTCGGGCAGATCGATTTTCCAACATATCTCCGAGTTAGACAGCCTAAGCAAAGTTAGGCGATCCTACAGTGGGCATTTTTTTACATATAAACAAACAAAGAAAAACAAATGTGACAAATGTACGGGTAATTATGGAACATTAAATTTACATGGTATGCAGGTATACTGTTACATATGAGTGTATAATGATATTGCAGTAACAGATTCATATGGTATTTACCCCCGTAATTAAGTTTACGTTGTCTCCTTAAAATCTTTTAACATTTCTGTATGAAAAT
Source organism: Corbicula japonica (assembly GCA_038501625.1). NCBI lineage: Eukaryota > Metazoa > Mollusca > Bivalvia > Venerida > Cyrenidae > Corbicula > Corbicula japonica. The sequence goes on from JAZAYU010000079.1 coordinate 2,880,553, forward strand.
TTAAAATCTTGCACATATAATGAATAAATCTTATTATCATTTTGAAACAATGTACCCTTGATTGATTTTCGCGGTTGAATGTAACGAGTCCAGAAAATAATTCTAGAATTTGATTTTGAGGACTAATTTTGCATAAAATTTCAAAGTTTTCATTACCAAGATACTTTTGTAAATTAATCCATAACAAATGTCTAAAATAATTATTGTGTATGCAAAATAACAGAAGATGCTCGGCAATTGAATCTGTTACTATTTTACATTTTACACATACAATGTTATATATAACTGACGTAATATTTATTAAAAAAGTCTGGTTCAGTTGGGATCTTGATGAATATATAAGAAATACTTTTACAAAAAGTCATCTTAGCAGAGCGAGGTTTGGATCCTCGGACCTCTGGGTTATGGGCCCAGCACGCTTCCACTGCGCCACTCTGCTTATATAATAATTTCAGGTAAGAGGGGCCTAAATAGACAATCCTGTCTGAAACGGCGATGTTTGGCGACGTCGACTTCGGGAATGTCTTCGGCAGTAGCCGAAACGTTCTCCGGCACTAATCGGAATTGATTGTAGCAAACATTTTTAATCGTTATTTTTTACATTACTCTTAAATATATATTGTTATCCTTTTCTTCAAAGAAGAAACATTTTTTACAAAGAGTAACTTATAATGTTTTAAATAAAAAAATATTTGCCAAATGTTTGTTATCCCAAAGCGTGACGTCATTTTCCCGGTAATAGGCCTACCAAAATGGCGGACAGAGCTAGCAATGGTAGATTTGTGTAAAAAACAACATCAAAACCAACCATTAAACGTAAAAAATGATCACAATTACTCTTCTTTATCAATTTCCAACAATTTTGTTATAAATACCGACACTCTTCCAAAAACTGCAAGCCGTACATCGTGGAAAGAAGGACGAAGAATAATTGACCTTGGATTGAATCAGTTGGAGTAAAACTGCATTAAAACATTTTAAAATACATATTTAAGTTATATAGTCAACAGATACACATTCAGAAGTCAGTTTAAATTGGATCTATACAAGATTTGTAAAACAAAAAGGTATTGTGCAAAATTGTGATGGAAAATATGTTCACCTGTTTTTGTTGTTAATTGTTTTTCTTTAGAAAAAACATGGAATATGACAATTTAAAAGCATATATTAAAAAAACTACATGGTGAAAGTCTGTAATAATTTGCAACATGATTGGTATATGTATGTAGCAAATTTGGATATGCATTTTATGAATGTACTGGTATTTTTAAATTTTTTAGAGACTCTGAAAGTTTGTGTATGTTTTGTGTCAAGGAAATTTTCCGAGGGGGTATAGATGTATTTTCAAAGTAAAATCATCTAAATGTTAGTAATTAAGTAATATAAATGGTTTCTTTTTAATGTTGAGGCTTATGCCTAACAAGTAACCTCATTGGTGCTAAAATATTTTATAGTTTTTAATCTCAAAATAAGATTTTTTAGCAATAACCACTTGTAAAAATGGACCTGGGACGAGGCGAGGGGGTCACCCTATTTATATGCGATTTTTTCCAAATTGGGATGGTGGAATTGTTTCATATTTCATTTTTACATTTGATATATGATGTTCATCACTATGGACATGCTTATTTAAGGATTAATAATAACATTATTTAGGCCTCTCTTACCTTCAATTGAAGAATATAATTTATGTCTTTACAAATCTGATGCAACATTTAAGTTGGTTATTAAAAATCGAGTTACTTCCCTTTGCAAGCAGACATTAATGTGTTTTAGGGCACAAGATGCTATATTTGTTCGTATTGGTTTGCTTACACATACATTATTACAAATGAAATTATTACATTTTTTCCAGTAGATAAAATTTAATTTAGTATATTTAAATTTTGCAAAATACCACCAACCGGATAAAAAAATTCCTTTCGTGCACCTTTGGATTAGGACTTTACACTCAATCCTTTAGTCATTGATTCGAACTGTATATTTATTGAATATGAGTCTGGTTCAACTGGGATTTTAATTAATATATTCGAAATACATTTGAAAAAGTCACCTTAGCAGATCGAGATTTCGATCCTCGGACATCTGGCACAGCACGCTTCCACTGCGCCACTCTGCTCTACTAAATTACAACATTAATGCGTACAAATGTTTATGAATTTTGACATTTTCATTGCAGAAGCAGTAGCAGGCCGTGAACTTAAATGTTTTTATAAATTCTGAAAGATATCCAATGTAGATCAGTTCGTAGTGGTTTGAATAGACCTAGATTCATGCAGCACGAACGATTTAACAACACATTTATCGAAAAGTATAGATAAAAAAAACTTGGTTAAGTCATTAATGAAATATTGAAAAACCAGACATCCTGATACAAATTTCCTTTCAAAGCAGTTTTGGGTGAAGACTTTTTACTTAGCCATTTATTCAATTATCCACTATAATAACACGGATGGAATTATCTATAGAATATGAGCCTGTTTTAGTGCAGATTTATATGAATATAAAAAAAAATACAATAGTGATCTTAGCAGAGCGAGGTTTCGATCCTCGGACCTCTGGGTTATGGGCCCAGCACGCTTCCACTGCGCCACTCTGCTGTGTGAAATAAATTGAAATTAAGGAATATAGTTTTTGTCTTTACAAATCTGATGCAATATTTAAGTTGGTTATTGAAAATCGAGTTACGTCCCTTTCTAAAGTGTTAAGCACACAAGCTGGTATCTTTGTTCGTATTGGTTTGCATACACATAGATTCATGAAGCACAAATGACATGACTTTAGGATGACCAAGCTAAATTAACGATGTTAACAATTATTAATAGAATGTAAGCACGAGTTAAGGCAAAATTATGAGTTAAAAGTACACATCGCCTCGATAGCACAGCGGTTAAGACGTGCAGCTAGCAAAGGACTTGCTTTTTTCGACACGGGTTCGATTCACACTGACACACGGCTTGTAAGGAAATATTTTTAATTTATATTTTTTTAGTTTTATAGCAGTTATCTCAAAGTGTTGTATGTATTTTGCTTCAGTTTTTTTATCGCGGAAATAATTATTCTGTAAAAAAACACACAAAACAAAAAAAAACATATTTCGAACCTACAACCTATAACAGCGTTGTTACCATTGTATTATAATTGACTGCGACTAAGACCACTCGGCTAATGGGACAAGTATAGGGAGCTTCACGCTTATTAAAAATCGAGTTTTTGCCCCTTAGAATTCCAGAGATTTGCTGTCCAATTTTCGTTAAGTGCCTTTCTTCCCTAATGCCGACTTAGCTATCCACCCGTCGCCGGGACCTTCACTAAGATTCGCGGCGTTCGCTTTTCTTCCTGTTGCCCACTTCGCCCCCAGTTACCGGGTACTTCACTAAGTTGCTCGGCAAGTAGATCATCTGTCGAAATCATTTTATATTTGTGATAGCATTTTGTTTAATGATCCGCTCTGAGGTAAGATAGTAGAATTCGTAGGCTTATATTCAAAAATAATGTTTGACATGACGTACTCGTGAAAAAAAACTTCTATAATTTTCAAATTAATTTTATAAATACGACAAAACGATTACAATTTTCTAAACAAAAAAATAACAGTTTGTTTATAATTATGATTAGTGTGGTATAAATTACATGTAACACAACAATCAAAATATTTTCAGCCTCTTTAATGTGTTATGGCCCTAATTGGCGAGACATTTTCGCGCCTTTGTTAGCACCTTTGATGAATACCGATACAGGTAACAGTCTGTTCGAGACAAGGGGTGTCAAAAACATTGAAAACTTACTGACGGGACCTTAATTGGTTTTCGACTGTTCGAGTTATGGGTAGTTTAAGCCATCAGAGGTCGAACAATAAGGAAAATATAGAGTTCTAGTTCAGGACCGGACGAACTGTTCGAGAGAATGGTTGTGTTCGAGCGAATGGTGTTCGAGCCATCAAAGTTTGACTGTATATATAAAATTTGCTTTAGAATAGTTAATATTGAAATACTGAAAAATTCGACCATCCGGTTATATTTTGTCTTTCCATGCTCTTTTGGATGAGACCTTTACACTTAGCCCTTTCGTCAATCATACGGTCGTAATATTTGTTAGTTATAAACCTGGTTTAACTGGGAGTTTAATAAATACATTAAAATACGTTTAAAAAGTCATCTTAGCAGAGTGAGGTTTGGATCCTCGGATCCTTATGGGCCCAGCACGCGTCCACTGCGCCACTCTGCTGTGTAAAGGGAAGTTTAAAATGAGGAATATAGTTTTTGTCTTTACAAATCTGATGCAATATTTTAATTGGTTATTGAAATATCGAGTTAAATTCCCTTTAGAAGCACACATTAATGTATTTAATCAAACAAGATGCTATTTTTGTTCGTATTGGTTTGCATATACTTAGATCCGTGAAGCACAAATGACATTTAGTACTGCACTTTATCCAAAAGTGTAGATAAAATTTGCTTAAGTATAGTTAAAATATTGAAATTTTGAAACAATCGACCATCCAGTTACATTTTGTCTTTCCATGCTCTTTTGGATGAGGACTTAAAACTCAACCCTATTGTCAATGATACAGACGGAATATAATAATTAAATATGAGGGGATTTTAATGAATATATTAGAAATACTTTTACAAAAGTCATCTTAGCAGAGCGTGGTTTCGATCCTCGTACCTCTGGGTTATGTGCCCAGCACGTTTCCACTGCGCCACTCTGCTCTACTATATTACAATCATAATGCGTTCAAATGTTTATGAATTTTGACAGTGTTGCAGAAACCGGAGCAGGTCGTGAACTTAAATTCTTTAATAAAATCTGGAAGATGTCAACTGTAGAACTGTTCGTAGTGGTTTGCATAAACGGAGATTCATGCAGCACGAACGATATAGCAACACTTTTATCCAAAAGTTTAGATAAAAAATAAATTTGGTTTTGTCATTATTAAACTTTAAAAAAACCGAACATCCGGTTACAAATTTCCTTTCATAGCAGTTTTGGATGAAGACTGTTTACACAGCCATTTATTGAATGATACACTATAATGATACAGGCGGAATACATTATTGAATACAAGCCTGTTTCAGCTCAGATTAAAATGAATATATATTCAAAGAATAGGTTTATAAAAGTCATCTTAGCAGAGCGAGGTTTCGATCCTCGGACCTCTGGGTTATGGGCCCAGCACGCTTCCACTGCGCCACTCTGCTCAGTGTTTAAATTATGTTTAAAGAATGTTTTTACTTTTTGTCTGTACAAATATGATGCAATATTTAAACTGTTTATTTAAATATTGAGTTGCTTCCATTTTAACGAACATACCAACGTGTTTAAGAGGTCGCAAACATTGCAAATGGCGAAAACAGGCTAAAATTTCAAAAAATGAATTTTGGGGAAATACTTATTGCCACCTAGATTTTAGTAAATAAATGTATTTAGCTATGGATGTAGTAAATGTTTGCAAGCTCAAGCTACAATGTTTAGTGCCGATCCTTCAAACTAATGTTAGGGTTTTCAAGACATTCAAGGAATTCTTACTTCCTGGTTCAAAGTGAAAGTAGAAAGTGAAAGTAGGAAGTAAGTTTTCATTGAATTTCTTGAAAACCCTAACATTATTTTGAAGGATTGGCACTAAACATTGTAGACCAGCATATACTTATTTCAGGTATGAGTTGCTTTGGTATATTGTTCATGAATTTCAGAGTTCTCATGCAAATGGTTTTTCTTTTGTTTTAGTATGTGCTTGGTAATTAAAACCAAGCCAAAATTCATAATTCCTTTCGATGCAGTTTTGGTTGAGGACTGTTTATTCAGTTTGATAAACAGTTATGATACGGACGGAATACATTATTGAATATGGGCCAACTTTAGCTGAGATTTTAATTATTATATTAGGACCACTTTTACAAAAGTCATCTTAGCAGAGCAAGGTTTCGATCCTCGGACCTCTGGGTTATGGGCCCAGCACGCTTCCACTGCGCCACTCTGCTGAATGAAATAAGTTAAATTGAGGAATATAGTTTACGTCTTTACAAATCTGATGCAATATTTAAATTCGTTATTGAAAAATCGAGTTACTTCCCTTTGCAAGCAGTTATTAATGTGTTTAAGCACACAAGATGGTATCTTTGTTCGTATTGTTTTTCATACACATAGATTCGTGCAACTCAAATGACATCATTACGTACATTTTATCCAGAAGTATAGATAAAATTTAATTTGGTATAGTTATTATTGAAATGCAAAGTAATCCGGATAATTTTTTTTCTTTCGTGCACCTTCGGATTAGGACTTTACACTCAAACCTTTAGTCAATGTTACTGACGGAATATTTATTCCCTGATTACCATTTCGTAACCTTAATTAAAATATTACACAAGATCCAAATTCAATTTCAACATTTAATTTGGAAAATCGTTCGGATAGCACTTGGGTATACCGAATGAACTATTAGTTATACCATTTGCAATGAAATCATGGATTTCTCCATACATATATTTCTCTACATATCATTGGCAACAAATATCGTACAAACTACTTTAACAAATGCATGTTATGACACTGCAAATCATAAATCGGTTCATGAATAACTGAATTCGTTTGCAATAAGCTGAACAGATTTTATACATAAACAAGAAATATCTTTAAAAAAGATAAACGGCGTTGATGGAAAAGATTTTTATATATAAGAAAGAAAGAAAGAAATAAAGACCGTGCAAAAATTTCGTCTGGTGATAATACGTCGATAAAAGAAGAATGTCTAACAATTTAACTGTACATTCAGTTTCAATAAAATACCTCTTGTAGAGTTAGCACTAATGATGAATAAATGTCATTAAAATACAATAAATGAAAATAATAACAACTTGTTACAAGAGCGAAATCTACCAACTTTTACGTAAATTAACTTTAAAAGAAAGTGTCCCTCCCGAGTATTGAACCCGGGGCCTCCGCTTGTAAGGCGAGTGTGATAACCACTACACCAAGGCGTTTTGATTAGGACTTGAAATTAACAATCAGTATCAAAGGAACTAGAAAGGAACCAGTAAGAACCAGAAATATCTGCATTTCTCTGTCGTTTTACACTGTGTATTGTACTCGAGTGTTTAACTGACACCTATGAATATTCCATATAAAATCGTATTTAAGCCATCAATTGACTTAACCTGTTATTTATACCGTAAATATCTTTTTCTCCAATAGATTTAAAGCTTTTTAAAACGAAAATGCCCGAACATATAAGCGCCAGGTAAATACTTACACACGATATAAAAATCGTTACGGTAATCATTAACAAGACCCACTAATGACCAATCAAAATAATCTATTTGATTTTCCCGCTGCATAATAAATTTTATTTACAATATTTCATTGGTCGAAAAACTAGGTCAAAAGTGAGCTTAGACAGCTAACGCCGAAAAATCAGTGTGTACACTTTGGTAACCCAAAGCTGAATGACAACCCTGCGATATACAGCACGAATCTCTCGTGCGAAAACTGCCATCTAGCGGTTACTTTATTACAAGCAAGGGAAATTAATTTTCTACTTATTCGTACCTCAAACTTATAAAATTATATTTTAATATGAGCCTGATTGAACTGGGATTTTAATGAATATATTAGAAATACTTTCACAAATTCATTTTAGCAGAGCGAGGTTTCGATCCTCGGACCTCTGGGTTATGGGCCCAGCACGCTTCCACTGCGCCACTCTGCTGTGTGAAGGGTAGTGTAAATTGAGGAACATAGTTTTTGTCTTTACAACTCGGATGCAATAATTAAATTGGTTATCAAAATATCGAGTTAACTTCTCTTTGGAAGCACACATTAATGTGTTTAAGCTCACAAGGTGATATCTTTGTTCGAATAAGTTTACATATACCTACATTCATGAAGCACAGATGACATTGTTACACTTTATCCAAAAGTAATATATATATATATATATAGTTTGCTTTGAATGAGTTAATATTGCAATTTTGAAAACTTCGACCATCCGGTTACATTATTTCTTTCTATGCTCTTTTGGATGATGACTTCAAACTCAACTCTTTTGTCACTGATACGAACGGAATAATTATTAAATATGAGCATGGTTAGACTGGTATTTTAATGAATATATTAGAAATGCTATTACAAAAGTCATCTTAGCAGAGCGAGGTTTCATTCCTCGGAACTCTGGGTTATGGGCCCAGCACGGTTCCACTGCGCCACTCTGCTCTACTGTATTACAATCTTAATGCGTTAAAATGTTTATGAATTTCGACAGTGTTGCAGAAGCAGGTGCATGTCGTGAATTTAAATGCTTTAATAAAATCTAAAAGATATCAACTATAAAACAGGGCTGAAGGTTATAAAGCTGAGATTGGAAACCAGTCTCAAATCTCAAGCATCTGATTGGCTGAAATGGAGACCAGTCGCCATTTCAGCAAATCAGATGCTTGAGATTTGAGACTGGTTTCCATGCTCAGTTTTATAACCTTGGGCACAGTTCGTAGTGGTTTGCATAAACCTAGAGATTCATTCCGCACGAACGATATAACAACAATTTAGTCCGAAAGTATCTATGGATAAAATCAATTTGGTTAAGTTATTGTTGTACTTTTGAAAAAAAACATCCGGTTACAAATTACAAACACATTTATCGAAAAGTATAGATAAAAAAATAAACTTGGTTAAGTCATTAATGAAATATTGAAAAACCAGACATCCTGATACAAATTTCCTTTCAAAGCAGTTTTGGGTGAAGACTTTTTACTTAGCCATTTATTCAATTATACACTGTAATAACACGGATGGAATTATCTATAGAATATGAGCCTGTTTTAGTGCAGATTTATATGAATATAAAAAAAATTACAATAGTGATCTTAGCAGAGCGAGGTTTCGATCCTCGGACCTCTGGGTTATGGGCCCAGCACGCTTCCACTGCGCCACTCTGCTGTCTGAAATAAATTGAAATTAATTTTGAAGGATTGGCACTAAACATTGTAGACCAGCATATACTTATTTCAGGTATGAGTTGCTTTGGTATATTGTTCATGAATTTCAGAGTTCTCATGCAAATGGTTTTTCTTTTGTTTTAGTATGTGCTTGGTAATTAAAACATGAATTAGACTAAATTGAGCTTGCAAACATTTACTACATCCATAGCTAAATACATTTATTTACTAAAATCTAGGTGGCAATAAGTATTTCCCCAAAAATTCATTTTTTGGAATTTTAGCCTGTTTTCGCCATTTACATTGTTTGCGATACCTTAAGCACACAAGATGCTAACTATGTATTATTATTAAATCATATTGGTTTGACGTTTCTCATTGGATTAAACGTGATCACATGATATGCGATAAATTTCGATATTGACTCGTAGGCGGAGTCTAAATCAAATATTGACCTGAGCGAAAAATTTCACGCGCGAATCGGCTTAGGTATAAAATACGTCACAGCGCTATTACGTCACAATGAATACAACCGTTGCAAACAAATGGCGTCGACTGTTGGAGACAGATCGAAAACTGCTGCTAAAAGCACTGGTGGAAGACAAAACTGGCTTAATTTATGATATCTGGGTGTTGCAATGTGTAATTATATCAGGCAATGCTTCATGGTAAAGTAATGTCGCCAGTTGCAGCAACGAAACGGACAAAACATACTGTATCGGGTACAAAGGTAGGCCCAATGTGACAATTTTGGAAATTATTTTAAAATTAAGATTTAATAGATCTAATAAAGCAATTGTTGCATTTCAGTTCTGTCAATATGGTGATTTATCGACCTGACGAAGCAATATCGACGGGCTACGCCCTCGGTCAATATTGCTTCATCAGGTCGATAAATCACCATATCGACCTTACCGAAATGCAATAATTGTATATTATCTGATGTTGAAAACACTAGTTGATAGCAATAAATGAAGAGTGTGGAGATAATGTATTTCCCTGGGCAATGCTGTTGCTTGGAAACATCTTTTATCAACTTTGAAAATCGAGAAAGTTAAATACAAGTTGAGGGAACTGGTTTAAAATATACTACTTCAGGCTTTATCGTTAAACATAGAATAATGCAACACGAACGATACGACAACACAATCTAAGTATTTTCAAATGTTAAGAAATTTTAACATTTACATTGCAAATGCAGAAGCGGGTCTTGATCTTTAATACGTTAATAAAATCTGAAAGATATAAACTGTAGAACGGATCGTGGGGGTTTTGCATGCAGAAGGATTCATGCAAAACGAACGATACAATAAGTTTTGCCTCAAGTATAATTATATAAAATGTATTTTAGTCAAAATTCATAATTCCTTTCGATGCAGTTTTGGTTGAGGACTGTTTATTCAGTTTGATAAACAGTTATGATACGGACGGAATACATTATTGAATATGGGCCAACTTTAGCTGAGATTTTAATTATCATATTAGGACCACTTTTACAAAAGTCATCTTAGCAGAGCAAGGTTTCGATCCTCGGACCTCTGGGTTATGGGCCCAGCACGCTTCCACTGCGCCACTCTGCTGAATGAAATAAGTTAAATTGAGGAATATAGTTTACGTCTTTACAAATCTGATGCAATATTTAAATTCGTTATTGAAAAATCGAGTTACTTCCCTTTGCAAGCAGTTATTAATGTGTTTAAGCACACAAGATGGTATCTTTGTTCGTATTGTTTTTCATACACATAGATTCGTGCAACTCAAATGACATCATTACGTACATTTTATCCAGAAGTATAGATAAAATTTAATTTGGTATAGTTATTATTGAAATGCAAAGTAATCCGGATAATTTTTTTTCTTTCGTGCACCTTCGGATTAGGACTTCACACTCAACCCTTTAGTCAATGTTACTGACGGAATATTTATTCCCTGATTACCATTTCGTAACCTTAATTAAAATATTACACAAGATCCAAATTCAATTTCAACATTTAATTTGGAAAATCGCTCGGATAGCACTTGGGTATACCGAATGAACTATTAGTTATACCATTTGCAATGAAACCATGGATTTCTCCATACATATATTTCTCTACATATCATTGGCAACAAATATCGTACAAACTACTTTATCATCTAGCGGTTACTTTATTACAAGCAAGGGAAATTAATTTTCTACTTATTCGTACCTCAAACTTATAAAATTATATTTTAATATGAGCCTGATTGAACTGGGATTTTAATGAATATATTAGAAATACTTTCACAAATTCATTTTAGCAGAGCGAGGTTTCGATCCTCGGACCTCTGGGTTATGGGCCCAGCACGCTTCCACTGCGCCACTCTGCTGTGTGAAGGGTAGTGTAAATTGAGGAACATAGTTTTTGTCTTTACAACTCGGATGCAATAATTAAATTGGTTATCAAAATATCGAGTTAACTTCTCTTTGGAAGCACACATTAATGTGTTTAAGCTCACAAGGTGATATCTTTGTTCGAATAAGTTTACATATACCTACATTCATGAAGCACAGATGACATTGTTACACTTTATCCAAAAGTATATATAAAGTTTGCTTTGAATGAGTTAATATTGCAATTTTGAAAACTTCGACCATCCGGTTACATTATTTCTTTCTATGCTCTTTTGGATGATGACTTCAAACTCAACTCTTTTGTCACTGATACGAACGGAATAATTATTAAATATGAGCATGGTTAGACTGGGATTTTAATGAATATATTAGAAATGCTTTTACAAAAGTCATCTTAGCAGAGCGAGGTTTCGATCCTCGGAACTCTGGGTTATGGGCCCAGCACGGTTCCACTGCGCCACTCTGCTCTACTGTATTACAATCTTAATGCGTTAAAATGTTTATGAATTTCGACAGTGTTGCAGAAGCAGGTGCATGTCGTGAATTTAAATGCTTTAATAAAATCTAAAAGATATCAACTATAAAACAGGGCTGAAGGTTATAAAGCTGAGATTGGAAACCAGTCTCAAATCTCAAGCATCTGATTGGCTGAAATGGAGACCAGTCGCCATTTCAGCAAATCAGATGCTTGAGATTTGAGACTGGTTTCCATGCTCAGTTTTATAACCTTGGGCACAGTTCGTAGTGGTTTGCATAAACCTAGAGATTCATTCCGCACGAACGATTTAACAACAATTTAGTCCGAAAGTATCTATGGATAAAATCAATTTGGTTTAGTTATTGTTGTACTTTTGAAAAAAAAACATCCGGTTACAAATTTCCTTTCATAGCAGTTTTGGATGAAGACTGTTTTACGATATGTACCCAGATAATGAGAATCGCGAATAATGATAGATTGTGAGTATAATGATAGATCCCCAGATCTGAGAAAACAGCATGGCGAGGTTAGTTATTGTATGAATTTCATGTTATTGTGATCTAATAACAATCAAGCGATGTCCTATCCTTCCTCTAATACCCATACGTTTGGAATCGGCCGCCAGATAGTAAAAAAAACAGGAAAATGATCACGCAACATCCCAGATTTCTACAAAAAAACTACATATTATGCCCATTTAAAATATATTTTAACGAGGTTTTTGTAAACGACACTGCTGTTATCAAAGCCCAAACACCAAACATCGACGATCAATATGCCACCCCGCTTTAGCCAGTATTATGAGTATATTCCTTGACAAACGTCTTTTTTCTGTGACACCTGAAGTAAATTGGATAACGGGGATTTACCTAGAAAAAGTCAATGGATAACGTAAATTCGTGGCTGGATAATGGTAAAATCTCTTATTTAAACCCGTAAATACTATTTATTCTATTCTTTTTTGCATGTGCCATCTCTTTCCGCAAACTGCTATCTTTATGAACAATACCATCAGCCCTACTGACAAGATAAATGACCCATTTGTCTTAATGATCTCCCGTAATTGCCTAATTTCGTTCTGTCCCGAAAGCATCAACTAAGCACTAACCCAAAGCCTCTTAACACCCGGGTTAAGCGAATCTGTATATAGCGGTGATAAATACATTAGTTAGTTATTATAACTATTATGGTCTAAGATACGTATTTGCGTAATGGGAGCCAACCGTTATACATAAGAACGCTTTTGAGGGTGGCGTCCTTTGCCAAATGGGTAGTTACTGTTTAAAAAAAACTGTATCAATTAAGTAGCATGAAGTAGTTGTGGTTAATATTAATTGTGCCAATATGCAAAACTTATAATTGACTAAAAAAAGAGCGAATTTCGCAGAAATTTTAGTCTAATTAGTAGATGTCATGATCTGGTGTAAGAGAAATTTGTTGCGTGAGTAACGCTTAACAACTTTCTATTTAAATGTAAATTTACTCCTACAATGATTGTGTAAGAATGTTACCTGTTTCATTCTTTGTTTACAAATCTTCTACAGTTTTTTTTCATATTTAATACCTTTGTTTACGCTGTGAAATGTAACACGACACTTTCATATTATCTTTTAGACAAAATCTGCGATTTACAGTTGTATATAAAAGCATGCAAAAGTAAGTATTCTGTTTAGATGAGACCTTGATATTTGAAAATTGTGTTAGAAGATACTACACATCAAAGTGCTCGTGTTTTCGCGATCTCGCATCGTTGTTTCGTGTTTTCACCAAAGATGTCGACAGGGCTAAACAACGATGGCCTCAACGGAACACCGTACAATACCATTTGTCATGGTAACGCTTTAATTTGCTTAAAGCTACGACCAAAATGGTGATAAATACAATATAAAGATACAGATGTTTTGTAATGATCACAGAAGGTAGTAAAAAAGAACTATATACAAGAGTTATTAAAAATAAAATATTTTGTCTGAACATTCAAATTAGGAGCAACACGAAACTCCACCATTATCTATTTCATAAATATTTAAATTTCCCATTATCAACCGAGTGAATCCCCGTTATCCAATTTGCTTCAGGTGCCTCAGAAAAAAGATGTTTGTTAAGGAATTTACTCATAATACTGGCTAAAGCGGGGTGGTATATTGGTTGTCGATGTTTGGGCTTTAATAACAGCAGTGTCGTGTAAAAAACAGGTTTAAATATATTTTTAATGGGTATAATACGTAGTTTTTGTAGAAATCTGGGATGTTGCGTGATCATTTTCCTGTTTTACTTTATCTGGCAGCCGATTCCAGATGTATGGGTATCAGAGGAAGGGTAGTATCACTTGATTGTTATGTATCGCGATTAGTATTAGATCACAATAACATGAAATTCATACAATAACTAACCATTATACTCACTATCTATCATTATCCGCGATTCTCATTATCTTGGTACATGCCGTTTGTTTACTCAGCCATTTATTCAACGAAACACTTTAATGATACGGGTGGAATTCATTATTGAATATGAGCCGGTTTTAGCTCAGATTTCAATGAATACATTTACAAAAGTCATCTTAGCAGAGCGAGGTTTCGATCCTCGGACCTCTGGGTTATGGGCCCAGCACGCTTCCACTGCGCCACTCTGCTCTATGTATGAAGTTGAAATTGAGGAATATAGTTTGCGTCTTTGCAAATCTGATGCAATATTTGAATTGGTTATTGAAATATCGAGTTAACTTCCTTTTGCAAGCACACATAAATGTGTTTAAGCAAACAGGACGGTATCTTCGTTTGTATTGGTTTGTATAAACCTAGATTCGTGAATCGCAAATGACATTAAAAATTGCTTTGGTATAGTTATTATTGAAATGTTGAAAAATTTGACCATCCGGTTACATTTTTTACTTTCCATGCTCTTTTGGATGAGGACTTTACACCCAACCATTAAGTCAATGTTACTGACGGAATATTTATTAAATATGAGCCTGGTTCAACTCGGATTTTAATGAATATATGAGAAATACTTTTACAAAAGTCATCTTAGCAGAGCGAAGTTTCGATTTTCGGACCTCTGGGTTATTGGCACAGCACGCTTCCACTGCGCCACTCTGCTCTACTTTATTACAATCTTAATGCGTTCAAATGTTTATGAATTTTGACATTTACATTGCAGAAAGAGGAGAAGGCCGTGAACATAATTAAATGTTTTAATAAATTCTGAAAGATTTTTGTGGTTTGCATACACCTAGAGATTCATGCAGCACGAACGATATAACAACACTTTTATCCAAAAGTATAGATAAAAATTAATCTTGGTTTAGTCATTAATGAAATTTTGAAATACCAGACATACGGTTACAAATTTCCTTTCAAAGCAGCTTTGGATGAAGACTGTTTACTCCATGATACACTATAATGATACGGGCGGAATACATTATTGAATATGAGCCGGTTTTAGCTCAGCTATAAATGAATATAAATCTAAGAAATTACAAAAGTCAGAGCGAGGTTCCGATCCTCGGACCTCTGGGTTATGGGCCCAGCACGCTTCCACTGCGCCACTCTGATCTGTGTTTATCCTATGTTAAATGAAAGTATTTACTTTTGGTCTTGACAAATCTGATGCAATACTTAAATTGGTTTTGAATTATCGAGTAACTTCCCTTTTCTTGAACATACAATGTGTTTTAGTATACAAGACGCTATCTTTGTATTATCTGATTATGAAAACACTGGAGAGCATTGAATCAAGAATATGGTGACAAGGTATTTCCTTTAGAAATGCCGAATACTTCTGTTGCTAGGAACCCTCAAGAGCTTAGGAAATTGGGCAAATTAAAATTATCTTAAGGGATCATTCAACGGTACACAATAAATGATTTCCATACTAATCAAATACCTGCTTAAACTCAGATTTTAATGAATAAATTAGGAATACTTTTACAAAATTCGTCTTAGTAGAGCGATGTTTCGATACTCGGACCCCTGGGATATGGGTAGAGCACGCCGCCACTACGCCACGCTCCTTACTTTTGATCTAATCCGTTTTATTGTGTTTACAAATATATTAGAAAATAATTTAAATGAAAGTGATGCCTTTCAAGTCGGTTTTATTAAAATAACCATCGGTACAAAAGCTCTGCATTTAAATTGTATATTTTCTCACAAACGTCTTTTTTCCTACGAGTTAGATTAGCCTGTCTAATCCAGTTATAAAGAAGTGATATGAAAAAGACGTAGTGGATAAAGAGAATGCCTGTAAAAGTGCTTGGCTTTACAATTTGAAACATTGCCTTAGTGCTTTATGAAACAAACTAGATTGTGACCGTTCTTTTAGATAAGATTGTATATTACCACTACTCGCAATTTTTACCTCCGGGGTCTATGGTCCCGGAAAGGTCATCGAGTACCTACCATTTTTTGCAAGAAAGTGTCTAGCTACGTTTATTTTGGTTTTGCATGTGTTTTAAGCAATACTTAGCGTCAAGTAGTTTGGTGGGTTGGAGTTAATTTAACAGTACGGTAACTTGTACATGTTGGTTTTGTGAACATGGCGTGGCAAACGGATGGTTGGCGTATAAGAAAGTAAGCGAACATTGGTAAATGTATTAAGCAAGGCGGAAATCTCTCAAGTTCTGATTTTCCGTCAATTCCGTTAATGCTTCGTGCGTTATTTATAACATTGATCTTTTCGTAAGCATTCTCCACGATCTCTACTGTCAGGTTGTAAGGAGAGGCTATGTTTACTGTGTGTAACTTTTTACCTTTCCTTGTAGGAGTAATCTTGGAAATACTTAAATGATTGTTTAGCAATTTCCAGTGCTTCGTCCGAGTTTCGACATCACGCCGCCATTGCGTTACAACTAGAGAGCTACTCATTCCTCATGTCTCAGTAGCAATTCAGTAGCAATTTTACATGAATTTTATATGAATAAATCAATAAATTGAATACGTCAGTCCGTTTTCAATAATTCTGTCTATATAAATGTGTTTAGCAAGAAGGAAATTTTCTGCGTTTGTGTTGTTGTTTGTAAGGCAGACGGAAAATATCACCTTTCTTTGCAGAGAATATTAATTGCGTCAGATACTTTTGCGTGGTTTAAATATAGATCTACCAAATGTTTGAAGCACTTGCTCTTAGTCCATTTTCACTATTTGTTTTTTCGTTATTTCTTTTAATTGTTAATCTTTTTCCAAAAAATTGATTGTATTGTAGTCTGAGAATATCCATAGAGGCGTGGTGTGACAAAGATTATTACGGTACCCGGTGCGGAACCTATTGCAAAGGCATTCCTCCGATGTCGTTGTGTGACTCTACAGGAACCCTTACTTGCCAACCATCAGGTAAACATCGAGAAATACCAGCCTATTTATCTTAAACCTCCCAAGAAATCTAATAAAGTTATATCCCAACTCCCAAGAAATATATTAAGTAATCTCCATTTTGAAACTGATTATTGTAATACCATGCTCTCTTTTCCTCTACTTTTTTGCTGTGTGGGGAGGCTGTGTCTGCTGGATGTGGTCATTCCTGATATGCATATTTCACCTTTTTCACACCTCCCAAGAAATATATAATGTTATCTCACAACTCACTCCCAAGAAATCAATAAAGTTATCTCACAACTCCCAAGAAATCTATAAAATTGTCTCACAACTCCCAAGAAATCTATATGATTGTCTCAGAAGCCAAAATGTATATCGATAAATAACGGGCCTGCTCAAAATATAAATTTATTGAATAATTTGTAATTAAAAGGAATTATATGTTTAATTAATCGTCCGCTACATTTCCGATTAAGTCTGGCATAACCCATGTATTTAAATCTATGCACAATTTTATAATGTAAACTGTACAAGACCTGTATTGACAAAGTAAATATGATGTAGTATTCTGACATAATCAAACTACGAGAGAATGTATTGGAAGCCAAAGTTTATATATCGCGTTACTAACCGATCCTAAAATGTTCTGATATGTCCAAACTTTCGGCGAATTTTGTACAGTCATTTATAGATAAAATATAAATGCAATGAGAATTAACCATTTCTGAGACATTTTTAAGTATTCTGCCCTGATATGTGAATAGGAAGAATTAACTGTATTTTAATCCCATTACAGAAGCGTTGCTGTTGGATTTCAAACAGAACGCAAGGGATTCTGACTTACCTAACATTGTGTTGAATGTGAATAGATATGTACAAGAACGAGTATGTCAGGACCATACCGCGGGTGGATCAACTGTTAACTATCCAAGCCTGGACGTCAACAGGTAAAGCTCAAGTTTTAAAATCATTTTTGTGATGATTAAATGTCTTTGCATTTCGCGCTCACGGGCATGCAATAATTCAAATCTTCAGCTTAAACCTATGATGTTCAAACAGAGTAATCGGCATTTATAGTTATACTTTATGTTTACAGCAATACGTTCACGTTTACAGCAAACTGCGGGGACCACCAGGTAACGCCTGTAGAGTTCGAGTCTCTGCTCAAACTAGAGAAACAGTCCACTCTGGACAGCTATTTCAGCCTGGGCCTTGTTACGGGACCAAACTTTATCTCGCAAGGATACGGTGAGGTAAGCTTTTGCTTCTGTTGCGACATGTTGGATTTTAATTATAAATCACCTTTAGTTTTAGTTATCCAAACTTTAAAGCCCCAGCCCTAAACCTCAGTAAGAATATACTATTGAAAAATCATATTTGTCCATATAGACTCCAATATATAAACTCTCTAACAGAACACAAAAGGTCCGATCGAATTCTTTCATAAAGACGGGATTTTCAATGATAATGTTAAATTATCGTAAACGAACTTTTAAGAAGCTAAATATAATGGAGCTATATTTAGCACCTATTTTTGCCGAAGCGACCACTTCATGCGCGATCTCGATTTCTGTGACGTTTCGGAAATCCCACTTTCGCTTTTAGTCGCGCGGACCAAATTTATTTTAGTAAATTAAAATTTTATTTGCGCGAAGTAATGCTGCAAATTTGTGCCTATAGTTCCAAATACATGTAATATTTTATACAAGAGCGGGTTAAATTGAAGTAATGCCGCTTTAAAATTCTCTTGATAACTCACAAAGAACAAAGTTTAACCCCTTACTTCAAAACCCTTAATAGTTACAAAAAAGTATTCACGTTTCAATGTTTGAGTTTTCGATCAAGTGTTTTTATAAACTTTAGTCAAACATAAGAGATACTTGAAAGAGTCAAGAAATATTAAAATATTGAAAATTGGCGACTCCAGCTCAAGAAGTTATGATCCAAACTTTGAAGGATTCTGTCGGCCATATTTTTTAACGTCACCAAATTAAAACATTCGGAGGGACATGGTACCTGAAAAACAATGAAAATCGATAAAAAAAAGTAACATTGAAAGTCATAAGAACAAATCTGAAACACTTCCTTTTGATTAAACCAGTTCATGGTTAGTAATAGAAATGAAAAATACTTCTTCGTCATGCTATGGTTTAGCAGTACTAATTTTGATCCATCTTAAACGATCGTTTTATATGACGTTGAACATGTAACAATGAAAGCGTTTTTTTAGAATAATACCAATCCATGATCAGCGACTCGTGGTCCCCAGGTAAAAGTATGGGTTTACCCTAAACGAGAAAACAATGAGCGGAACTTAACACAATAGAGTTTTGTCAGGGGATCCGAGATACGAATCATATCAGAACTTTTAGCTTTATCTGGGATCAAACTTGAGGCAGGATATAATAAAAGAAGAAGAATGTTACCGAAAACTCTAACAAGCTAACTCATAATTAATGCTTTATTACAAGGGTGCGTTGGTAGTTATAAATTCGTACTCAAAGGTAACTAGTATTTGTCCTTTTTAGCTAAATATATTCTAGAAAGGTTGCAAATGCCCTTCACTTGTTTTACCACTATTCAGATGGTTATCTATGATACAAACAAATGGAGTTAGCTTGCTATAGCTTGTTGTTATGTTTTCCTGAACATTACTTGTTGTGCTATTTGCTATTTGTATTTCACTGTTGTCATTATTTGTTTTGCAGCATATTATACCTAACGTATATTTGTCTGTGGAGCTTCTGCACGTGGACAACCCTCTAGGAACATCATATAACGGTAATAAGTTGACAGGTGAAAGACGCTGCTGCGATGTCCCACGGCCCGATAACTGTGCAGCGTCCGGAGACCTCTGCGATATGCAAGTGTCCGTCTGTGTAGGAGAGTAAGATTCTTTTAAAGTACTCAGAGCGAGAATAGCTGATCATTTACAGCTTGTTGAAATATGCAATTTGTAAGAGTCCGTCTGTGTCGTAGATTAACATCCCGCTCAAAGTGCTCATAAGCCGGCTGATAGTTCTGCAGCGAGTACAATTGTTAATGCAGTTGTCCATCTCGGATATTCGATTTAATAACAATAAAATGCTCTAGAGAAAATAGCACATTATGGTTATATTAACAGCTGCATTATGTAAACCTTTTAAGTACTAGAATCAAAACGTAAATTGTCTTATGTTTAACATTTGCACAGGTTTATGACGGAATAATTAAGGGAGAACTCAAGTCTAACATGAGTATCTTACATTGAATTTGTCTTTCAAACAGTTGTAAAAATAGAAACGCGGATCAAAAATATAGGTCCTTTAATTCATTGGACATACCATGTTATGCCTTTTTAACAGGATTCTAAATGATGTTTGTATTGGTGCTGTTACCATATCACCAACGTACACTGACAGCACCTCCATATCGACATGTGGTTCTACGGTGCTCGACTTAACTAACAATGTGGCTAGCATAGCTCATCCAATGATTGGCGGATTTAGACTTAATAAGGTATGACTGTACAGTCTGTGTACAGTGTAAGCACAATATATGGAAATATTTAAAAATCTTAAAATAAGAGGTTTCCGTGATCTTGTCAGACGAGTTCTTTGATGGCAAGAACATGTTTTAAAATGATTAATGGTAATATGTTTTAACGGTTAAAGGCCCAATAAACTTGTCAAACAGCATATTGTTTATTAACCTAAACATTTTAGATTTCACCTGTATGCATAATAACACAAAAAATAAACCTTACAATAAGAAAAGGGTATTATCTTATTGATTTGCAACATGTTTTGCGGATCGTTTATCTTGTTTACAAAACAAACAGCGAATCTTTTCGAGCTGATTTTCGGCAACTCTCGGCAGGCGACGGTCGCTAATTATGCAGAAATGCATAAATTGATGACGTATTCTCCACTAAAAGCCGTTAACGGGATGGGTCGTATAACATTTACATCTTTCTTTGTTTACCTTGTAATGAAGTTAAAACTTAAAGAATCTCTATTTTTCCTCGTCTTTTTCTTTCCATGTTTGCATGATTTTGTGTTTACAACTTTTATGTGAATGACGTCACCGCGTTCTGCGTTCTTACGTCCCACGTACGGAAAAAACCCGATAACTTTTCGCCGAGTGATTGTAAACATTGGTTAGTAATTTTGTGGGCTACAAAAATACTGTGACGTTTTAATTCGGACCGGGTCTCAATGATTGGGGATTGTTTGAGAACATAAATATTATACTTTCTTTTGAAAAGGGTCAACGTGATTAATTAATTTTCACAATGAAAAAAAAAACGTTTTGACAAGTTTATTGGGCCTTTAATGGCAAATGTTCGAATTGAAAAAAAGTTTCGCGCTTTTTCAAATAAAATCAGCATTAATTGCTATTCAAACTCTTAAACCAAACAGAATCTATTAAACCATAAACAGGGTCATTCAAACCAACTCGTTTGAATTTCCTTTACTGCCAACAAAAATATAACGGACAGGAAGAAACATTGATTTATCTCTACTTAACAGACGTAATCAAACAAAGAATCTTGCGTTTTGTACACTTTCCGTAAGAAATAAGATGACATTTTCTAGAGGCTTTGACACTTAATCCATAGTGCCCCTCTGCGATTTATGTCAAACAAATAAGCTCGCATTGTCTGCATTGCCAACGAACACATTTCGACAATCCAAGAGCTTGCATATCTGCAGACGTCACGAAACAAAGTAGCTTATTTTCATAGCCTCCATCAGCAGACTGTAAAAAGAAGATTTCGTTTCCTTAACTGCCTATTAGCAATCTCGAATAACAACGAGAGCCTTACTTTTTCATTACTTACTTCTGATGGGAAGAGACCGGTGCCCAAGGTTATAAAACTGAGCATAGAAACCAGTCTCAAATCTGAAGCATCTGATTGGCTTAAATGGCGACTGGTTTCCAATCTCAGTTTTAGAACATTCAGACTGGTACACAACAACGCTTTCCCATAATCAGACTTAATAAACACTAGAAACTTTCTACTGCAAAGTGATTATTGTAGAACATGTCTCTGGTCTCAGTAAAGTCATTGAGTATTTACCTTTTAAATTGGCAATGCTATTTGTTCTTATGCTTTATATGTTTGTGAGCTATGTTGTGTGTTGCTGTTGAAAGGCTCTGTGTCTTCTGGATGTGGTCATTCCGGATATGCTAATTTCACCTTTATTTTTAAACAGTTTCTTTTATCTCGCCGGTTACCTTTATTGTAAGTAAAAGCTTTAATTTTGACCCAGGCGATATCCATTTCTCCACTTCATCCCTAAAATTCATTATACGTTCAATAAGAAAGGCGACAAACAGGTTATTTTTAACTTTCTGTGTTCATTTAAAGATGAACGCTTTTCTTACGTGTTTGGTTGAACGAGGGTTGCTAGGTTTATGATTGGAATAGACGGAAAAGAACCTTAGAATCCACCGAACTAAAAATATCAATATTGCAGAATCGGTCTGATTGAGTCTCTCCATTTGAAGTTATGGAAATGCATATTTCTTTCCACTCCGCCTAGCCCCGGGTTGAGCGCTACCCAATAATACTGCAAAATAAGTAATGTGCTCAGCGTTCTTGAAAAATGGTAATTGATACAGCACTGAATGAATTAACGGGACGACTTTACAGCCGCCACACGGCACAAACACGCTACTGTGATACCGAAAGAGATGGAACAGAACTTAGAAAGACACAGAACACGACAACTATCAAAATATTGCAGGCTCAGTCATTGGCAGCTAGCCCTTAATTAAAATGTTCAAAAAAAGAACTTCGGAGCGCAATGACTTTCTTTATTTCTTACACCGTCAATATTAAGGAGCTAGTATATCCCGAAACAGCCCATGAAATCAAGAAACTAGCACATTATCAGACGCCGTCTGAAAACAAAACAAAACATGTATGTATTTTTATATTTCCCGTAAACTGGGTTATTTGTAAACGTTTGAATTTGATTTTCTGTCTCACTTGTAAACATATTTTATATGCATATACTTCATTATATTTTTATTGTGCGAAAAGTGATAATGTTGTCAATTCAGAATACGACGACCATCCAGGTGGTGGTTAAGGATGTCGATCTGAACGGAAGTGCTTCGGATATCATCGACGCCATCAGTAAGAACGTCACTGTGGTTCCAGGACCTAATGTTACCTACGCACAGAGCGTTGATATTCAATTTACCAATATCGCTTCGTAAGTATAACAAATTTGTTATAGTTATTTTGTTTAGAATAATATTTTCCTCATGATGTATTGTGTACTACAGACATCAATTTACTATATTTTATGTAGTGTAACATTGCGTATAATATACTTTGTACACTTACATGAGCTTAGTATACTTGTTTTATGTAACATTGTTCATAATATATTGTGTTCTCATGACATGAGTTTATCATAATATTATCATTATATTCTTTTAGTGTACCATTGTTCACAATATATTGTTTACTCCTAACATGTGTTAACTCTTTCTGTTTAGTGTAACACTGCGTATGATATATTGGTGTGCCCCTGGACATTCTGGACCACTATGTCAAGCAAATAACGGCACAGACACATGCCAACCGGGTAAGAGGGTTTTTCTTTTTGTGTTAAAATACTTTCAGATACGGCTCTTACCATAATAGAACCACCATTTTAATTTTTAAATGTACTGCATACACATATACAGATAGAAGAAAATATTTTTAGCTTCAATACCATTGTATATCCGGTAACTCATTTGGAACACACACACATTCGCGCACACGTTGATATTAACTGGTCTGGATTTATAAAACATGGGTGGATTTTAAAAAAAGGTTGAACGTAAACATGTAAAATTTCACCCAGATGAATTTAACTTAACCGCTGTATTCTTTGTTGGTTTCAATAAGTAGTTGAACGCTTCAGTTTGATGCTGCACTTGTCATTGTTTACAGGTTGGTATGGCAACCAGTGTGAATTCCAGCTCAGTGCATGTAGCCCAAACCCTTGCAAGCATGGTGGCAAATGTAATCTATTACCCAACAACGGCTATAATTGCACTTGCGATCCTGGCTATACGGGTTCCTCGTGTGAACAAGATGTGGACGAATGTTCCTTACACATATGCCAGCATAATGCCACGTGTCAAAACTTGGACGGTGCTTTCAACTGTATCTGCCCGACTATGTGGACCGGGCTGATTTGTACAGATGATAGGGTACCGGCTTGCGATCCAAACCCATGCTATCATGGAAGATGCATACAGCAAAATACTCCTGATGGTAATTATATATGTCAGTGCGACAAGGGCTGGACTCAGGTAAACTGTAATATGAAAGTTGAATGTTCGCATGATGTCTGTGTAAATGGCGACTGCCGCAGCGTGGATGGTGCTGACGTGTGTATATGTCATGCTGGGTATAACGGTGACAGCTGTAACAACGACATTGACGAATGTCAGGCCAAGCCCTGTGGACTCAATGGAGTCTGTACTAACACTATAGGCAATTTTTCTTGTGCATGTAGCGTTGGCTTTAGCGGAAGATTGTGTCAAGATATTACCGGTGCCTGTAGAAATGTTATTTGTCAAAATAGCGGGACATGCGTTGATATAGATGGCACGAATTATATTTGTATGTGTCAGGATGGTTTTACTGGCGACATGTGTGATTCGAAAATAAACAACTGTGGAAATGTGACTTGTGCAAACAATGGTACTTGTTATGAGACTGCTTTCAACGACTTTATGTGTAACTGCTCTCAGTTTTGGTCGGGAAAGATCTGTAATTCTGATGTCAATGAATGTGCAAAATCAGTCTGTAAGAATGGAGGTTTGTGCGAAAATCTACCTGGATCTTTTCACTGTGATTGCCCGGATTTCTGGACGGGGACAGACTGCACACAGGATGTTGATGAGTGTGCAGGGTCCTTTGTCTTGTGCGAACATGGTAATTGTACAAACTTACCAGGGAGTTACACTTGCACATGTGATTATGGATATACAGGCCAGCATTGTATGTTGCCCCTTGGAGCATGTCAAAATGTGACGTGTAGTAATCATGGAACTTGTATAGTGAACGATAGTGGATATGTCTGCAATTGTGATCCAGGATTTACCGGAAACGACTGTTCAAGTGATATTGATGAGTGTGCTCTAGGTGTCTGTGGTAATAATTCAATGAACTGTACAAACCTTCCAGGATTCTATAAGTGTAATTGCAAAGCTGGTTGGCAAGGGCTTAATTGTACCGATGATATAAATGAATGTTCTGCCACACAGGTAATTCCCTGCTCTGGAAACGGCATATGTATAAATTATCCTGGGGGTTACAGCTGTTCATGTTTTGAAGGGTTTTCTGGGTTAGATTGTTCCGCTTTTAATAATATATGTGCAGATATACCTTGTAAACATAATGGTTCTTGCACTTTGAAAAATAAAGACGCAACGTGTATATGCACGCCTGGATGGACAGGAATATCGTGCACAGAGGATGTGAATGAGTGTGAAGTGAGAATTCCGTGTTTTAATTCTGGAATTTGTGAAAATACAGATGGTTCTTATTATTGTCGCTGTTTGGAAGGCTGGACCGGAAATATGTGTGAACAGGATGTGAATGAGTGTTTATCACCGGTATGTCAAAACGATGGAGTTTGCACAAATACCCAAGGAGGCTATCGTTGCTCATGTCAGACCGGATGGCTTGGTACATCATGTAACATTCAGAAAATTGAATCTGTTTCAGGTAAACTATTGGAGGTCTTTTTACATTAAACTTCATAATTACGAGGTCCTTAATATGCGAACGTGCTATTTGTTTCAACAATTGTGTCTTTCTGATTGAAATAAATGTAGTTTCAGGATAATTTGCTTCTACTGTTCATAATTATTAATGAATAATTGACCAAACTCTTTAGACCCAAAAAAGGCTAAAAATAATTAGATCTATAAATGAATATATATATTTAGATCTATAAATGAATATTTATATTTTCTCTTGTTCATTTTTCTTTCAGGTCATTTACTACAGTTTGTTTTCCAGCAAAATATAACCACTGTTATTACTCAGCAGACGATCAGTATATCAGATACATTTCTTGCAAAATATTTATGTAGCGGTTCGCAGGTTCAATTCGTCGTGAAATCCATTATGTGAGTACACAACTTGTTTATAACTATTGTATTAAATATTACTCACATTGAATGTTAGGGAGTGAAATTTCACTGATTTGTTAAGGATAGAATGATACTTATTTATTTATTATTACTATTATTATTATTATTATTATTATTATTTCATTATGAAACGTTTAAAGATATAAAACGCTTGAAATATTAAAGTATTAAGTTAAAGTAAGATAATCTTTTGCCGTTTCAGTCAGTAACTATAAATGAAACCAATCCAAATAATATGATTTTTAACTTGCCACATACCACATAAGTGATAAGTCAGGCAGTGGTTGTACTATAATAGAAATAAAACATAGCGCAGAGATTGGCATATGATTGCAGTAGTAAAACGTGTACCGAACCACATCGACACACAATCACTTGGGTAGCCATTTCAATTGGGCTTTAATCCAATCTATTTTTGACACAGTCATGTTTTCCTTTAGCGGTATAATTAAGTGTTTGATATGTTGTGCTTACTTTGTGGAGAATGAAACAATGTATTCACTATTTTCAGCGATAATAAGTTACAGTTTAAAGCTACATGCAACGGTACGAACATAACGAAAGATCAAGTCTCGTCTGTGTTGCTGACCATACCAAACGATACTGTAAGCCACATTTTCCCGACACCACTGCTTGGAATTGAAGACGTCTTTATACCACCTTCAGTCACAACACCATCATTAACATCATCAACACCATCAACACTTTTAACAACGCATCCCAAAGTCAGTAGTTTAGAACCTACACCAGTTTCACAAATCATCAGCAGTTCAGGAACATCAACATCTTCATCAGTATCCACTGGAACAAAGCAGTCTTCTCCTGTAAACATGGCCTCTCAGAAAGCAATTGCTGCTCAATCACAGGTCAGTCAATTTGTGTCTAAGATCATAAAACTAGAGCTGAAGGTTATTAAACTGAGATTGGAAACCAGTCTCAAATCTCAAGCGTCTGATTGGCTGAAATGGCGACTGGCGAGGGATGTGTTTGTTCCAGCCGGCATACCGCTGTTTGCGGAATGATTTAACTATTGATTACTATTTATATTGCCAACTTGTATATTGTGTATGGCTATGAACATTGTTATGTTTAATGCCAATAAATATTTGACTTTGACTTGACTTGACTTGACTATATTTTTGTGTTACACTCATAGTAATAAATTAAATCAGTCCGCCCAAATGACGCAACTTTTTTTCAAATCTCCAAAAATGTTCAAAAACAGCAAACAAGTGCAAAAACCATTACACAAATGAAATAATTTCGGTTGTGATTTCAGAGTTGGATTACGGATCACTGGCCAGTGGCAGCCGGATGTAGTGGAGCCTTTGTTATCATCGTTTTAGTTCTCATTGGTGGATACTATAAAGACAAGTAAGTTCATTGTGTTTGTTTAAGAATGCTACTGTTTTCTAAAAGAATAGTTAAATTGGTCAGAAATTCATATGCAATACAAAATAGAAATTCCTTTAGTAGACCACTCTTAAATTGTACAAAATTAACCATACATACATACATTTACGTGCATTGATATCATTTTAAAACACCTGGAGATATTATTTTCATTAATTTTACATCAAAGAAATTCGGACATCAGATCAGATCTAAATTTACAAGTATTTGTGACTGATTGTCAAACGGCTTTGACTTTAAACTGATTCGAAATAAAAGAAATTAAATTATTCTGAAATTGTCGTATAATTCAAGAGTGGTCTGCTTAACTGATTTTAAACAGCATTTATATTGTTGTCTGACAAATATAAAGCTTCTCGGCAGTCCAAAATAGTTTATTTACATGTACGTATATGATCATACTAGTTGTTAGTGTTTCTTACAACTGATAACTTCATAAATGAATAGATGAAAAAGGAACTCCGAAAGCCACTGAACAGAAAAAAATATCAAAATATTGCAGGCACGGTTAGACTGAGCCTGTTCATGAGTACTGGAAATGCTATGTCCATTCCGCCTTGCCCCGGATTGAGTGCAACTCAGTTTTTAAACAATTATGTATATCGTGCTCAATGGTTTCATGTGCCTTTTGGTACCAGCACTGTTTGAAAGAACGGGGCGACGTTTTACGACCGAATCACGGCATAAAGATCAACGCTACTGTGACAGTAAAATAGATTTTAATGGTACCACAAAGACACTGAACACAAAAAAATATCAAAATATTGCAGGCTCGGTTTGATTGAGCCTGTTTATGAGCAGTAATGGCACAGTATATTAATATCAAGAAAAGATATTTCAAATCGTGGAGATGTAAATGAGCATTGGACACACGTGCCAAATATTTGTGGGATATCACATACCAACAGACATGAGGTGAACAATAAATTATAGATTGTGATATTTCGGAGCATCTGTCTGAGATACCTAACACGAGAAAAGTCACATTCATTATCACTCCAGACACAATTCATCTTTTCATAAAGCTCGGCACCGTTATTCATTCATTATATTGCTTTTTACAGAAGCAAATGTTTGTAATTTCACTGTTGTTTTGTTTTCAGACGCCATCCACAGTACAAACCTTTTCATAACCCGAACTACACAGACGAGCTGAAAGAATTCGATCAGTGAAAACCGCATCTTGCCATAGCTGGATGGAAATCCACGTACAGTACTCATTTAACTAAACCGTGGCTAAAAATCCCATACAAATTTTCTAACATCAACCTTACCATAGCTGCAGGAAAGAAATCCACGTACTATTCTCCTCATTTAACTTATCCGTGGCTGAAGTGCTCATACAGTATTCTAACATTTACCTAACCATAGCTGCAGGAAAGAAATCCACATGCAATATTACAGTTGCCAAAAATAGCTGAAGGATGGAAACCCGCATACAGTATACTACATTAGTCCAATCACAACTATAAAGGAAAACCTACACATAGTAATGCGACGATTGTGCTTTATATGTTCTTAAGATGCCTACGAAACGGTGTTAACATTGTTAATAGTTCGATAACACGTGTTTGGTATATTTGTTCAGTGCCCAATGTTATAAAACTGAGCATGGGAACCAGTCTCAAATCTCAAGCATCTGATTGGCTGAAATCGCGACCTGTCGCCATTTCAGCCAATCAGATGTTTGAGATTTGAAACTGGTTTCCAATCTCAGCTTTATTACCTTCAGCCTATTGCTCAGATTCGACCCTAAGAGACGGCAGATAATAGAAAATGCGTGACAAAGTCAAATATTACAATACGTCTAATTCACTGATTGGTAAAGTGGCTAACATAACATTAGTCAAAATGTTTGTTTTGTTTTAACGAATTAATAACTAACAAAACGATTTTTCCTAAAAAGCTATTCGATCATTTTTGGAATTACTTGTATTCAGTTTAATTTTTGAAGTTAATTCTAAAACTTAAAGACATCTCTTTTTATTGTCATTAACGGTTCTTTGACTTATTGTTTCGACCAGAAATTCATTACATTTAATACTGACATTTAAAAGAAGTTGAATAAAGTAGTTCTGTTACAAACAAAATGACACGTTAATTTGAAGTTCCATAAATGATAAAGACTTAAAGAAACATTTTCGAATGTAAATAAAGGTATTGAACCAATATTGGGTAAAACATAAACCAAAAGTTTTATCATACCCAATTGAAAACAAAAACAAATTGATCAAATACTTATATTTACAATTTCAACTTTTATCAGTTTTACTGAAATGTAAAGAATAATTTACTTTTTAAAAAGTTATTGGAACTTCCACGTGTAAACGCCACAAAATAAAGCAAGAAGATAAAGTAATGTTGATATATGACAAAATTAAGAAGACATAGACTTCATAATTCACTAACAAAACCTGTGAAGTTATCGCTTAAGAATAGTAGCAGTGAGACATTTTGGGTTCATTCCAGGTTTTTTTTTGGTGCATAAACCACACACTTGCTCCATCAGAGTCTTTAAAGAACAGATATCTGTACTTTATGGTGGTTATATAACTGTTCCCTATTTTATTAATAATTTTATTTAATGATGGTATTATAACTCAACCCTATTATAATGATAATTTATTACTGATTAGGTCGATCATCAGTAATGGTTTGAGCAACAAACATTCCTAGCGCTTTAAGATATCATTCTCCTTGAATTTACAGATGTTTCTTATTAATAAAGAAATGATATTTTGCGATTGCAATCAGAACTGCAGTTCGTGGGACATCGCCATAAAATATAGATGAAAATTCATTAATCTTAATAATCGATGTCCTCTTTTACGATATATTTCTGGCCATTTTCCAACAGAACGATCAATGAAATACGTTTACTTAGCTTTCCGAAAGTAAGTCTCTGATTGCCGTAAATGAATCGTCAAGATTATGCGAAATGTTCTTTAAGACCGTAATTAAATTATCTTAATGTTTCAAAGAAAAATTACATATTGATAACAAAGAGTAAGCAGTTAAAACTCCGACAAATAGTATGTTATAAAGAAGCACACCATTTCTACAAAATCTAACATAAAAATTAATTGAGAATGAAATTTGAAAATGAAAACTGTAGAACCTTACTATTTATCTTAAATGATATTGCCTCTACCTGGCAGCGAACCCGCACCGTTACGGCAACAGCGCCTATTCCGACGACGCAACCAATTGAGCTAACCGGGACAACCTCAAAAAAGGTTGATCGGATAGCCCTGATATACGTTATCATCACTGCACGACATCGGTAACGGATTATTTTACTCATAGTAGTACTGACTTTATGAACGGAGATACTTTTTACCGCCGCCACACTGCACAAATAGAGCTACTGTAAATTTCAAATGATATTGCCTCTACCTTGGAGCGAATCCACACCGTCACGGCAACCGCGCCTAGCTCTGCAATTCCGACGACGCAACCAACCAACGTTACCGGGACAACAAAAGGTTGATCGGATAGCCCTGATATACGTTATCATCACTGCACGACATCAGTAACAGGTTATTTTAGTACTAGGGATGGGATCGAATACCGAAATCCCTATTCGAATATTCGTCAGACATATTCGAATATATTAGAATATTCGAATTTTATTCGACTTTTTCCGAGTTTAGTTAATATGTCCACGAACCCAATGTCCGAGTTTTTACACTATCCGAAATATGTTATATTTGGAAAGTATATTATCAAATCAGTGTTTGCTGTTCATTTCTGCTAAATATATGTGCATGTTCAAATTCAAAAAATTAGTTTGAAATTGGTATGGATGCGATAATGAGGAAGACAATTAGACGTTTATACCCGGCTAAACCATGAGAACAATAAATAAATTAATGTTCTTGTAATATTCTTTTTGAATGTATAACCTACCTTTAAGTGGCCTTTATGCCGGTAAAGACACATTTTATTACGTACATCTCGAGTAGTTTTAATTCCAAAGTCTTTTGAAAGAGATAATGCATGTATATATTTTTTAGAAAAATCTCAAATATTTGAATACCAAAATCGTTTTCGAATATTCGTCGTCAAACCGAATATTCGAATGTTCGAATATTCGATCCCCATCCCTGCAAAATTGTACAAATACTCGCTTTTAATTTAAAATATAGATAGAATTAGAATTAGGCAATATTTTAATTAATGACTGATATATCCGATTATATAATATGTAATTTAAATCGAAACATTTGCTGTTTAACATAAGGTATTATGTTTATATTTGTAAAGCAATACTATAATGATATAATGTAAAGCCCTTCTACTTACATAAAGTAACGGTATAATTAAAGGTTATAATTAAAATGAAAGGGAGAGACTACAGTTTAACCAGCCCTTTTGCTTTGCAATGGTAATAGATTCTTATCATATTTTATATGTTTGTGTGCTTTTGCATGACATTGTCGAGTTGGTGAGTGGGTTGGAGTTATTTCACCAAGACAACATGTACTTGTTTGTACGGCGGTAACCCCTAAGGTTCTCTTTATCTCTTTTGTTGTTGGTGTCTTATTTGAAATTAAGCTTATTATTAACACTTGCTCTCTTTTCATCTCTATGATAGGCTGAGTGGAGAGGCTGTGTTTCTGGGTCTTGCAATTCCTGATATTCGTATTACACTTTTTATACTGATAATTAATTAAACATCATTTAAAAAATAGCTTAAATTAGTAAAAGGAGTCTTGAAAAAAACTGATATTATTCGTGAAATGTACTTCAATGAAAATTAGGCCCATTCAAAAGTACAAAATAATAACGATGGCATGGGATAAAGTAAGTATTGGACATTCTTGAACGTTGTATTTTCCTAAAGTATAAATTTCTATTACATGTCACAGGCATTGCTTTGATGACATGATTCTAATTTGTTTAACCCCATTCAGAAGTAACTCATAATCCGAGGTTGTCTAACTATGGTCATTGCTACAGAGTGTGTGCCGAGGAGCGTGCTATGTGCACGGTCAGCAAGGCCACGTAAAACAACGCGACGCGAAGTTCGAAATATTGTGACGTCATCGCTTTACGCCCGCAACAAAACTCGTTCAACGATTCAGACATGCTACAGGAACAAGGATATCTGTTTATACAGCCAGAAATCGACTAAGAGCTGCAAGACTGCGTGCTCGACATCCGTATAATGAAGTTACGTTAACGGTACGTCATCGCGTGGCTAGCTTAAACAAGGCTCGTTGGCATATAGGTATTTGTATTTAACCCTTTCGCTGCCACACTATAATTTCAAATTTGCCAACGACGTTTACGACGTCAGAAAAAATAACAACTTTTCAACTTAATGACGTCGTCTTTGATCTCCGATTTCACGTTTTTGTTAGCGCGCAATTACAATAATTAGATTTAAATTGATTTTTTAAAATAAGGTTAAAACTATAGACTGGTTCATATATAATTGTAAAATTTATTTTACTTATGGGTTCTACAAAGAAAAAAAATCGAATGATATACCGGTAGTTTTCGACCTCCCCAAGCTCTCCACGACAGTATACATAATAACATCCAAATCGGTTTTATCGGATTGTAGTACTAAGAGAATTATTCGCGCCGTGGAAAAGCTAATAGTATTGATTAAATACTCGATAATAATTATCAATAATAATGGTGATAATAAATAATTGTTATAATTATTATTAATAAAAAAATAATAATGATTGTTATTATTATTATTGAGTTTTAGAATCAATACTATTAGCATTTGCACGCTGAGAATATTTCGTCGTTGTTGTCGTTGTTTATCAGTCATTACCAATAAATGAACATTTTTTATCCATACGATGAGTTTTATGAAAGTTTACAACCATATTCTTGCATACCAGATCAGGTTATCCGGTGTTTTCACCTGTGTAGGAAATTTCGATCCTACACCCCCCCCCCCCCCATGTAGAATGAGTCACGTGAGTGACGTCACGTCTTCAAGTATCTGACGTAATATATTCAAGTTAGCCTAGTGACGTCATTTAAAAAAAAGTTTGCTTTAACGTCAATATTTCAGCATAATGAAAATAAATAAGTTTGTATACGTACACAGAAATGTTATAAATAATAAAAGGTATTTAATCCCAACGTTTCAGGGGGATAACCCCCCCTTCTTCAAGGGTCTTTTACATAGAAACGCTAAATGTTTACATATTGTAACTTTCTAAATGCAACTTCAGCGACGTTACACATGAATGACGTCACTGACGTCATACATTTTGGCGTCAAAATTAAACACATGTAATATTATATAAGTGGAGGCTATTAGTCACACAAATTACATATCTATATATAC
Organism: Corbicula japonica; assembly: GCA_038501625.1. Lineage (NCBI taxonomy): Eukaryota > Metazoa > Mollusca > Bivalvia > Venerida > Cyrenidae > Corbicula > Corbicula japonica. The sequence continues at coordinate 2,914,544 of JAZAYU010000079.1, forward strand.
AAATAATAATAATAATAAATATAATAATAATGAAAACAATAATAATAAAAATAATAATAATAATAATAAATATAATAATAATAATAATAATAATAATAATGATAATAATAAAAAACAATAATAATAATAATTATTATTATTATCATCACCATCATCATCATATTAATCATTATACTAATAATAATAATATATAGGTGTATATGTATATATATTAACAATTATAACAGTAATGATAATAATAACAATAATTATATTAATAATAATAATAACAATAATAATAATAAAATAATCTTAATTTCGATATAGTGAACAAACCTCGGATAAATGAGTGAGAGCACGAGTGAGTGAGTAATTGAGTGGTTGAGTGTGTGAGTGAGTGAGTGAGTGAGTGAGTGAGTGAGTGAGTGAGTGAGTGAGTGAGTGAGTGAGTGAGTGAGTGAGTGAGTGAGTGAGTGAGTGAGTGAGTGAGTGAGTGAGTGAGTGAGTGAGTGAGTGAGTGAGTGAGTGAGTGAGTGAGTGAGTAGTGAGTGGTTGAGTGTGTGGGTGAGTGAGTAAGTGAGTGAGTGAGTGAGTGAGTGAGTGAGTGAGTGAGTGAGTGAGTGAGTGAGTGAGTGAGTGAGTGAGTGAGTGAGTGCATGTTAAGTTACTTGAGTGCAGGCTTATAAATAGTTGTATATCATTAGAAATCCTCATATTTCTAGAATCACATAAATAAACATTGTTTATAAATATAAGTATTAGTACAGTCCTTTAAATGATCAATTGAGTCTTTTTCTGGAAGTCATCACATAGGCATCATCAAAATTTATGAGTTCATTGTAGCTTACTTCGTTTTAATATTCAAACCGAAGGGAGTATATGTCTGTAACTTATTGATCCAGAACTCTTCTCTTATGCGTCTGAAGATAGTATTATGTTCGCGCACTGCTTCTATAATGTTGAACTGTATGTCGTAGGTTGAGTGACCCTCGGAATTAAAATGACTCGCTACCGGTTTATCGCGAAGTGCTCTTATATCCCAGAGGTGCTCTTTGATCCTATCCCGTACAGCCCGTCCAGTTTCGCCTACATATACTGGTTTGCCACATTTATTGCATGTTATTAAATATACTACATTATATGTGTCACAGTTCCCACCACGAAGTATGTCAAAGACCTGTTTATTGTTGGATTCAAACTGACTCGTTGGTAACATTACTCTACAAGTTGTACACTTGTCTTTTTCACATGGGCCACTTGTATATCCAATTTTTCCTATCTTGTTCTGTTTATTTAATTTTCCATGAATTAGGATGTCACTTAAATTCCTGCCTCTTCTGTATGCAACAATTGGTGGTAATTTAATTATTTCGGTCATTCTTTTGGATTTTCTTAATATGTTCATATTTCGGTTGACAATCTTGTGTATGTTGGGAAGATAACTTGAGAAGGTGATAACAAGTGGTACCCTTTCATTTGAAGTTTCTTTGGTTTTTCTTTTTAATGCATCTTCTCGTGATGTATGGTCAGCTTTTTGAAGCTCTTTGTTGATCCATTTCTTTTTATATCCTCTTTTTGAAAAATTGTGTATTTTTATAAAATAATGTTTGTAAGGATTCGAACCAGAGACCATCAGATACGTAGTCCGGCATGTATACTAAAACACCACAGCTCACTAACGTTCGGAGTGAACAATTAATATATCATATATATATAATATATAATAATGTTCTCTGGTTACATGTATGTTCCAGTGTTCTTTCCTATGACCTTTACGAAATTTAATTAAGCGCCAGGTCAATATTGTTGGACAATATGTAAGTGCGCCACGTGTGTATGTCTAGTCGTAAACAAGTTACATTTCTATACATCTGTGACGATACAAGCACGTGGGATGAACCGCCTTCCTGCATGCGGTGCAGTTAAAAGACGTGCGCCTCCGGTCACCGGCAGCCCGCCTAGAGCAAACGGAGCAGTCTCGAGGCTTCCCTCGGTGCAGTCGGCTTCTTTGATTGTTTGTACAGTGTACATTTCCAAGATGCTCCCGAGCTAATGCCTCGATGACCTCTTCCATAAATCTTAGTCTCGTCATAGGCGTGCCATTAGTGTTTTGCTTATATAAGATATATGCGTTTATTGAAAACCTGTGCAATAAATTAAAAAAGACCTTTTTCCACATTTTAACAGTTTTTCTTTGATCAGAGTAAATTGTAGTAAGCATATCGTTCAAGTCTACACCCCCCATGTATTGATTGTATCGTTTAACTGCAACTGGTTTTCGAGATTGATTTGTACTTATTTTGGCCGAATGAAATGTAGAAACCATTTTTACAGACTTCTTATCGTGATCTTTATATGCAAGACATAAAGTATTTCATTTTTTATCATGAATTTTGAGCCGTTGTTTTGAAGGGTAGCTGTCTTAATTGCATTAGTCATTGGTCGGTTTTGTCTTAGAGTGCCGGTGAGGTAAGTTTGAGTTGAAAGGAGTTCAGATGCAAGTCGTAATGAGGCAAAAAACTATCGCAATACGCATGGTAAAATTTGTTTAGAAGAGTTGACAAAAGTTTTAAAACAACATCACTATCCTGTAAGTGACCGGTTCAACAGGATCATACTGCCGCCCACTATAACATATGATTCTAATGACAAACCCAGTAACGGACTCAACTAACATCCACAATTTGATGCCAAATTTTGATTTTTTGGATGGAATATATTGCCTCATAACAGAACGAGCTTTTGTCCCAACTAACGATTCATCCACACATAGTTGCTGCTTAGGAGTGTAAAGGTAGCTAGATCTTAAATTAAAATGATCAAGTACAGGCATAAATTTTGCTGCAGGATTATAGTTATTTTCGTTCGGCCCGGGCGCGCTGTTGTTGTCAATAATGTGAAGAAATTTTAAAATATTTTGGAAACGATTTCTTGAAAACATTTTTCTAAACCAACGAGTATTTTGACTGTCCTTGTTTTTTCTCCAATAGTGTTCTATAGACGGTTTTTTAACCAAACCCATGTTGAGTACAACGGCTATGAAGCCCTTGAGCTCAGCGAGGGTAACGGTTTTCCATGAATGCAATCTCGATGACGGAAGCCGTTGTAGTCTTTCTCTGTTTGTAGTCATGAACTGGCGTGCGTATCTGAAAATAAGGCATATATACCTTCATAAAAATGTCAGTTGCTCGTCTAACGAAAACAAAAATAATTTTATGTTGTTTGTTAACAGCAGTCAACATTTCCCTTTTATAAAAAAAAATAATTATCTATAAATAACGCCAGGTTGATTGATAAATAGGTAATACTATTTATTTTCAAAATACCGTAAAAAGGATAAAGACAGTTAAGGGAACAAATCAAATATTGTTTATGTGTAACCCGTTTTATAAGAATAATAAGATCTCGTTTTACATTCACATAGAAGTAAAAAGCGCAAATGATGAATGTGTTTACCTATTTGTTTCCGTTACAATCTTCCGAAGAAGATTGGTGGTGAACATAAGCAAAAAATAGACAATTGGTGCAGAGTTTCTGTCACGCATATGTTTAGGCCCCGCTTCTTCCGCAACCGCATGCACAACCTTCCGCTCCGGTGGAAATACTTCCATCCATATGTTTGCCATATTGGAAACGAAGCACGTTGGGCACGGGCTTTGACGTCATGGACGATCATGATTGACGTCACGTTCACAATGCATCATTTCCCGAAGTTTTTGTTAAAAATAAAAAAAATAAAACCGGTTAATAAAAAAACGCAGATTCAATTATCCTTGTAGTGTAAGTTTTAGAAGTTAATTATTGTTTCAGTTATTTTTAAGACTTGTGTATAGTCTACGTGCAAACGAATCGTTAAGATAGGGAACAGATTATATTGTTTATTTGAACCTAGTGTATATTTTTATTATTAGTTATGGCTTAATGTAACAGAAGACTACAGACTGATTAATTAGTGTTTATATCATATAATATAATATAACATATAATATATTATAATACATAACCAGTATGTATAAATCAGTTTATCATCAGTTTTTGATTAGTTATTTATTAGTTTTTTCTTATGTCAACAATAATATACAATTAACGACAAAACCGCTTCCGAATTAAACATTATTTCTTACTTATCCTATGTCTTTTGGAATAGCAAAGTTTACGATGTAAAAAAAAGAAAGCTTCCCGGTACTTTTTCACGAGACATATGTTGCATGATGACGTACCGCCTGAATTCTCAATCTATGTATTTAACTGTAGACGTAGGCCTACATTTACGAAGGAGAGCAATGTATATTCCTTCGCTACATGTGAATAAGTTTCAAAATATCAGCCAAACATATATGCTGATGGAAAACATTGCCCCAGTGATGTTAAAGAAATCTTAAATTCAGACTTATTTGAAGTGGACTTTGTGCGGCTTATCAAGCTAAGTTGGACGAAAAAGGCGCGAAATATAACGTAAATGGTAATACGACGTAAATGACGTCATCATAATGTTGACATAACAACTATTACAACTATTATTATTTGTAATAATGCAACTCCTATGACCTAAACTATAATTTAATTGTGCTGCATCAATCAGAAATATGTATCTATTCGGGCCACTAAAGTGGCCGTCTGGCAAATTTGAGGAACCTTCTTGGGCCAAAAAAGTGGCCCGCTGGCAGTCTAAGGGTTAACACTCTTACGCCGAGAGCGACTTTTATGTCGCTCCCGTATAACGCCGAGAGCGACATTAAAGTCGCTTATCGGGAGAGACTGAGAGCGACATATAAGTCGCTTTTAAAATACAATGATATTAAATTACAAAAATGTATATTCCTTGTCATATTTTTGATAGTTGTATGATTTTATTAACAAATGGCGCGCCATGATTGCATGTAAACATATTTTCTTTAATGACGTCATTAAAACAAAAAAACGACGTCATTTTCGGGCTCACTTTTGGCGTCATATGCTCGATGTCGTTACGGCGGTCGCGTCAAGACATCAATTGCATGGTAATAAAACAAGTATGCTGGTTTTTCAATAAAACGGCTATATTTTTTTCTAGGCGAACAGAACTAAATCAAGAAATACTTAAATTTCTATGAATCAGAAATCTGGAAGACGAAAATAAATGGCACTTTAATTGGTTCAATTCAGTGGTTGTCTCTTTTTCCCATTTGTTTTGACGAATACACAGAGCAGATATATGTAAAAAGACCTGTGAACTTTCCTGTCAAAATCTGACGCATTTTTTTTTAATTTGCAATTGATACAAATCATGTTTATCCTTTGTGAAAAGCGGAACAAATACCCGGTATATAATATACAATGACGGCTATTAAATTCACTTCTCCCACTTCTCTTTTAAAGGCCGCTGAGATGCACAACCAACGCTTTACTCGTACTATACCCCCAGGTTTTAATACCGGGAAATCTGGAACTCCAACCCGAATGGGACGGATGGACAACCAATTCAGCAAACCGTTTTTACTGCCTGATAGAAACAAATATTTTCTTTAGTAGTCCGGTTCCCGATCTTTTTTTTTTCAAAGATTTCGTTTGCGCATAAACTATCCACGAGTCATGCGAATGCAATTAAAGTAAATCATGAGTTATATCTAAAACTCACACCAGATGGATTGCCGTGCAACCATTCATGTGTATCACAATTTAAATAAGAAAAAATAATTTACCGGCATTATTTACCGGCATTTTCTTTTTCTTTCAACAAAAAATCGGAAGATGATGCATTCGGATAGTGAAATTGAGTACATCGGTACACGGGCATTCTAACTGAGAAATTAGTTTCCTCCGGTACTTTGTTAAAGACCGGTTGTCGGTTTTTGTGTCCGATCACAAACATACTATACGCATGTTCTGTTTCAGAGTACGTTTATGCTTCATAGCATTAGTTTCTTCAAACACAAATCGCGGAGAAAGCTGTAAATATACAATATGAATAAATGCAATGTACTAATATTAAAATTATAAATTTTAACAAAAAGTAAATGAAGATACACTTATGACGCTTGAACAAATACATATGAGTCTCAAACCGCATCGAAATTAATAGCGACGTTAACTTGGCGCTCCGTAACGTCATTTCCGCCGCGACGTCAACAACATCCTTAAATAATGACTCCGGCGTAAGAGGGTTAAAGGTGTGCTAGAAAAAAAGTGCTCAGCCGTGCGAAAACATACACACGCCAAGCCAAAGCTGTCCCTCAAAAGGAGCTGTCTTTAAAACTGTCCCTTAAATGAGTGCCTAACTAAAGAACGACAGAAATTTGACGCAACCTTTTATATCAAAACAATTTGTTTGTAGAACCACATTTACCTTTCATGTTTATAGAAAAGCAATTTGGTTAATAATACATTTAAGAACTTTGAAAAAAAGTGAAATCATTTTCACACTTATTTGGTTAACCTAAAAGTTTTTGTATTAAAGGTAGGTTATTCATAGAATAACATTCTTTATTGAGAAACCAAAAACAGCTCAGATAAATGCAGCATTCCATTTTCTCTTAGTTATATTTGATTACTCGTTATTGGCTCATCGAGTAATATCTTGGGCAATAATTACTTATGAACAACACTTTCAATTTTATGCAGTGTATCAAACCAGAAAATAATGAATCACGCTGTCACAACTTATTCTGTAAATGCAAAGCGATGTAGGAGTAAGAATGGCCGTGGTCCAGTGGTAGAGCTTCCGACTCTTGATGCAGAAACTCCGGGTTCGAATCATCCACCAAGAAACATTTTTTGATAATCTTTCACCTTTTGAAATTCAAAAAGAATCTTTTACTCATTTAATATCGTGAGTAATACAATTTTTCGGTGTTATCTATTACTTGCCTGCCTAAACCAAAGACAAAGTTTTCTTTAAAAAATAGAGACCAATATCTTTGCTTGACGTTATTTATAAACTAGAATCAACTGTCATTCTATTAAGAATGAAAACGTATCTAAATAAAATCATACATCCAGACTAGAAGGTGTTTTAGCCGGAAGATTTATAGGGGAAAATTTAAGACTAATTTACGCCATATTGTTTGAAACAAAATTACAAGATATCCCAGGGCTGCTGTTGTCGGTTAACTTTCAGCAGGCCTTCGATTCCATTACCTGGAGGTTTATTAATAACGTTTAAGACTATTACAATTTTGGACTATCAATTTAAAACTGGATTAAATGGTTCAGAAACATTTGTTTTGCAAATTGTTATTTGTCCGACTTTTTGTAATTACAAAGAGGTTGTAGCAAGGGGATCCTATTTCACTTCTACATCTAATTTCGTACACATCAGTGTTTATTTGGAAAAATCACCTTTAGATGCTGGTATATAAGAGGTCGGCGACACAGAACAGAATCGGTTGAAAATTCACTGTTTGTCCGACAAATCAGCGAAACTATTGCCTCAATAGTATAGAATCGGGTGACATAGAAACGGTTGAAACCGTAATATAAATAACCGTACCGCTAAGCTTCGTTTAAGCGTTTCTACTGCTACAAACTGTCCAAGCATTCAAACCCTCTGATTATACCGTATCTTTGATTTAAAACGGTCCTAGCGTTTTCAGGGCTCCTCTGCGTTTTCATTTCGATTGCATTCCATTTCCATTGTCTTGTCGTTTTAACATAGAGTAAAACGTTTTATTTTCACTTCCGCTTCGTATCGTTTGTCAGTTTTGTAACCTCACCAACCTCTGTTCATTACAGTGTCAGCAAAGGTAACATTCAGAACACAACCTTCCCACCATTCCATGACCGATATGAAAATATTCACCACAACTAATTAACTAAAATAAGAAACCGGGGGATATCCGCCTAGAAACGGTCATGGTCAGTGGCAAACACTAGGACTTTAAAACCTGGTACTAGACCCCAAGAACCTCACCCTTTCTGAAAATTAGGCAAAGAAAAACTCAACAAGATGAATTATCCGTAGTTAAGATTTGATTCATTAATATAATAAAAGTATAATATTTATTTTATTTATTTCATCTAACTACTGCTGCAACAAAAAACGACTTTAAATTGGGCGTGTCGCTACAGCGACACCTTCCGACAGTTGCCGTTAATCTTTATATCACTTCATAAAGAAGAGAAGACGAAATTAATTACTTAAGCAAAAAGCATATGGGTCACAATTTCGATGTACGGGCCTTAATTTTAAAATAACTTAAGAATGATTAAAATTTCAATATTTTTTGCGTTTGAGTAAATCAGTTGATTTTTGGTAACTTTTGTACGGGAAGTTACGGTCTTTTAAAATGTTTTATTATGCTTTCAATTTGGTTAAAATCCGTTCAAAATTTAGTAAGTAGAACATTTTTGTTTTCACTACATTTTCTTACTGTTACGGGCCTCTATAACTTTAACCTTGTAAATGTATAAACACTAATTTCATGCTTTCCACGGGTTTTGTCTTTTGGCGCGAAAGCATTTATATATATTGGACGGAGACACTGGACCAACGCTGACACAGTCAAAGGATAGGTAGAAGATCATTTTGCTTTGTCTTGGTACTAAGGTAATATGCTTTCTCATTCTTATTTTGATAAATTGTTATAGATTGTAAAATAAGTAACGAATTTAGGATAGAGTTTTTTATATAAAGATTTTTTTTTATTTTCAAGCATACGTATTTTATTTTCGGTCTTTACACTTGAAAAAGATTAAAAGAGAAATTTGAACGCAGGCCCACATAACATATGAAGATATTGCAGACTCGGTTTGATTGAGCCTGTTCATTGACAGTTGTGGAAATGCATATTACTGCCCATGCCGCCTAGCCCCGGGTTGAGCGCAACTCGATATGTACACCAATAAACAGTACACTTTTGATCCATCATAGCCAATAACTGGCATACATCAAAAATATGTACAAAATATTCCTGTTGATTATCAAATTTTGAGAAGTATAGTTTAGCGCAGTGTAAACATAGTTTTGGTAGGGTCTGTTAGTGTTATGTAAGTGTAAACATGACACAACATTGAATTTAAATGGTGTGAAACAATTCACAAAATCCAGATTACATGTAATTCTATCCTAAACATGATAATTCTAGTAAAATGTTTTATGATGTATATAGTTGTTTTGATTATATTTAGAATAGTATTTACCATGAGTTCCATCAGATATCTCCTCATCGGCGTAATTTGTCTTTCACTGGTTACCCGCAGCGAGTCCTGGTGGTTTCTAAAGCAAATTGCAAGACCGTTTTGCAAGGTAAGTTAGATATGTAAACGTGTTTACTTTCATAACTGCACCGGGCACAAAATGTACTCTTAATAGAAGTGAGTGAAATATGCATAACGGGAATCGCCACACTTATAAAACAAGCCTCCCAACCCAGGCGAAAGAGAGGGGAAGAGAGCATATTATAAGTATGTCAATTCTAATAAGACGCCACAATGAACGAAAAAGAGAAGCCTTAGGGTTACAGCCTTGGAATTAAGAATTATAGGGCAATGCCGATAAATCACGTAATGAATTATCTCGCTATTGGCATTTTGATTAATGACAATTTCACATAATAGTTTCAGACATAAGACTATAATAATCGTTCGTTTGTAGACATCGTATTACCTCCCTTTTAGGGAGTGTATTAAATTGCCATTGTAGACGCACGATTTTAATAAAAAATATTCCAAAAATATAAAACATTCCAAAAAGTGAAGTATTGCGTTTTCATTTGCAGTCAGTATATATTTGTGTATTTTTTAAAATTTTAGATATATTTTGAAGTCCATTTTGAATAGGGAAATTTTGTTTTATCGTAAACACTAAATTTCCACAGAAATCGGCTTTGTTATTCCAGAACCAACGTTTGAAATTTTGAATGGGATTTCTTAACCTTTTTTTTATTACATTGATTTTACATGTTACAGTTTACGTTTGGAATTATCTGCCCTGTCGGCTTGGCTGCAGGAGCGGCAGCCGTAGCAGTTGGCAGTGGAGGTGTTGCTGCTGGTGCTGCTGCTGGCGGAGCTGCGCTTGGAGCTATGGGGTGTTCGGTTGCTAAGGATAACTGCAAGCGAAACGTAAGTAACAGCTTGGATATGTCGTAGGATAACTGCGAAGAAATGTAATAACGGCTTAAATATGTCATAATTTAAAGATTTAAAGTGTGTTTTCTATTTATCAAGTCAAATTGTATTATTTGACGCGTAGATGTAAGTAACTTGTACACGGCGAATTCTTGGCCCTATGACTTGAGTGACTTTATACTCTTTTATCTTTTTCACTGTCTTGCTCTCGACGCCATTAGCTTATTTTATACGTTTTTTTGCTTTTGCAAACAACATTATGCCGATGGTTGGCTGAAAGCTTTTTCACCAAAACAGCTTCTACTTATTTTAGAGACCTGTGAAAATTGTATCCAAGGTTGGGTGGAAGCTAATAAATCTATACAGCTTGAACTTGTTTCTTTACGAGACCTTTTGGGACAAGTGTGTGGCTGGTGCTTGGCAAACTTTGAACAGTTTGTTAAGGGCTTATCACACTCCTCCCAATTCTGTTCATCGATGAAAAGAAAATTATCAATCTCGATGGCAAAATGCCGTTCAATGAAACTTTGCACAAATGAATGTTACTAATGTATCTTGATTTTGCATACAGTAAGACACGTTAGAATAGTAAAGAAAACAAGCTAGACCTTTAAATTCCTTAAAATTTTATTTACATAAATTCACAAACAAAGCGATACAAAACATAATTTTAAATTCCCACGCGATTGCAATATTACTGACAAGAAAATGTTGTGTACTTACTAAAAAACTTTAAACTACTAAAAGAGAAATCAGTGATTTTCATACGTTTACGCAACCAGGAAGCGACCAGAAAATTGAAGGTCAAACACACTTTTACTAATATCTCGTAAAGTTTACATATGTAAGTCACGAGGACATAATAAATTGTTGTCGTTTATCATATAACTCCTGTGGGTATTTAAAATGATGTTTTGTGTTTAGTTTTTTTTGAGTTTATGTAAATAGAAGTTGTTAAGGGAATTTTTAGATCTCGGTATTTTTCTTTACTGTTCTAACGTGTCTTAGCATCTGCAAAATAGATACATTAATAACATTTGTGCAAAGTTTCATTTAATGGCAGTTGAGATTTTGATAATTTTCTTATTATCGATGTACAGGATTGGGAGGAGTGTGGTAAGCCCTTAATATTCAAACTGAATAGCATACATACAAGTGCTAAATTTTATACACTTACGTCTTCATCAGAGTGCTTTAACTGCACTCACTTTATAAATTACATTATTTAGAATCAGTGTTGAGCCAAAACAGTACCTACTACGAAAGGTTGCCTTAATGCACAAACACGCATAAATCGTATAATGTATACTTATTATAAACATTTCTTGCAGCTTGATGGCGAAATGGTAATGTTGCCTTTCTCTGACAACTTTGCTGATTACGATAAGAATGGCGACGGCTTTATGACGTTCAAAGAGTTTCTTGAAGCTGTGACGTCAACCGTCAACTTATCGGATCCAGAAGACTTGATTCCACCGTTCCGAGTTTCAGACACTGACGGTGAGTTTGTAGTGCACTAATAATATAATTTATGCATTTCTCGAAAGTTTTCATACATAATATTTTTATTTTTAAGAAAATATTTATTTCAAGCAAATAGTACTGCTAATGCTTTCTATGACAAAACTGTTCGCTGTTTTCCAAAGCGCATAGTCATTCAGCTATGTCGGAAGCTTTCTAATTCGCACACATGTTTCACGATTTCAAATGTGTCTCGGGAACTAATTTTTGTAACCTCCTTGAACTCTTCACTTTCGTTCGCGTTGATTCTGAAGCTTTTATTAAGAGCTGGAGACCAGTCTCAAATCTCAAAAATCTGAATGGCTTAAATTGAGACTAGAGGTAATCAGATGCTTAAAATTTTTGAGACTAGCCCCCAAACTTAGTTTTATGATATTAGGCCCAGATAAGACGATTCCAAATCCAAATTGAATTACATGTAATATTTTGTTTTGATGCTGAGCTCGAAGCTTCGTTTTCTCACAATCTAATGGGATTTCTGGTCTCGCTCTGAGACAAGTCTGAGGTTGGTGCACCCTAGAATCTCCAGTGGTTAATTGTTTTGTTCAAAGGCGGTAAATGCAAACATTTTATAAATGCGATGATTCTTAATTGTTAATTTACATGTAAATACTTAATTTGATACTTGTCCGAAAGCTCTTATTACGAACCTACACTATTTCTAAGAACAGTAAAATTATGTAATTTGATAATTTTAACAAGTGCTTCATTTTAACTGACCAATTTATGGTTATTTCTCGCTTTGTTTCTAGGTGACAAAAAACTAGATCGAAACGAGTTTGCGAATTCCGAATTTTTGTTTCCTGGTAAGTGGAAAAGTTCAATTACTTTTCAGCTTATAAACGTTATCTAAACTATCGACTAAATTTAAAAAAATATTGTCTGCCGTTAGACAGCGGGGTTTTATGTATTTAAATGTAAAACAACTTCACTTGCAATTAGTTGCCATTTAATCCGAGAGAAAGTATATTCGCACAAGTTTAAACCCAGTAAACGCTTATACGTGTTCACCATCAAATGAAATACGATTAATTTAAAAAAACCTATCATTTTTTATTTTAGAGGAGAACGAGAAAAGAATTCTGGCATCAATTAGCAGAAGAAAGTAGCACCCGGTTCTTCGACAATGACAAAGAATGCGGTGAGTATGATAAAAGAAACAAATCGTTCATGATTGAAGAACTTTGTTTTATATGGTGCTACTACTTCTACTACTGCTCGTGATTTCATTGTAGATTCGATTCTGTAAAGCCAAAAGAAGTATTCATTGTTTATATCAGGAAATGAGCAAGCAGATCGGATTTATACAGACTATTTCGATAGGCTAATTTTCTAGTTTACTTAAAAACGCTATTAAGCTAATATAATTAAATATCTTTTTATAAAAAATAAGTCGTTTACTAATAAAAAAAATATTGTATACTCTGTAACCGATCAATATTTAACTCCGTGGACCTGATCTATAATATAAATATACTGCTCAAAGCTTTCTTAGCACGAAGACTTTTTGTACATAGGTTCTGCTGTTTGGCAGTTATTAGTTTTCTTTGTTGTTTTTTATTCACTTGACATGGCTGATGAAACAAACAAGTATTTTAACAATTGTAATGTGTTTACGGGGTTTATTTGAACCTGAACGGGATATTGGGGATATCAAAACATCAGTGTTTGCCAAAACAAAAACAAAAACTCTATCAATGTCTGCATTCAATAAATTATTTATATTTGCAATTGTAATTTAGTTATAACATTCAGTATTCTAAGTGAAAGTAAATATTATCTTCAAATCTCAGATACATGAATACAGCGTAAATTATATACTGTGAAAATAACTCGTTAATGGTTATGCGTACAAGGAAAACCTTCTGGATTTATCACTTAACGATTTTTAATGATAAATGCATTAATGCAGACTTAACAATGATTTGCATTTGTTAACTTGATGCATAGCAAACTTTGAGTTGTCATTATACTTCAATTTTTGTCTTTTGTGATAATGTTACATATGAAGTTCCATATATAAATCGAGTTGTAGATTTGGCGCAATTGACCGAAACCATGAGAAAATAACGGTATATTAGCAAACAGTAGAATACAACTCTTTTATTTTTATTTCAGATGACTGAAGACGAAACCGATTCATCTGGTAATCACAACAACACAACAAATAATTCCCCTAAAAGTAAAGGAACCACTGCCGCAAAGTCAACACTAATGGTGACAAATATGTGGTATAAGCAAAACATTGTATTATTTTCGAACAAAAACGATTCTTTACTAATGTCCGCTCCACTGAAAAAGTGAACAAGCGTTATTAAAAGTAATTTGTTCTAGTCAAATATATTACCGAAAACCTTTATTGTCTATAAAGGCAGTAATGTGCTGTTACTGTTAGGAGAAATATCCATTTTGAGGAACTCTAACCCGGACATGAAGACATTTGTGCTCATTAACGCAGCTTATACATTGCTTTTCATTTAAATTTGTTTTTGTTAAGATGTATGTATTTTGCACATGTAAATATTGTTATGAATGTCATTCGGAGAACTGATTTACAGATTTGTTCCAGACTTGTTGCACAATATGTTGACGATTTCATTTAATAACTTAAGTATTTGTTATAAATTATTGTTAAATAATATGTTGTTCGTTTGTTTTATTTACCAGATTTTCACAAGGAATTTTAATTCGGCTGCTCGAAGAATATGTCGAGCTTTTACTCGAATGTGTCGTCGGTATCGTACTCGCTGTCCCGCTTTTTGTGTCGCCCTTTCAAAGAAAAGGCGATACATAGGGATCGCTTTGTCCGTCCGTCGGTCCGTCCGTCACGAAAACTTAACGTTGGCTATAACGTTACCATTTCTTAAGGGATTGCCACACTCCTCCCAACTTTGTTCATCGATAAAAAGAAAATTATCAAAATCTCAATAATGGCAAAATGCCGTCGGCGTCCCGCTTTGGTTAAAGTTTACGTGCAACCTACCTATATCTTAAAAACTACTATAGCTACAGCTTCTAAACTTGGCACACTTGTTCGTCATCATGTCCCGAGTGTGTATGCCAAGAACCATAACTCTAACTTTCATTTTGATCAAATTATGGCCCTTTTTGACTTAGAATTTCAGGTTAAAGTTTGCGTGCAAGCTACTGTACAAACTCATAACTTCAATACTACTTATACTACAGCTTTTAAACTTGGCACACTTGTTCATCATCATGTCCCAAGTGTGTATACCAAGAACCATAACTCTGACTTTCATTTTGATCAAATTATGGCCCTTTTTTGACTTAGAATTTCAGGTTAAAGTTTGAGTGCAAGCTACTATACAAACTTATAACTTCAATACTACTTATACTACAGCTTTGAAACTTTCAACACTTGTTCATCATCATATCCCAAGTGTGTATGCCAAGAACCATTACTCTAACTTTCATTTTTATCAAATTATGCCCCTTTTTCGACTTAGAATTTCAGGTTAAAGTTTGCGTGCAAGCTACTGTGCAAACCCATAACTTCCATACTACTTATACTACAGCTTTGAAACTTTCAACACTTGTTCATCATCATATTTCAAGATTGTATGCCAAGAACCATAACTCTTACTTCCATTTTGTTCAAATTATGGCCCTTTTTCGACTTAGAATTTCAGTTTAAAGTTTGCGTGCAAGCTAGTTACTTTCATACTTCTTGTACTATAGCTTTGAAACTTAAGACACTTGTTTACCATCATGACCCTGACTATTTATACCAAGAACCATTACTCTTTCTTTCATTTTTAATCAAATTATGGCCCTTTTTCAACTTAGAATTTCAGGTTAAAGTTTGCGTGCAAGCTAGTTACTTTCATACTTCTTGTACTATAGCTTTGAGACTTAAGACACTTGTTAACCATCATGACCCTGACTATGTATGCCAAGAACCATAACTCTTTCTTTCATTTTTAATCAAATTATGGCCCTTTTTCGACTTAGAATTTCAGGTTAAAGTTTGCGTGCAAGCTAGTTACTTTCATACTTCTTGTACTATAGCTTTGAAACTTATTCACCATCATGACCCTGACTATGTATGCTTAGAACCATAACTCTTTGATTTTTTTCAAATTACTGCCCTTTTTAGACTAAAAAAAATTAAGGTTTAAAACTTTGTATACCTTTATTTTATCTTACATCAGGTTTATTTTCAAAGGCCCATAACTCATCCTTGCTTTTTTATATTTGATTTTTGCCCCTTTTCACTTGAAATTAGAATTAAGACTTATAAATAATTGTTAAAGTTTCAATGTTAGTGTTTTTCATATGAAATGCTATATAAAAGGTTTAAAACAGATGTCCTTAACATACTTTGGTTGAAAGTGTTGAGTAATTGTGGGGTGGGTGGGTGGGTGCATAGACTATACTATACTATACCATACCATACCATACCATACCATACCATACCATAACACTGTACTGTACTGTACCCCCACCACCCACCACCACCTCCACATACCAACACCACCAACAACAACAACTACAACAACACCAACACAAACAACAACAACACCACCACCACCAACAACAACACCGCCAACACCACCACCACTATCAACAACAACAACAACACCATCACCACCACCACCAACAACACAACCACCACCAACAACAACACCACCATTAACAACACCAACACCACCACCAATAAAAACTACAGCACCACCATTAACAACAACAACACCAGCAACAACAACACCAACACCACCACCAACAACAATATCAACACCACCACCAACAACAACACAAACACAAACAACAACACCACCACCACCACCATCAACAACACCACCACTAACAACAACAACACCATCACCACCACCAACAACACCAAAAACAACAACACCACCACCAACAACAACACCAACACCACCAACAACAACACCACCACCACCAACAACAACATCATCACCACCACCAACACCACCACCAACAACACCAACAACAACAACAACACTACCATCAACAACAACACCAACAACACCACCACCAACACCACCACCACCAGCAACACCCCCACCAACAACAACACCAACAACATCAACACCACCACCAACAACAACATCAACACCACCACCAACAACAGCAACAACAACAACACCAACAACCAACACCACCACCACCACCACCAGCAACACTACCACCACCACCACCAACAACACCAACAATACCAACACCAACAACACCACCAACAACAACAACACCAACAACAGCAACAACACCACCACCAACAACAGCAACACCACCACCACCACCAACAACAGCAACACCACCACCAATAACAGCAACCAGCATACCAAACTGTACTTCACCCCGCCACACCACTATAGGTGGGCAAAGATAGTGGGTTGATGGGTGTGGGATCAGGGGTTTATGGGCTGGGTTGTGTAAACCCTAAAAAAAATCTACAAGAATAAATTAAGTGTAATTTATTGATTTCCTAACTTGGATTAAGAAACTTTTGTTCATGTGTGTTTGTTGGGGGTGTCATAAATTCCTGAATCACTCCCCAGTTTAAATGAAGCCCAGTTACAATGTGCTTAATAATTCTGACTTTTCGAATAGTCGAGCGTGCAGTCGTTTCCGACTGGCTCTTGTTGTACTTGGATTTTGTCAAGAAAACTAACATTGGCTATAACTTTGCCATTTCTTAATATTTCTAAATCAAACTTTCAAATTATAATGCTTATGACAACACACTCGAGTTGATGCTTAATTCTTTAGGTCAAGGTCACATTTTATCCCCATTTTTGTACTTGCATTTTTATTCCGACAAAGCACCAGAGGGCGACACAAGTGTTTAACTGAACACATCTAGTGTAAAGTAACATACATTAAGTTTAATCTTACGAAGTTTTGCAGCTACAGTTTTTAAACATGGTTGAATGCACAAACATGTTAACCATCATATCCAGAGTGTGTACCAAGAACCATAAATCTACCTTATTTTTATCAAATTATGGCTCTTTCGCATTTGCGTCCTTTTCAACTCTAGTACGGTTAAGGCATTGCTTCGATTGTCATTGCTTTGTCAAAGACGAAACAAAAACGGCCCAATGAAGTTTCATCTAACTTTGCACAAATCAATGCTATAAGTGTGATTATTTAAGATACGTTAAGAAAAGTACGAACAGTAACGAAAAATAGTTAGACCTTAAAATCCCTAAAATTCTATTAGTAATTTTTCACAAACGATGCAATACAAATGCCAACATAAGCGAAATAATACTGACAACGTTATCTAAGCTGCTTTAAAAAAGAACTTTCAATTATGGAGAGAAATTAACATTTTTTGGTGATCCATTTTCGCGACCAGGAAATTGAAGGTCAAACACACTTTACAAACTGAGAATGTTTACTATTATTTAATCAAATAAGAAAGCTAATAAATAAATTATATAATTTCTAAAACCCTACAGATCTTTAAATGTTTTAATATCTTATCAGGTTAAAACGGGATAGTGATAAGTTTTATAAAAAAATTGAGTAAGTGACGAAAGCATTGCATCATCGCTATGTTATCTTATGAGTGTGTAAGATAAAATTTTCGTAATAGGTTCGGAAGTCTGATAAATATTTATATATTTACAGAGAATATGAGAATTTATATGACACAATAAGAGAATTTACGCTATGAGAATTTACGCTATAACTAGCTTATCTTATACGTACGAATAGAGGTCTCGTTGAAACCCTCTTATATTGACAACAACTACTCAATTCTATTTTGATCGGTTTGTATTCTGTTTAACATAATAACTATTTTACCAACAATAATGAAACTGCTTTCTGGCTTTGCTTTTGAATGTCGAGTATGAATTGAACATATCTATATATTTAATAGCTCTAATAGGCTTCACAGAGGTCTCGGCAATCTCGAATGTTCGGGAAGGCGTTGTGGTTGACTTTAACATCGTAGCATGCGACCGGCATTTGAGTGCATCGATTTGTAGCGGGTTCATACCGGAACAGGGTATCGGCTCTTCTGCAGTCGCCAGCTCTTGGGGTACCACCACCACACTTCCTTCTGCAAGGGGCCTGACTGTAAACTGTTGCTGCTACAAGCAAGATAACGAGGAATGTACTGATTGCTTTGTACATTCTGACTGATCAAGACCTGAAAATTACAACAAATATTTAAATAAAAATATAACACAACACCATTTTTTTTCTGTGCATGTTGTACATTGTAACTGTAGCGTTTGTTTTCTTAGCTTTATTTTCTTATGAAATTAACTAACATTAATATGATGTATTTATGACAAATTATATTTATAGAGATGATAACTTGGGCCTTAATTTTCTATCTAGCACGTTCTCTGACTAAATATATTATCAAAACAATAGTTTTAAGCTTCTAGAATAAATAAATAGTCACAATGGTTGGTTTTCAAATTATTTCGATAATGATTCTAGTGAAAATATTTGTTTTTCTCTGCGTATTGACTGTTGTGGTGTTATCTAGTGTTTCCAGTATTGTTATTAACGGTCCGAACATATTCGGAATTTTCGAGTAAGTACAAATATTCAATCGCCATGAAAAGTAAGATAAAGTTAATTGTTATTAATGATATTTTAATCATATTGTCATATTAAAACTATTCGATATCGTGTCGTAGACTGAGATGTCAAACAACAGAATTTGCTATTTTAAACATCTGGTTTCAAATAATCACATTATCACGTTCATAAAATAGTGTTGACAAGAATTAAAAGTTGGGTTTACTTTTTAAAATGTTTAACAATTCAGAGTTGGAATTTTTATATTGAACATTCCTACTATTTCACTTCTGTACAGTAACTTGTGCGATAATTATTTTTATTACTAAAAAAATAATGAACAAATTAGAACTTACCACTGCACAACAAAATGTGTATGTGAATGCAACTTTTGCAAATCAGCTCTAGCTTATATAGCGATAGGAAACATGCAACAGATGGGTTTATTTACTTTTTGTGCTTTATTTGAAACATCGTTTTCATTATACTTCAGGGTTATTGAAGTGACATTGAAAAATATCATCAAAATCGCTCTCGGCAAATTTAATGCTAGTCCAGGTAAAACGCAGGTCAAAGAGTAACACTTGAATATTATTATCTACATTATATGTTGCTTGCACAAGGGTATTATTGATAAGTGTTCCAAGATATGCAACAACAAACTATATGGTTCCAGCTGCTGTATTACATAAACATTATCCCTGATTACTCCTGGTTGGCCCTCTAACGAAAAAACCTTTCTTGGATATTTCATGTGATTAATATTAACCTCAATGAAATGGGCATACATGTACGAATCTGAAAAAATGCAATAGTTTTAATTTTATTGTGTTGTTCAAATATGTTACTTACATAATATCATGCAACATCTGTGTTAGAAAATATATAATGCTAAAGGGCAGCTTCTGACAGGATGAGTAGTTGCAATAATTCTTAATAGCGGTTTTAAATGGGGACATGTTTGCTCCCCCGTAAGCAGTTTTGTAGGCATCTGTTTTCGTCATCAAAGTTTTGTTCCAGTTTTTTTACAGTTTGTTTGCACCGAAACGAATTGGGTCAAGCGGAATGTGATTATGTGTCACCGATAAAAATTTTATTAGGGATGGGATCGAATACCGAAATCACTATTCGAATACTCGTCAGACATATTCGAATATATTCGAATATTCGAATTTTATTCGACTTTTTCCGAGTTTAGTTAATATGTCCACGAACCCAATGTTTTCACACCTTCCGAAATATGTTATATTTGGAAAGTATATTATCAAATCAGTGTTTGCTGTTCATTTCTGCTAAATATATGTGCATGTTCAAATTGAGAATATTAGTTTGAATCGAAACCAGTTTTGTTTGTTGTTAAAAATAACGGATATCATACTATACAGAAGAATTGACTTAGACCCTAACAGTCTGAATTTCTGTCTAATTTTAGAACAGCACGAAGGCTCTAGTGACATACCATCTGTTTTGTGATGGTGGCATAATTATTGATGATTGTAAACAATGTAAAATGATATCGATGGAAGGATGGAAGGACTTTTGAAAATGGAAGGAAATAGTTCAGACCGAAAACAACATTGAACAGACATTGAATCACTATTGGGTATTTCAATAAACTGCCAATTACCGTCGTGGGTGACAATATACAGGCGATAATCCGTCGCCTGAGTAAGCAATTAGTCCAATAATTCGGGATGATATAACACCACCTGTGTAACATTTTGTTTTTATTGTCCCAATTGTATACCTATGTCGTCTTGAAATTGGTATGGATGCGATAAGGAGGAAGACAATTAGACGTTTATACCCGGCTAAACCATGAGAACATATTGTAATATTCGTTTTGAATGTATAACCTACCTTTAAGTGGCCATTTTGCCGGTAAAGACACATTTTATTACGTACATCTCGAGTAATTTTAATTCCGAAGTCTTTTGAAAGAGAAAATGCATGAATATATTTTTAAGAAAAATCTCGAATATTCGAATACCAAAATCGTGTTTGAATGTTCGTCGTTAAACCGAATATTCGAATATTCGATCCCATCCCTGTATTTTACTGATAACTGAGTTAACATGTACTATGTACTATGAAATAAGAATAACTAGGAATCATTCACCATATAATATGTTGAAAAAATTCTAATATATAATTATGTCATTTTGGGTACATCACAATTCCAACCTTCCAACCTGACATCATATGATGTTTCCAGATATGTAAGCCTCTTTCAAATCGCAAATGGGCAATCGCTTACGATCTTTATATTACGTGTTAAGACACTTGTTAAGCGACAACATTAATCAATATTGATCTGATCCACCATTCCAATTACCATCTAACTATAAGTAAATAATGAATCTCGAAATTTCCAATAGCTTCTTTGGTGATGGAGTATTTGAGTAAACAAAGAATTATTTCTGGACAAACCCCTGTTATCCTTGGAAACGAGAAATAATCTTCGTGTGAATTCCTCTCGCACTCGGACTCTTTACGGGAGTCTATTACTTCGGAATGACTTGTATAACAATAAAATGCTAGTAAAAATACATTGAGACACGTTAACGTCATAAAACTGAGATTGGAGACCAGTCGCCAATCTAATCTCGAGCATCTGATGGGCTGAAACGACTGGCGACTAGTTGGCATTTTAGCCAATCAAATGCTTGAGATTTGAGTCTGATCTCCAGTTTAAGTTTTATGATCTTGGCCCTGTTCACGTGCACAAAGTCAAGAAATTTCGTATTGATCCTAATACAACTATATATAAAAAAATTTAACAAGAAAACACAATCGTATAACCGTTCGACCTAGTTAGTACCCGTTTCATTTTTACAATGAACACTCCATGATAAAGTAAATTATGCCAATATAAGTATGTAAGTTTCACGTGAAGCGTATAAAAATATACAGAAGCAATTGACAAAATACAGTGTGTTAGAAACAGAAATTCAGTGGGAAAACAAATGAAATATTCTTACAAAAAGGTGAAATATGCATATCAGGAATCGCCACATTCAGAAAAAAAACAGCCTCCCCACACTGTCAAGAAGAAGGGAGGGAGAGAGCATGGTTAATAAAATGATCAGTTTCAAAAGAGACACCACTAACAATTAACAAAAATGAGAACCCAAGGGGTTACCGCCTTGGAACGGTCAGTGGCAAATCAAATTGCCACGTGGGGTTTAAACCAGGTTCTAGGGTGCACTAACCTCACACTTGCCCCAACAGATTCTCATATCACAAAACAAATACAAGTTACAAAATGTAGCTGTGTAACTTCAGCTTTTAGCTTTACTCTATTTTATTTCTTTTACCCCTTTCATCATGTTCTTGCTCATTTGACGCCATGTGCTCTCGTCTCGGTAAGGTCATTGAGTACTCGTCATTTTGCTTACAGTGCTATACTTTTCTTATATTTTATGTGCTTTTCACATTGTCGAGTGGGTGGGTGGGATAGAGTTATTTCACCAAGGCAAGTTGTACTTGTTTGTTCATATGAGAACCTACAGGGGAAAGTGTGAGGTTGGTGCACTCGAGAACCTTGATTAAACCCCACAGTGGCAAATAATTTTGCCACTGACCGTTCCAAGGCGGTTCTTGTATATACATGTAATATACAATTATACAAAATATCATTTTATTGAATCAAAATAAATATTTTTTTCAGTTTCTTTACAATATATCTCTCCCCTTTTAAGTATGCTTTTGTAATATATTTTGCGATTTGTCTTGGTTAATTTTTGAATAAAATTCACAACTGTCTGCAAATTGATTAACACGAATATCTAATATATATTCATAAAGCGTTCTTATCTCATAATATTTACACGATATGAAAAAAGACTTTTATTTTCAACTAGATGTTCATCACATTATCAATACAGTCTATTTTCCACAGCCTCACCTACATATCGTCCAGTTTCAATTCTCAATGGGAGGATTCCTCATTTTAATTGAGCTAACAAGAGCGTTTGTTTTTCTGAAGACTGAAAAGTAGATAATCTTCTGTTTAAAATACATTTTAAAAGTCAAATAATAATGTTCTAAGTTTAGACACTTTAGTAATATCAGCACTCCATGAACATTTCAAGGTCGTTCAGAATTTAAGGGAACAAATCAAATATTGTTTATGTGTAACCCGTTTTATAAGAATAATAAGATCTCGTTTTACATTCACATATAAGTAAAAAGCGCAAATGATGAATGTGTTTACCTATTTGTTTCCGTTACAATCTTCCGAAGAAGATTGGTGGTGAACATAAGCAAAAAATAGACAATTGGTGCAGAGTTTCTGTCACGCATGTGTTTAGGCCCCGCTTCTTCCGCAACCGCATGCACAACCTTCCGCTCCGGTGGAAATACTTCCATCCATATGTTTGCCATATTGGAAACGAAGCACGTTGGGCACGGACTTTGACGTCATGGACGATCATGATTGACGTCACGTTCACAATGCATCATTTCCCGAAGTTTTTGTTAAAAATAAAAAAAATAAAACCGGTTAATAAAAAACGCAGATTCAATTATCCTTGTAGTGTAAGTTTTAGAAGTTAATTATTGTTTCAGTTATTTTTAAGACTTGTGTATAGTCTACGTGCAAACGAATCGTTAAGATAGGGAACAGATTATATTGTTTATTTGAACCTAGTGTATATTTTTATTATTAGTTATGGCTTAATGTAACAGAAGACTACAGACTGATTAATTAGTGTTTATATCATATAATATAATATAACATATAATATATTATAATACATAACCAGTATGTATAAATCAGTTTATCATCAGTTTTTGATTAGTTATTTATTAGTTTTTTCTTATGTCAACAATAATATACAATTAACGACAAAACCGCTTCCGAATTAAACATTATTTCTTGCTTATCCTATGTCTTTTGGAATAGCAAAGTTTACGATGTAAAAAAAGAAAGTTTCCCGGTACTTTTTCACGAGACATATGTTGCATGATGACGTACCGCCTGAATTCTCAATCTATGTATTTAACTGTAGACGTAGGCCTACATTTACGAAGGAGAGCAATGTATATTCCTTCGCTACATGTGAATAAGTTTCAAAATATCAGCCAAACATATATGCTGATGGAAAACATTGCCCCAATGATGTTAAAGAAATCTTAAATTCAGACTTATTTGAAGTGGACGTTGTGCGGCTTATCAAGCTAAGTTGGACGAAAAAGGCGCGAAATATAACGTAAATGGTAATACGACGTAAATGACGTCATCATAATGTTGACATAACAACTATTACAACTATTATTATTTGTAATAATGCAACTCCTATGACCTAAATTATAATTTAATTGTGCTGCATCAATCAGAAATATGTATCTATTCGGGCCACTAAAGTGGCCGTCTGGCAAATTTGAGGAACCTTCTTGGGCCAAAAAAGTGGCCCGCTGGCAGTCTAAGGGTTAACACTCTTACGCCGAGAGCGACTTTTATGTCGCTCCCGTATAACGCCGAGAGCGACATTAAAGTCGCTTATCGGGAGAGACTGAGAGCGACATATAAGTCGCTTTTAAAATACAATGATATTAAATTACAAAAATGTATATTCCTTGTCATATTTTTGATAGTTGTATGATTTTATTAACAAATGGCGCGCCATGATTGCATGTAAACATATTTTCTTTAATGACGTCATTAAAACCAAAAAACGACGTCATTTTCGGGCTCACTTTTGGCGTCATATGCTCGATGTCGTTACGGCGGTCGCGTCAAGACATCAATTGCATGGTAATAAAACAAGTATGCTGGTTTTTCAATAAAACGGCTATATTTTTTTCTAGGCGAACAGAACTAAATCAAGAAATACTTAAATTTCTATGAATCAGAAATCTGGAAGACGAAAATAAATGGCACTTTAATTGGTTCAATTCAGTGGTTGTCTCTTTTTCCCATTTGTTTTGACGAATACACAGAGCAGATATATGTAAAAAGACCTGTGAACTTTCCTGTCAAAATCTGACGCATTTTTTTTTTAAATTTGCAATCGATACAAATCATGTTAATCCTTTGTGAAAAGCGGAACAAATACCCGGTATATAATATACAATGACGGCTATTAAATTCACTTCTCCCACTTCTCTTTTAAAGGCCGCTGAGATGCACAACCAACGCTTTACTCGTATTATACCCCCAGGTTTTAATACCGGGAAATCTGGAACTCCAACCCGAATGGGACGGATGGACAACCAATTCAGCAAACCGTTTTTACTGCCTGATAGAAACAAATATTTTCTTTAGTAGTCCGGTTCCCGATCTTTTTTTTCAAAGATTTCGTTTGCGCGTAAACTATCCACGAGTCATGCGAATGCAATTAAAGTAAATCATGAGTTATATCTAAAACTCACACCAGATGGATTGCCGTGCAACCATTCATGTGTATCACAATTTAAATAAGAAAAAATAATTTACCGGCATTATTTACCGGCATTTTCTTTTTCTTTCAACAAAAAATCGGAAGATGATGCATTCGGATAGTGAAATAGAGTACATCGGTACACGGGCATTCTAACTGAGAAATTAGTTTCCTCCGGTACTTTGTTAAAGACCGGTTGTCGGTTTTTGTGTCCGATCACAAACATACTATACGCATGTTCTGTTTCAGAGTACGTTTATGCTTCATAGCATTAGTTTCTTCAAACACAAATCGCGGAGAAAGCTGTAAATATACAATATGAATAAATGCAATGTACTAATATTAAAATTATAAATTTTAACAAAAAGTAAATGAAGATACACTTATGACGCTTGAACAAATACATATGAGTCTCAAACCGCATCGAAATTAATAGCGACGTTAACTTGGCGCTCCGTAACGTCATTTCCGCCGCGACGTCAACAACATCCTTAAATAATGACTCCGGCGTAAGAGGGTTAAAGGTGTGCTAGAAAAAAGTGCTCAGCCGTGCGAAAACATACACACGCCAAGCCAAAGCTGTCCCTCAAAAGGAGCTGTCTTTAAAACTGTCCCTTAAATGAGTGCCTAACTAAAGAACGACAGAAATTTGACGCAACCTTTTATATCAAAACAATTTGTTTGTAGAACCACATTTTATTTGTATAGCTACCTTTCATGTTTATAGAAAAGCAATTTGGTTAATAATACATTTAAGAACTTTGAAAAAAAGTGAAATCATTTTCACACTTATTTGGTTAACCTAAAAGTTTTTGTATTAAAGGTAGGTTATTCATAGAATAACATTCTTTATTGAGAAACCAAAAACAGCTCAAATAAATGCAGCATTCCATTTTCTCTTAGTTATATTTGATTACTCGTTATTGGCTCATCGAGTAATATCTTGGGCAATAATTACTTATGAACAACACTTTCAATTTTATGCAGTGTATCAAACCAGAAAATAATGAATCACGCTGTCACAACTTATTCTGTAAATGCAAAGCGATGTAGGAGTAAGAATGGCCGTGGTCCAGTGGTAGAGCTTCCGACTCTTGATGCAGAAACTCCGGGTTCGAATCATCCACCAAGAAACATTTTTTGATAATCTTTCACCTTTTGAAATTCAAAAAGAATCTTTTACTCATTTAATATCGTGAGTAATACAATTTTTCGGTGTTATCTATTACTTGCCTGCCTAAACCAAAGACAAAGTTTTCTTTAAAAAATAGAGACCAATATCTTTGCTTGACGTTATTTATAAACTAGAATCAACTGTCATTCTATTAAGAATGAAAACGTATCTAAATAAAATCATACATCCAGACTAGAAGGTGTTTTTAGCCGGAAGATTTATAGGGGAAAATTTAAGACTAATTTACGCCATATTGTTTGAAACAAAATTACAAGATATCCCAGGGCTGCTGTTGTCGGTTAACTTTCAGCAGGCCTTCGATTCCATAACCTGGAGGTTTATTAATAACGTTTAAGACTATTACAATTTTGGACTATCAATTTAAAACTGGATTAAATGGTTCAGAAACATTTGTTTTGCAAATTGTTATTTGTCCGACTTTTTGTAATTACAAAGAGGTTGTAGCAAGGGGATCCTATTTCACTTCTACATCTAATTTCGTACACATCAGTGTTTATTTGGAAAAATCACCTTTAGCTGCTGGTATATAAGAGGTCGGCGACACAGAACAGAATCGGTTGAAAATTCACTGTTTGTCCGACAAATCAGCGAAACTATTGCCTCAATAGTATAGAATCGGGTGACATAGAAACGGTTGAAACCGTAATATAAATAACCGTACCGCTAAGCTTCGTTTAAGCGTTTCTACTGCTACAAACTGTCCAAGCATTCAAACCCTCTGATTATACCGTATCTTTGATTTAAAACGGTCCTAGCGTTTTCAGGGCTCCTCTGCGTTTTCATTTCGATTGCATTCCATTTCCATTGTCTTGTCGTTTTAACATAGAGTAAAACGTTTTATTTTCACTTCCGCTTCGTATCGTTTGTCAGTTTTGTAACCTCACCAACCTCTGTTCATTACAGTGTCAGCAAAGGTAACATTCAGAACACAACCTTCCCACCATTCCATGACCGATATGAAAATATTCACCACAACTAATTAACTAAAATAAGAACCCGGGGGATATCCGCCTAGAAACGGTCATGGTCAGTGGCAAACACTAGGACTTTAAAACCTGGTACTAGACCCCAAGAACCTCACCCTTTCTGAAAATTAGGCAAAGAAAAACTCAACAAGATGAATTATCCGTAGTTAAGATTTGATTCATTAATATAATAAAAGTATAATATTTATTTTATTTATTTCATCTAACTACTGCTGCAACAAAAGACGACTTTAAATTGGGCGTGTCGCTACAGCGACACCTTCCGACAGTTGCCGTTAATCTTTATATCACTTCATAAAGAAGAGAAGACGAAATTAATTACTTAAGCAAAAAGCATATGGGTCACAAATTCGATGTACGGGCCTTAATTTTAAAATAACTTAAGAATGATTAAAATTTCAATATTTTTTGCGTTTGAGTAAATCAGTTGATTTTTGGTAACTTTTGTACGGGAAGTTACGGTCTTTTAAAATGTTTTATTATGCTTTCAATTTGGTTAAAATCCGTTCAAAATTTAGTAAGTAGAACATTTTTGTTTTCACTACATTTTCTTACTGTTACGGGCCTCTATAACTTTAACCTTGTAAATGTATAAACACTAATTTCATGCTTTCCACGGGTTTTGTCTTTTGGCGCGAAAGCATTTATATATATTGGACGGAGACACTGGACCAACGCTGACACAGTCAAAGGATAGGTAGAAGATCATTTTGCTTTGTCTTGGTACTAAGGTAATATGCTTTCTCATTCTTATTTTGATAAATTGTTATAGATTGTAAAATTAGTAACGAATTTAGGATAGAGTTTTTTATATAAAGATTTTTTTTATTTTCAAGCATACGTATTTTATTTTCGGTCTTTACACTTGAAAAAGATGAAAAGAGAAATTTGAACGCAGGCCCACATAACATATGAAGATATTGCAGACTCGGTTTGATTGAGCCTGTTCATTGACAGTTGTGGAAATGCATATTACTGCCCATGCCGCCTAGCCCCGGGTTGAGCGCAACCCGATATGTACACCAATAAACAGTACACTTTTGATCCATCATAGCCAATAACTGGCATACATCAAAAATATGTACAAAATATTCCTGTTGATTATCAAATTTTGAGAAGTATAGTTTAGCGCAGTGTAAACATAGTTTTGGTAGGGTCTGTTAGTGTTATGTAAGTGTAAACATGACACAACATTGAATTTAAATGGTGTGAAACAATTCACAAAATCCAGATTACATGTAATTCTATCCTAAACATGATAATTCTAGTAAAATGTTTTATGATGTTTATAGTTGTTTTGATTATATTTAGAATAGTATTTACCATGAGTTCCATCAGATATCTTCTCATCGGCGTAATTTGTCTTTCACTGGTTACCCGCAGCGAGTCCTGGTGGTTTCTAAAGCAAATTGCAAGACCGTTTTGCAAGGTAAGTTAGATATGTAAACGTGTTTACTTTCATAACTGCACCGGGCACAAAATGTACTCTTAATAGAAAAAAGTGAAATATGCATATCGGGAATCGCCACACTCCTAAAACAAGCCTCCCAACCCAGGCGAAAGAGAGGGGAAGAGAGCACATTATAAGTATGTCAATTCTAATAAGACGCCACAATGAACGAAAAAGAGAAGCCTTAGGGTTACAGCCTTGGAATTAAGAATTATAGGGCAATGCCGATAAATCACGTAATGAATTATCTCGCTATTGGCATTTTGATTAATGACAATTTCACATAATAGTTTCAGACATAAGACTATAATAATCGTTCGTTTGTAGACATCGTATTACCTCCCTTTTAGGGAGTGTATTAAATTGCCATTGTAGACGCACGATTTTAATAAAAAATATTCCAAAAATATAAAACATTCCAAAAAGTGAAGTATTGCGTTTTCATTTGCAGTCAGTATATATTTGTGTATTTTTTAAAATTTTAGATATATTTTGAAGTCCATTTTGAATAGGGAAATTTTGTTTTATCGTAAACACTAAATTTCCACAAGAAATCGGCTATGTTATTCCAGAACCAACGTTTGAAATTTTGAATGGGATTTCTTAACCTTTTTTTTATTACATTGATTTTACATGTTACAGTTTACGTTTGGAATTATCTGCCCTGTCGGCTTGGCTGCAGGAGCGGCAGCCGTAGCAGTTGGCAGTGGAGGTGTTGCTGCTGGTGCTGCTGCTGGCGGAGCTGCGCTTGGAGCTATGGGGTGTTCGGTTGCTAAGGATAACTGCAAGCGAAACGTAAGTAACAGCTTGGATATGTCGTAGGATAACTGCGAAGAAATGTTATAACGGCTTAAATATGTCATAATTTAAAGATTTAAAGTGTGTTTTCTATTTATCAAGTCAAATTGTATTATTTGACGCGTAGATGTAAGTAACTTGTACACGGCGAATTCTTGGCCCTATGACTTGAGTGACTTTATACTCTTTTATCTTTTTCACTGTCTTGCTCTCGACGCCATTAGCTTATTTTATACGTTTGTTTGCTTTTGCAAACAACATTATGCCGATGGTTGACTGAAAGCTTTTTCACCAAAACAGCTTCTACTTATTTTAGAGACCTGTGAAAATTGTATCCAAGGTTGGGTGGAAGCTAATAAATCTATACAGCTTGAACTTGTTTCTTTACGAGACCTTTTGGGACAAGTGTGTGGCTGGTGCTTGGCAAACTTTGAACAGTTTGTTAAGGGCTTATCACACTCCTCCCAATTCTGTTCATCGATGAAAAGAAAATTATCAATCTCGATGGCAAAATGCCGTTCAATGAAACTTTGCACAAATGAATGTTACTAATGTATCTTGATTTTGCATACAGTAAGACACGTTAGAATAGTAAAGAAAACAAGCTAGACCTTTAAATTCCTTAAAATTTTATTTACATAAATTCACAAACAAAGCGATACAAAACATAATTTTAAATTCCCACGCGATTGCAATATTACTGACAAGAAAATGTTGTGTACTTACTAAAAAACTTTAAACTACTAAAAGAGAAATCAGTGATTTTCATACGTTTACGCAACCAGGAAGCGACCAGAAAATTGAAGGTCAAACACACTTTTACTAATATCTCGTAAAGTTTACATATGTAAGTCACGAGGACATAATAAATTGTTGTCGTTTATCATATAACTCCTGTGGGTATTTATTAAAATGATGTTTTTTGTTGTTTAGTTTTTTTTTAGTTTATGTAAATAGAAGTTGTTAAGGGAATTTTTAGGTCTCGGTATTTTTCTTTACTGTTCTAACGTGTCTTAGCATCTGCAAAATAGATACATTAATAACATTTGTGCAAAGTTTCATTTAATGGCAGTTTAGATTTTGATAATTTTCTTTTTATCGATGTACAGGATTGGGAGGAGTGTGGTAAGCCCTTAATATTCAAACTGAATAGCATACATACAAGTGCTAAATTTTATACACTTACGTCTTCATCAGAGTGCTTTAACTGCACTCACTTTATAAATTACATTATTTAGAATCAGTGTTGAGCCAAAACAGTACCTACTACGAAAGGTTGCCTTAATGCACAAACACACATAAATCGTATAATGTATACTTATTATAAACATTTCTTGCAGCTTGA
The DNA here is from genome assembly GCA_038501625.1 of Corbicula japonica. Classification (NCBI taxonomy): domain Eukaryota; kingdom Metazoa; phylum Mollusca; class Bivalvia; order Venerida; family Cyrenidae; genus Corbicula; species Corbicula japonica. The sequence continues at coordinate 2,945,775 of JAZAYU010000079.1, forward strand.
TGGCGAAATGGTAATGTTGCCTTTCTCTGACAACTTTGCTGATTACGATAAGAATGGCGACGGCTTTATGACGTTCAAAGAGTTTCTTGAAGCTGTGACGTCAACCGTCAACTTATCGGATCCAGAAGACTTGATTCCACCGTTCCGAGTTTCAGACACTGACGGTGAGTTTGTAGTGCACTAATAATATAATTTATGCATTTCTCGAAAAAGTTTTCATACATAATATTTTTATTTTTAAGAAAATATTTATTTCAAGCAAATAGTACTGCTAATGCTTTCTATGACAAAACTGTTCGCTGTTTTCCAAAGCGCATAGTCATTCAGCTATGTCGGAAGCTTTCTAATTCGCACACATGTTTCACGATTTCAAATGTGTCTCGGGAACTAATTTTTGTAACCTCCTTGAACTCTTCACTTTCGTTCGCGTTGATTCTGAAGCTTTGATTAAGAGCTGGAGACCAGTCTCAAATCTCAAAAATCTGAATGGCTTAAATTGAGACTAAAGCTAATCAGATGCTTAAATTTTTGAGACTAGCCCCCAAACTTAGTTTTATGATATTGGGCCCAGGTAAGACGATTCCAAATCCAAATTGAATTACATGTAATATTTTATTTTGATGCTGAGCTCGAAGCTTCGTTTTCTCAATCTAATGGGATTTCTGGTCTCGCTCTTAGACAAGTCTGAGGTTGGTGCACCCTAGAATCTCCAGTGGTTAATTGTTTTGTTCAAAAGCGGTAAATGCAAACAATTTATAAATGCAATGATTCTTAATTGTTAATTTACATGTAAATACTTAATTTGATACTTATTCGAAAGCTCTTATTACGAACCTACACTATTTCTAAGAACAGTTAAATTATGTAATTTGATAATTTTAACAAGTGCTTCATTTTAACTGACCAATTTATGGTTATTACTCGCTTTATTTCTAGGTGACAAAAAACTAGATCGAAACGAGTTTGCGAATTCCGAATTTTTGTTTCCTGGTAAGTGGAAAAGTTTAATTAATTTTGAGCTTATAAACGTTATCTAAACTATCGACTAAACTAAAAAAATATTGTCTGCCGTAAGACAGCGTGGTCTTATGTATTTAAATGTAAAAAAAACTTCACTTGCAATTAGTTGTCATTTAATCTGAGAGAAAGTATATTCGCACAAGTTTAAACCCAGTAAACGCTTATACGTGTTCACCATCAAATGAAATACGATTAATTTTTAAACAGATAATTTTTTATTCTAGAGGAGAACGAGAAAAGAATTCTGGCATCCATTCACAGAAGAAAGTAGCACCCGGTTCTTCGACAATGACAAAGAATGCGGTGAGTATGATAAAAGAAACAAATCGTTCATGATTGAAGAACTTTGTTTTATATGGTGCTACTACTTCTACTACTGCTCGTGATTTCATTGTAGATTCGATTCTGTAAAGCCAAAAGAAGTATTCATTGTTTATATCAGGAAATGAGCAAGCAGAACGGATTTATACAGACTATTTCGATAGGCTAATTTTCTAGTTTACTTAAAAAAACGCTATTAAGCTAATATAATTAAATATCTTTTTATAAAAAATAAGTCGTTTACAAATAAAAAAAATATTGTATACTCTGTAACCGATCAATATTTAACTCCGTGGACCTGATCTATAATATAAATATACTGCTCAAAGCTTTCTTAGCACGAAGACTTTTTGTACATAGGTTCTGCTGTTTGGCAGTTATTAGTTTTCTTTGTTGTTTTTTATTCACTTGACATGGCTGATAAAACAATAAACAAATATTTTAACAATTGTAATGTGTTTACGGGGTTTATTTGAACCTGAACGGGATATTGGGGCTATCAAAACATCAGTGTTTGCCAAAACAAAAACAAAAACTCTATCAATGTCTGCATTCAATAAATTATTTATATTTGCAATTGTAATTTAGTTATAACATTCAGTATTCTAAGTGAAAGTAAATATTATCTTCAAATCTCAGATACATGAATACAGCGTAAATTATATACTGTGAAAATAACTCGTTAATGGTTATGCGTACAAGGAAAACCTTCTGGATTCATCACTTAACGATATTTAATGATAAATGCATTAATGTAGACTTAACAATGATTTGCATTTGTTAACTTGATGCATAGCAAACTTTGAGTTGTCATTATACTTCAATTTTTGTCTTTTGTGATAATGTTACATATGAAGTTCCATATATAAATCGAGTTGTAGATTTGGCGCAATTGACCGAAACCATGAGAAAATAACGGTACATTATTAGCAAACATTAGTAGAATACAACTTTTATTTTTATTTCAGATGACTGAAGACGAAACCGATTCATCTGGTAATCACAACAACACAACAAACAATTCCCCTAAAAGTAAAGGAACCACTGCCGCAAAGTCAACACTAATGGTGACAAATATGTGGTATAAGCAAAACATTGTATTATTTTCGAACAAAAACGATTCTTTACTAATGTCCGCTCCACTGACCAAGTGAACACGCGTTATTAAAAGTAATTTGTTCTAGTCAAATATATTACCGAAAACCTTTATTGTCGATAAAGGCAGTAATGTGCTGTTACTGTTAGGAGAAATATCCATTTTGAGGAACTCTAACCCGGACCTGAAGACATTTGTGCTGATTAAGGCAGCTTATACATTGCTTTTCATATAAATTTGTTTTTGTTAAGATGTATGTATTTTGCACATGTAAATATTGTTATGAATTTCATTCAGAGAACTGATTTACAGATTTGTTCCAGACTTGTTGCACAATATGTTGACGATTTCATTTAATAACTTGAGTGTTTGTTATAAATTATTGTTAAATAATATGTTGTTCGATTGTTTTATTTACCAGATTTTCACAAGGAATTTCAATTCGGCTGTTCGAAGAATATGTCGAGCTATTACTCGAATGTGTCGTCGGTATCGCACTCGCTGTCCCGCTTTTTGTGTCGCCCTTTCAAAGAAAAGGCGATACATAGGGATCGCTTTGTCCGTCCGTCGGTCCGTCCGTCACGAAAACTTAACGTTGCCTATAACGTTACCATTTCTTAATATTTCTTTATCAAACTTTCACATTATATTGCTTATGACAACACAATCGAGATGATACCAACTTATTAAGGTCAAGGTCGCATTTGATGGAGTTATGAACTTATGCCCCCTTTTTGTACTTGGATTTTGTCAAGAAAACTAACATTGGCTATAACTTTGCCATTTCTTAATATTTCTAAATCGAACTTTCAAATTATAATGCTTATGACAACACACTCGAGTTGATGCTTAATTCTTTAGGTCAAGGTCACATTTGATGGAGTAATCCCCATTTTTGTACTTGCATTTTTATTCCGACAAAGCACCAGAGGGCGACACAAGTGTTTAACTGAACACACATCTAGTGTTATGTAACATACATTAAGTTTAATCTTACGAAGTTTTATAGCTACCGTTTTTAAACATGGTTGAATGCACAAACTTGTTAACCATCATATCCAGAGTGTGTACCAAGAACCATAAATCTACCTTATTTTTATCAAATTATGGCCATTTCGCATTTGCGTCCTTTTCAACTCTAGTACGGTTAAGGCATTGCTTCGATTGTCATTGCTTTGTCAAAGACGAAACAAAAACGGCCCAATAAAGTTTCATCTGACTTTGCACAAATCAATGCTTAAGTGTGTTTATTTAAGATACGTTAAGAAAAGTAAGAACAGTAACGAAAAATAGTTAGACCTTAAAATCCCTAAAATTCTGTAAGTAATGTTTCACAAACGATGCAATACAAATGCCAACATAAGCGAAATAATTCTGACAACGTTATCTAAGCTGCCTGAAAAGAACTTTCAATTATGGAGAGAAATTAACATTTTTTTGGTGATCCATTTTCGCGACCAGGAAATTGAAGGTCAAACACACTTTACAAACTGAGAATGTTTACTATTATTTAACCAAATAAGATAGCTAATAAATAAATTATATAATTTCTAAAACCCTACAGATCTTTAAATGTTTTAATATCTTATCAGGTTAAAACGGGATAGTGATAAGTTTTATAAAAGAATTGAGTAAGTGACGAAAGCATTGCATCATCGCTATGTTATCTTATGAGTGTGTAAGATAAAATTTTCGTAATAGGTTCGGAAGTCTGATAAATATTTATATATTTACAGAGAATGAGAATTTATATGACACAATAAGAGAATTTACGCTATAACTAGCTTATCTTATATGTACGAATAGAGGTCTCGTTGAAACCCTCTTATATTGACAACAACTACTCAATTCTATTTTGATCGGTTTGTATTCTGTTTAACATAATAACTATTTTACCAACAATAATGAAACTGCTTTCTGGCTTTGTTTTTGAATGTCGAGTATGAATTGAACATATCTATATATTTAATAGCTCTAATAGGCTTCACAGAGGTCTCGGCAATCTCGAATGTTCGGGAAGGCGTTGTGGTTGTCTTTAACATCGTAGCATGCGACCGGCATTTGAGTGCATCGATTTGTAGCGGGTTCATACCGGAACAGGGTATCGGCTCTTCTGCAGTCGCCAGCTCTTGGGGTACCACCACCACACTTCCTTCTGCAAGGGGCCTGACTGTAAACTGTTGCTGCTACAAGCAAGATAACGAGGAATGTACTGATTGCTTTGTTCATTCTGACTGATTAAGACCTGAAAATTACAACAAATATTTAAATAAAAATATAATACAACATCATTTTTTTCTGTGCATGTTGTACATTGTAACTGTAGCGTTTGTTTTCTTAGCTTTATTTTCTTATGAAATTAACTAACCTTAATATGATGTATTTATGACAAATTATATTTACAGAGATGATAACTTGGGCCTTAATTTTCTATTTAGCACGTTCTCTGACTAAATTTATTATCAAAACAATAGTTTTAAGCTTCTAGAATAAATAAATAGTCACAATGGTTGGTTTTCAAATTATTTCGATAATGATTCTAGTGAAAATATTTGTTTTTCTCTGCGTATTGACTGTTGTGGTGTTATCTAGTGTTTCCAGTATTGTTATTAACGGTCCGAACATATTCGGAATTTTCGAGCAAGTACAAATATTCAATCGCCATGAAAAGTAAGATAAAGTTAATTATTATAAATGATATTTTAATCATATTGTCATATTAAAACTATTCGATAGTCGTAGACTGAGATGTCAAACAACAGAATTTGCTATATTAAACATCTGATTTCAAATAATCACATTATCACGTTCATAAAATAGTGTTGACAAGAATTAAAAGTTGGGTTTACTTTTTAAAATGTTTAACAATTCAGAGTTGGAATTTTTATACTGAACATTCCTACTATTTCACTTCTGTACAGTAACTTGTGCGATAATTATTTTATTACTAAAAAAATAATGAACAAATTAGTACTTACCACTGCACAACAAAATGTGTATGTGAATGCAACTTTTGCAAATCAGCTCTAGCTTATATAGCGATAGGAAACATGCAACAGATGGGTTTATTTACTTTTTGTACTTTATTTGAAACATCGTTTTCATTATACTTCAGGGTTATTGAAGTGACATTGAAAAATATCATCAAAATCGCTCTCGGCAAATTTAATGCTAGTCCAGGTAAAACGCAGGTCAAAGAGTAACACTTGAATATTATTATCTACATTATATGTTGCTTGCACAAGGGTATTATTGAGAAGTGTTCCAAGATATGCAACAACAAACCATATGGTTCCAGCTGCTGTATTACATAAACATTATCCCTGATTACTCCTGGTTGGCCCTCTAACGAAAAAACCTTTCTTGGATATTTCATGTGATTAATATTAACCTCAATGAAATGGGCATACATGTACGAATCTGAAAAAATGCAATAGTTTTAATTTTATTGTGTTGTTCAAATATGTTACTTACATAATATCATGCAACATCTGTGTTAGAAAATATATAATGCTAAAGGGCAGCTTCTGACAGGATGACTAGTTGCAATAATTCTTAATAGCGGTTTTAAATGGGGACATGTTTGCTCCCCCGTAAGCAGTTTTGTAGGCATCTGTTTTCGTCATCAAAGTTTTGTTCCAGTTTTTTTTACAGTTTGTTTGCACCGAAACGAATTGGGTCAATCGGGATGTGATTATGTGTTACCGATAAAAATTTATTAGCGATGGGATCGAATACCGAAATCACTATTCGAATATTCGTCAGACATATTCGAATATATTCGAATATTCGAATTTTATTCGACTTTTTCCGAGTTTAGTTAATATGTCCACGAACCCAATGTTTTCACACTATCCGAAATATATTATAATTGGAAAGTATATTATCAAATCAGTGTTTGCTGTTCATTTCTGCTAAATATATGTGCATGTTCAAATCGAGAATATTAGTTTTAATCGAAACCAGTTTTGCTTGTTGTTAAAAATAACGGATATTATACTACACAGAAGAATTGACTTAGACCCTAACAGTCTGAATTTCTGTCTAATTTTAGAACAGCACGAAGGCTCTAGTGACATACCATCTGTTTTGTGATGGTGGCATAATTATTGATGATTGTAAACAATGTAAAATGATATCGATGGAAGGATGGAAGGACTGTTGAAAATGGAAAGAAATAGCTCAGACCGAAAACAACATTGAACAGACATTGAATCACTATGGGTATTTCAATAAACTGTCAGCTTGCCAATTACCGTCGTGGGTGACAATATACAGGCGATAATCCGTCGCCTGAGTAAACAATTAGTCCAATAATTAGGGATGATATAACACCACCTGTGTGACATTTTCTTTTTATTGTCCCAATTTTATACCTATATCGTCTTGAAATTGGTATGGATGCGGTAAGGAGGAAGACAATTAGACGTTTATACCCGGCTAAACTATGAGAACAATAAATAAATTAATGTTCTTGTAATATTCTTTGTGAGTGTATAACCTACCTTTAAGTGGCCTTTATGCCGGTAAAGACACATTTTATTACGTACATCTCGAGTAATTTTAATTCCAAAGTCTTTTGAAAGAGATATTGCATGAATATATTTTTAAGAAAAATCTCGAATATTCGAATACCAAAATCGTGTTTGAATATTCGTCGTCAAACCGAATATTCGAATATTCGATCCCATCCCTGTATTTTACTGAAAACTGAGTTAACATGTACTATGTACTATGAAATAAGAATAACTAGGAATCATTCACCATACAATATGTTGAAAAATTTATAATATATAATTATGTCATTTTGGGTACATCACAATTCCAACCTGCCAACCTGACATCATATGATGTTTCCAGATATGTAAGCCTCTTTCAAATCGCAAATGGGCAATCGCTTACGATCTTTATATTACGTGTTAAGACACTTGTTAAGCGACAACATTAACCAATATTGATTCTTTGGTGATGGAGTATTTGAGTAAACAAAGAATTATTTCTGGACAAACCCCTGTTATCCTTGGAAACGAGAAATAATCTTCGTGTGAATTCCTCTCGCACTCGGACTCTTTACGCTCTCGCACTCGGACTCTTTACGGGAGTCTATTACTTCGGAATGACTTGTATGACAATAAAATGCTAGTTAAAATACATTGAGACACGTTAACGTCATAAAACTGAGATTGAGACCAGTCGCCAATCTCGAGCATCTGATGGGCTGAAACGACTGGCGACTAGTTGGCATTTTAGCCAATCAGATGCTTGAGATTTGAGTCTGATCTCCAGTTTAAGTTTTATGATCTTGGCCCTGTTCACGTGCACAAAGTCAAGAAATTTCGTATTGATCCTAATACAACTATATATAAAAAAATTTAACAAGAAAACACAATCGTATAACCGTTCGACCTAGTTAGTACCCGTTTCATTTTTACAATGAACGCTCCATGATAAAGTAAATTATGCCAATATAAGTATGTAAGTTTCATGTGAAGCGTATAAAAATATACAGAAGCAATTGACAAAATACAGTGTGTTAGAAACAGAAATTCAGTGGGAAAACAAATGAAATATTCTTACAAAAAGGTGAAATATGCATATCAGGAATCGCCACATTCAGAATAAAACAGCCTCCCCACACAGTCAAGAAGAAGAGAGAGAGAGAGCATGGTTAATAAAATGATCAGTTTCAAAAGAGACACCACTAACAATTAACAAAAATGAGAACCCGAGGGGTTACCGCCTTGGAACGGTCAGTGGCAAATCAAATTGCCACGTGGGGTTTAAACCAGGTTCTAGGGTGCACCAACCTCACACTTGCCCCAACAGGTTCTCATATCACAAAACAAATACAAGTTACAAAATGTAGATGTGTAACTTCAGCTTTTAGCTTCACTCTCTTTTATTTCTTTTACCCCTTTCATCATGTTCTTGCTCATTTGATGCCATGTGCTGTCGTCTCGGTAAGGTCATTGAGTACACGCCATTTTGCTTTACAGTGCTATACTTTTCTTATATTTTATGTGCTTTTCACATTGTCGAGTGGGTGGGTGGGATAGAGTTATTTCACCAAGGCAAGTTGTACTTGTTTGTTCATATGAGAACCTACAGGGGAAAGTGTGAGGTTGGTGCACTCGAGAACCTTGATTAAACCCCACAGTGGCAAATAATTTTGCCACTGACCGTTCCAAGGCGGTTCTTGTATATACATGTAATATACAATTATACAAAATATCATTTTATTGAATCAAAATAAATATTTTTTTCAGTTTCTTTACAATATATCTCTCCCCTTTTAAGTATGCTTTTGTAATATATTTTGCGATTTGTCTTTGTTAATTTTGGAATAAAATTCACAACTGTCTGCAAATTGATTAACACGAATATCTAATATATATTCATAAAGCATTCTTATCTCATAATATTTACACGATATGAAAAAAGACTTTTATTTTCAACTAGATGTTCATCACATTATCAATACAATCTATTTTCCACAGCCTCACCTACATATCGTCCAGTTTCAATTCTCAATGGGAGGATTCCTCATTTTAATTGAGCTAACAAGAGCGTTTGTTTTTCTGAAGACTGAAAAGTAGATAATCTTCTGTTTTAAATACATTTTAAAAGTCAAATAATAATGTTCTAAGTTTAGACACTTTAGTAATATCAGCACTCCATGAACATTTAAAGGTCGTTCAGGATTTTTTAACATTTGAAGTCAAATCTTGGTTTGCATTTAGATTTGTTGGTTGGTGAAGGATTCTTAACATGCTAACCCCCATGATTTACAGGGCATGTCACGGAGAAAAGGGTTCGTCGGTTATATATGTTTCCGAAATTTAAGTTGTTACTTTTTTAAATTTTGATGAAAAGAAAAACAACATGCAATTATATTTCATTTTCTCATTGTTAATAGGTGATCATCATGGATCACATAAATTCAAACAGTTGGTTTACCGACTGTCAATATGGTTTCAGAAACAAGAGAATATGTCTTTTACATCTTTATGACGTTTTAAATGATTGGGTTTCCAACTTTGATGAAAGTAGACAAGCAGATAGTATCTATCTCGACATCAAGAAAGCTTTTGATAATGAGCCTCAACAGACGGCTTCTATAAAAAAAGTTATGGTTTTGGTGACCTAATTTTTGACTGTATTAAAATGTTCTAACCAATCGAAAACAGCGTGTTTCCATAAATTGGAAAATTTTCTGAGAAAAAGGAACACCTGGAATACCAAAAGGCTTAGGTCTTTGATCAACATAATTTATACTTTATGTGAATGTCATGCCTGACAAGTTGAACGACAGAAATTTGACGCAACCTTTTATATCAAAACAATTTGTTTGTAGAACCACATTTTATTTGTATAGCTACCTTTCATGTTTATAGAAAAGCAATTTGGTTAATAATACATTTAAGAACTTTGAAAAAAAGTGAAATCATTTTCACACTTATTTGGTTAACCTAAAAGTTTTTGTATTAAAGGTAGGTTATTCATAGAATAACATTCTTTATTGAGAAACCAAAAACAGCATTCCATTTTCTCTTAGTTATATTTGATTACTCGTTATTGGCTCATCGAGTAATATCTTGGGCAATAATTACTTATGAACAACACTTTCAATTTTATGCAGCGTATCAAACCAGAAAATAATGAATCACGCTGTCACAACTTATTCTGTAAATGCAAAGCGATGTAGGAGTAAGAATGGCCGTGGTCCAGTGGTAGAGCTTCCGACTCTTGATGCAGAAACTCCGGGTTCGAATCATCCACCAAGAAACATTTTTTGATAATCTTTCACCTTTTGAAATTCAAAAAGAATCTTTTACTCATTTAATATCGTGAGTCATACAATTTTTCGGTGTTATCTATTACTTGCCTGCCTAAACCAAAGACAAAGTTTTCTTTAAAAAATAGAGACCAATATCTTTGCTTAACGTTATTTATAAACTAGAATCAACTGTCATTCTATTAAGAATGAAAACGTATCTAAATAAAATCATACATCCAGACTAGAAGGTGTTTTTAGCCGGAAGATTTATAGGGGAAAATTTAAGACTAATTTACGCCATATTGTTTGAAACAAAATTACAAGATATCCCAGGGCTGCTGTTGTCGGTTAACTTTCAGCAGGCCTTCGATTCCATTACCTGGAGGTTTATTAATAACGTTTAAGACTATTACAATTTTGGACTATCAATTTAAAACTGGATTAAATGGTTCAGAAACATTTGTTTTGCAAATTGTTATTTGTCCGACTTTTTGTAATTACAAAGAGGTTGTAGCAAGGGGATCCTATTTCACTTCTACATCTAATTTCGTACACATCAGTGTTTATTTGGAAAAATCACCTTTAGATGCTGATATATAAGAGTTCGGCGACACAGAACAGAATCGGTTGAAAATTCACTGTTTGTCCGACAAATCAGCGAAACTATTGCCTCAATAGTATAGAATCGGGTGACATAGAAACGGTTGAAACCGTAATATAAATAACCGTTCCGCTAAGCTTCGTTTAAGCGTTTCTACTGCTACAAACTGTCCAAGCATTCAAACCCTCTGATTATACCGTATCTTTGATTTAAAACGGTCCTAGCGTTTTCAGGGCTCCTCCGCGTTTTCATTTCGATTGCATTCCATTTCCATTGTCTTGTCGTTTTAACATAGAGTAAAACGTTTTATTTTCATTTCCGCTTCGTATCGTTTGTCAGTTTTGTAACCTCACCAACCTCTGTTCATTACAGTGTCAGCAAAGGTAACATTCAGAACACAACCTTCCCACCATTCCATGACCGATATGAAAATATTCACCACAACTAATTAACTAAAATAAGAACCCGGGGGATATCCGCCTAGAAACGGTCATGGTCAGTGGCAAACACTAGGACTTTAAAACCTGGTACTAGACCCCAAGAACCTCACCCTTTCTGAAAATTAGGCAAAGAAAAACTCAACAAGATGAATTATCCGTAGTTAAGATTTGATTCATTAATATAATAAAAGTATAATATTTATTTTATTTGTTTCATCTAACTACTGCTGCAACAAAAGACGACTTTAAATTGGGCGTGTCGCTACAGCGACACCTTCCGACAGTTGCCGTTAATCTTTATATCACTTCATAAAGAAGAGAAGACGAAATTAATTACTTAAGCAAAAAGCATATGGGTCACAAATTCGATGTACGGGCCTTAATTTTAAAAAAACTTAAGAATGATTAAAATTTCAATATTTTTTGCGTTTGAGTAAATCAGTTGATTTTTGGTAACTTTTGTACGGGAAGTTACGGTCTTTAAATATGTTTTATTATGCTTTCAATTTGGTTAAAATCCGTTCAAAATTTAGTAAGTAGAACATTTTTGTTTTCACTACATTTTCTTACTGTTACGGGCCTCTATAACTTTAACCTTGTAAATGTATAAACACTAATTTCATGCTTTCCACGGGTTTTGTCTTTTGGCGCGAAAGCATTTATATATATTGGACGGAGACACTGGACCAACGCTGACACAGTCAAAGGATAGGTAGAAGATCATTTTGCTTTGTCTTGGTACTAAGGTAATATGCTTTCTCATTCTTATTTTGATAAATTGTTATAGATTGTAAAATAAGTAACGAATTTAGGATAGAGTTTTTTATATAAAGATTTTTTTTATTTTCAAGCATACGTATTTTATTTTCGGTCTTTACACTTGAAAAAAGATGAAAAGAGAAATTTGAACGCAGGCCCACATAACATATGAAGATATTGCAGACTCGGTTTGATTGAGCCTGTTCATTGACAGTTGTGGAAATGCATATTACTGCCCATGCCGCCTAGCCCCGGGTTGAGCGCAACTCGATATGTACACCAATAAACAGTACACTTTTGATCCATCATAGCCAATAACTGGCATACATCAAAAATATGTACAAAATATTCCTGTTGATTATCAAATTTTGAGAAGTATAGTTTAGCGCAGTGTAAACATAGTTTTGGTAGGGTCTGTTAGTGTTATGTAAGTGTAAACATGACACAACATTGAATTTAAATGGTGTGAAACAATTCACAAAATCCAGATTACATGTAATTCTATCCTAAACATGATAATTCTAGTAAAATGTTTTATGATGTATATAGTTGTTTTGATTATATTTAGAATAGTATTTACCATGAGTTCCATCAGATATCTCCTCATCGGCGTAATTTGTCTTTCACTGGTTACCCGCAGCGAGTCCTGGTGGTTTCTAAAGCAAATTGCAAGACCGTTTTGCAAGGTAAGTTAGATATGTAAACGTGTTTACTTTCATAACTGCACCGGGCACAAAATGTACTCTTAATAGAAAAAAGTGAAATAAGCATATCGGGAATCGCCACACTCATAAAACAAGCCTCCCAACCCAGGCGAAAGAGAGGGAAAGAGAGCATATTATAAGTATGTCAATTCTAATAAGACGCCACAATGAACGAAAAAGAGAAGCCTTAGGGTTACAGCCTTGGAATAAAGAATTATAGGGCAATGCCGATAAATCACGTAATGAATTATCTCGCTATTGGCATTTTGATTAATGACAATTTCACATAATAGTTTCAGACATAAGACTATAATAATCGTTCGTTTGTAGACATCGTATTACCTCCCTTTTAGGGAGTGTATTAAATTGCCATTGTAGACGCACGATTTTAATAAAAAATATTCCAAAAATATAAAACATTCCAAAAAGTGAAGTATTGCGTTTTCATTTGCAGTCAGTATATATTTGTGTATTTTTTAAAATTTTAGATATATTTTGAAGTCCATTTTGAATAGGGAAATTTTGTTTTATCGTAAACACTAAATTTCCACAAGAAATCGGCTATGTTATTCCAGAACCAACGTTTGAAATTTTGAATGGGATTTCTTAACCTTTTTTTTATTACATTGATTTTACATCTTACAGTTTACGTTTGGAATTATCTGCCCTGTCGGCTTGGCTGCAGGAGCGGCAGCTGTAGCAGTTGGCAGTGGAGGTGTTGCAGCTGGTGCTGCTGCTGGCGGAGCTGCGCTTGGAGCTATGGGGTGTTCGGTTGCTAAGGATAACTGCAAGCGAAACGTAAGTAACAGCTTGGATATGTCGTAGGATAACTGCGAAGAAATGTAATAACGGCTTAAATATGTCATAATTTAAAGATTTAAAGTGTGTTTTCTATTTATCAAGTCAAATTGTATTATTTGACGCGTAGATGTAAGTAACTTGTACACGGCGAATTCTTGGCCCTATGACTTGAGTGACTTTATACTCTTTTATCTTTTTCACTGTCTTGCTCTCGACGCCATTAGCTTATTTTATACGTTTTTTTGCTTTTGCAAACAACATTATGCCGATGGTTGGCTGAAAGCTTTTTCACCAAAACAGCTTCTACTTATTTTAGAGACCTGTGAAAATTGTATCCAAGGTTGGGTGGAAGCTAATAAATCTATACAGCTTGAACTTGTTTCTTTACGAGACCTTTTGGGACAAGTGTGTGGCTGGTGCTTGGCAAACTTTGAACAGTTTGTTAAGGGCTTATCACACTCCTCCCAATTCTGTTCATCGATGAAAAGAAAATTATCAATCTCGATGGCAAAATGCCGTTCAATGAAACTTTGCACAAATGAATGTTACTAATGTATCTTGATTTTGCATACAGTAAGACACGTTAGAATAGTAAAGAAAACAAGCTAGACCTTTAAATTCCTTAAAATTTTATTTACATAAATTCACAAACAAAGCGATACAAAACATAATTTTAAATTCCCACGCGATTGCAATATTACTGACAAGAAAATGTTGTGTACTTACTAAAAAACTTTAAACTACTAAAAGAGAAATCAGTGATTTTCATACGTTTACGCAACCAGGAAGCGACCAGAAAATTGAAGGTCAAACACACTTTTACTAATATCTCGTAAAGTTTACATATGTAAGTCACGAGGACATAATAAATTGTTGTCGTTTATCATATAACTCCTGTGGGTATTTAAAATGATGTTTTGTGTTTAGTTTTTTTTTAGTTTATGTAAATAGAAGTTGTTAAGGGAATTTTTAGATCTCGGTATTTTTCTTTACTGTTCTAACGTGTCTTAGCATCTGCAAAATAGATACATTAATAACATTTGTGCAAAGTTTCATTTAATGGCAGTTGAGATTTTGATAATTTTCTTTTTATCGATGTACAGGATTGGGAGGAGTGTGGTAAGCCCTTAATATTCAAACTGAATAGCATACATACAAGTGCTAAATTTTATACACTTACGTCTTCATCAGAGTGCTTTAACTGCACTCACTTTATAAATTACATTATTTAGAATCAGTGTTGAGCCAAAACAGTACCTACTACGAAAGGTTGCCTTAATGCACAAACACACATAAATCGTATAATGTATACTTATTATAAACATTTCTTGAAGCTTGATGGCGAAATGGTAATGTTGCCTTTCTCTGACAACTTTGCTGATTACGATAAGAATGGCGACGGCTTTATGACGTTCAAAGAGTTTCTTGAAGCTGTGACGTCAACCGTCAACTTATCGGATCCAGAAGACTTGATTCCACCGTTCCGAGTTTCAGACACTGACGGTGAGTTTGTAGTGCACTAATAATATAATTTATGCATTTCTCGAAAAAGTTTTCATACATAATATTTTTATTTTTAAGAAAATATTTATTTCAAGCAAATAGTACTGCTAATGCTTTCTATGACAAAACTGTTCGGTGTTTTCCAAAGCGCATAGTCATTCAGCTATGTCGGAAGCTTTCTAATTCGCACACATGTTTCACGATTTCAAATGTGTCTCGGGAACTAATTTTTGTAACCTCCTTGAACTCTTCACTTTCGTTCGCGTTGATTCTGAAGCTTTTATTAAGAGCTGGAGACCAGTCTCAAATCTCAAAAATCTGAATGGCTTAAATTGAGACTAGAGGTAATCAGATGCTTAAAATTTGAGACTAGCCCCCAAACTTTTATGATATTAGGCCCAGACAAGACGATTCCAAATCCAAATTGAATTACATGTAATATTTTGTTTTGATGCTGAGCTCGAAGCTTCGTTTTCTCACAATCTAATGGGATTTCTGGTCTCGCTCTGAGACAAGTCTGAGGTTGGTGCACCCTAGAATCTCCAGTGGTTAATTGTTTTGTTCAAAGGCGGTAAATGCAAACATTTTATAAATGCGATGATTCTTAATTGTTAATTTACATGCAAATACTTAATTTGATACTTGTCCGAAAGCTCTTATTACGAACCTACACTATTTCTAAGAACAGTAAAATTATGTAATTTGATAATTTTAACAAGTGCTTCATTTTAACTGACCAATTTATGGTTATTTCTCGCTTTATTTCTAGGTGACAAAAAACTAGATCGAAACGAGTTTGCGAATTCCGAATTTTTGTTTCCTGGTAAGTGGAAAAGTTTAATTAATTTTCAGCTTATAAACGTTATCTAAACTATCGACTAAACTAAAAAAAATATTGTCTGCCGTTAGACAGCGGGGTTTTATGTATTTAAATGTAAAAAAAACTTCACTTGCAATTAGTTGCCATTTAATCTGAGAGAAAGTATATTCGCACAAGTTTAAACCCAGTAAACGCTTATACGTGTTCACCATCAAATGAAATACGATTAATTTAAAAAAACTATCATTTTTTATTTTAGAGGAGAACGAGAAAAGAATTCTGGCATCCATTAGCAGAAGAAAGTAGCACCCGGTTCTTCGACAATGACAAAGAATGCGGTGAGTATGATAAAAGAAACAAATCGTTCATGATTGAAGAACTTTGTTTTATATGGTGCTACTACTTCTACTACTGCTCGTGATTTCATTGTAGCTTCGATTCTGTAAAGCCAAAAGAAGTATTCATTGTTTATATCAGGAAATGAGCAAGCAGAACGGATTTATACAGACTATTTCGATAGGCTAATTTTCTAGTTTACTTAAAAAAAACGCTATTAAGCTAATATAATTAAAATATCTTTTTATAAAAAATAAGTCGTTAACTAATAAAAAAAATGTATACTCTGTAACCGATCAATATTTAACTCCGTGGACCTGATCTATAATATTAATATACTGCTCGAAGCTTTCTTAGCACGAAGACTTTTTGTACATAGGTTCTGCTGTATGGCAGTTATTAGTTTTCTGTTGTTGTTTTTTTTATTCACTTGACATGGCTGATAAAACAATACACAAATATTTTAACAATGTAATGTGTACGGGGTTTATTTGAACCTGAACGGGATATTTGGGCTATCAAAACATCAGTGTTTGCCAAAACAAAAACAAAAACTCTATCAATGTCTGCATTCAATAAATTATATTTGCAATTGTAATTTAGTCATAACATTCAGTATTCTAAGTGAAAGTAAATATTATCTTCAAATCTCAGATACATGAATACAGCGTAAATTATATACTGTGAAAATAACTCGTTAATGGTTATGCGTACAAGGAAAACCTTCTGGATTTATCTCTTAACGATTTTTAATGATAAATGCATTAATGTAGACTTAACAATGATTTGCATTTGTTAACTTAATTTATTACATGTGTTGCTATAAATAGTAACAAATTTATGTTACGACCGGAAGCGTTATTTAAGGTCGCAGGGCATTAACTTATGAGAGGCAGGGCCATTATGGATAATGGCCCTGCGATTTTATTTTTAGGTTTTCAATTGTTTTCCGTGGTTTCATAACATTTTATCATTAAAACAAGAATAAATTGTACATACCCGTAAAATATTCCCGATTCAAAATCACTTTTTTCCTTTTTATTTACCATTCATGTGAACCATAACATTCACATAGCTAGCCTAAAAGCCTGGTGTAAAAGAAGCTCGCAGCAGAGGTATAAGAATGAAACACTCCCAAATGATAGCATTTACAGACTCATACCACGATTATCACTTCTAGCATTCAAAGTTTAGAAAATTCCTATCTTTATCCTTGAGTTAAAACAAAAAAAACAAAAGGTATTGTCCAACAACATTGACCTGGCACTCTTGAATTTGACCCTGTAGTCGGCATATTTCGTAAACTTTACGATCTAAATTTAAATTGATATGTTATGTATAACCAATTTTAATAAGCTACAAAATGTAAGAAGTCCGCTTAGCGCAGTCGGTAAAAGTGTTTAAATTCGAGAATAAAGACGTAAACACGTGGGTTCATATTTACCGGACAATCAATTTACCGGATAATTTTTTCCCGACGAATAAACGCTTTATTTTCGTTCGTAAACTCAAATGACGTAGTGGCTGACATCATAGTGCAGAATTTTATAAATGAAAGTGCCCAATCAAGTAAAAATTGAAGTGAGATTAACGTACACATGTAATAAATACGTAAATAAATGGGCAAGCAGTGCAACTCGTCAATAATGGCCCTGCCATATAATAATGTCCCTCGGGCTAAAGCCTTCGGGCCATTATTCATATGACAGGGCCATTATCGACAAGTGGCACTGCTTGCCCATTTATTAACCTATACGCATAGCAAACTTTGGGTAGTCATTATACTTCAATATTTGTCTTTTGTGATATGTTACATATGAAGTTCCATATATAAATCGAGTTGTAGATTTTGCGCAATTGACCGAAACCATGAGAAAATTACGGTACATTATTAGCAAACATTAGTAGAATACAACTCTTTTATTTTTATTTCAGATGACTTGAGACAAAACCGATTCATCGGGTAATCACAACAACACAACAAATGTTTCCCTTAAAAGTAAAGGAACCACTGCCGCAAAGTCAACACTAATGGTGACAAATATGTGGTATAAGCAAAAAAGTGTATCATTTCCGAACAAAAACGATTCTTTACTAATGTCCGCTCCACTGAAAAAGTGAACACGCGTTATTAAAAGTAATTTGTTCTAGTCAAATATATTACCGAAAACCTTTATTGTCTATAAAGGCAGTAATGTGCTGTTACTGTTAGGAGAAATATCCATTGTGAGGAACTCGAACCCGGACCTGAAGACATTTGTGCTGATTAACGCAGCTTAGACATTGCTTTTCATATAAATTTGTTTTTGTTAAGATGTATGTATTTTGCACATGTAAATATTGTTACGAATTTCTTTCAGAGAACTGATTTACAGATTTGTTCCAGACTTGTTGCACAATATGTTGACGATTTCATTTAATAACTTAAGTGTTTGTTATAAATTATTGTTAAATAATATGCTGTTCGTTTGTTTTATTTACCAGATTCACAAGGAATTTTAATTCGGCTGCTCGAAGAATGTCGAGCTATTACTCGAATGTGTCGTCGGCATCGCACTCTGTCCCGCTTTTTGTGTCGCCCTTTCAAAGAAAAGGCGATACATAGGGATCGCTTTGTCCGTCCGTCCGTCCGTCCGTCCGTCACGAAAACTTAACGTTGGCTATAACGTTACCGTTTCTTAATATTTCTTTATCAAACTTTCACATTATATTGCTTATGACAACACAATCGAGATGCCAAATTCTTAAGGTCAAGGTCGCATTTGATGGAGTTATGAACTTAGGCCCCCTTTTTGTACTTGGATTTTGTCAAGAAAACTAACATTGGCTATAACTTTGCCATTTCTTAAGGGATTGCCACACTCCTCCCAACTTTGTTCATCGTTAAAAAGAAATTCTCAAAATCTCAATAACGGCAAAATGCCGTTAAACAAAACTTTGCACAAATGTATGTTATTAATGTATCTTTATTTTGCAGATTGTAAGACACGTTAGAAAAGTCAAGGAAAATAGCGAGATCTAAAAATTCCCTAAATTTCTATTAACATAAATTCACAAAAACTAAACAACACAAAACATCATTTTAAATGCCCACATGAGTAATATGATACTGACAACAATTTATTGTGTCCTCATGATTTACATAAATAAACTTTAGGAGATATTAGCAAAAGTGTGTTTGACCTTCAATTTTCTTGTCACTCCTGGTCGCGTAAACCAATGACAATCACTGATTTCTCTATTAGTAGTTGAAATTTTTTTACAAAGTACACAACATTTTCTTGTCAGTATCATTGCACTCACGTGGGAATTTAAAATTATGTTTTGTATCGCTTAGTTATTGTGAATTTATGTAAATAGAATTTTAAGGAATTTTTAGGTCAAGCTTTTTTTCTTTACTTTTCTAACGAGTGCTACTTCATGCAAAATAAAGATTCATTAGTAACACTCAATTGTGAAAAGTTTTATTGAACGGCATTTTGCCAGTATTGAGATTTTGATAATTTTCTTTTTATCGATGAACAAAGTTGGGAGGAGTGTGGCAATCCCTTAATATTTCTAAATCAAACTTTCAAATTATTATGCTTATGACAACACACTCGAGTTGATGCTTTATTCTTTAGGTCAAGGTCACATTTGATGGAGTTATGCCCATTTTTGTACTTGCATTTTTATTCCGACAAAGCAACAGAGGGCGACACAAGTGTTTAAGGTTCCGCAAACATTGCAAATGGCGAAAAGTGGCTAAATTTTCAAAATTGAATTTTGGGGGAAATACTTATTGCCACCTAGATTTTAGTAAGGAAATGTATTTAGCTATGGATGTTGTAAATGTTTGCAAGCTCAATTTAGTCTAATTCATTCTCTAATTACCAAGCACGTACTAAAACAAAAGAAAAACCGTTTGCATGAGAACTCTGAAATTCATGAACAATATACCAAAGCAACTCATACCTGAAATAAGTATATGCTGGTCTACAATGTTTATTGCCAATTCGTCAAAATAATGTTAGGAGTTTCAAGAAATTCAAGGAAAACTTACTTCCTGGTTGAAAGTGAAAGTGAAAGTAGGAAGTAAGTTTTCCTTGAATTTCTTGAAACTCCTAACATTATTTTGACGAATTTGCACTAAACATTGTAGACCAGCATATACTTATTTCAGGTATGAGTTGCTTTGGTATATTGTCCGTGGATTTCAGAGTTCTCATGCAAACGGTTTTTCTTTTGTTTTAGTATGTGCCTGTTAATTAGAACATGAATTAGACTAAATTGAGCATGCAAACATTAACTACAGCCTTAGCTAAATACATTTCGTTACTAAAATCTAGGTGGCAATAAGTATTTCCCCCAAAATTCAATTAGGAAAATTTAGCCCCTTTTCGCCATTTGCAATGTTTGCGGAACCTTAACTGAACACACATCTAGTATTATGTAACATACATTAAGTTTAATCTAACGAAGTTTTATAGCTACAGTTTTTAAACATGGTTGAATGCACAAACTTGTTAACCATCATATCCAGAGTGTGTACCAAGAACCATAAATCTACCTTATTTTTATCAAATTATGGCCCTTTCGCATTTGCGTCCTTTTCAACTCTAGTACGGTTAAGGCATTGCTTCGATTGTCATTGCTTTGTCAAAGACGAAACAAAAACGGCCCAATGAAGTTTCATCTAACTTTGCACAAATCAATGCTATAAGTGTGATTATTTAAGATACGTTAAGAAAAGTAAGAACAATAACGAAAAATAGTTAGACCTTAAAATCCCTAAAATTAGTAATTTTTCACAAAATAATGCAATACAAATGCCAACATAAGCGAAATAATACTGACAACGTTATCTAAGCTGCTTGAAAAGAACTTTCAATTATGGAGAGAAAATGTATTTATCCACGTTTCTATGTAATTCATCTCATGTATGCTTCAAGGTTATTGGTTGTGAGGATTCACGAAATTCTCATGCAGTGTCATTATATATGGTGTAAACCTTGGATAAAATTCATTCGAGTCGTCGCATTGCTATTGTACAGACATATTAAATATTTCTAATTTCCCGTCCCACCCACCCTCATTTTATGTGTTTGATTTCACCATTTGCGAAGACGGTTAGAACTCCGTTAACAGTTTTGTACACTTTTAGTTGATAGGTAGCAGCTTAATTACCTTATTTGTCTCATTTTGTTTCTACGATTGTTATCAAGATTTGGTAGTTTGCATTAAAAGTCACTTAGAAGTTATGAAAGATAAATTTCAAATGATTCTTTTCGCAATTAGAATGGTTCGTAATTTTTGACGTATCTATCAAACGCTTATCAGAAGCTGCATTGGACTGAGAACATTTTCTACAATTTTATGTGAACAAGCCACTTGGCTGAAAGTTAGATTGTGCGTTCTGTTATTTTGTGTTTGGGTATGTTTGCTTCGATTCTGATCAATCGCCTCTTGGCGAAAGTGTGCGATATATCCTATTGTGTTTGTTTAGACAAAACAATCACTTTACTAAATCAGTAGTTCAACATAACATTGCATTGAACCGCATGTGTTTTGTTTTCATTAGAGGCTGATGTGGCCTTAATCTCGCTACTGGAGTAAAATTTTATGCACACTTGGCGTTTAATTATATTCATTTGCATCAATATTACGTTTCCACTTGGCGTTGTATTAGCGTGAATGTGTTTGGTTCGATTCTCATGGTGTATAACGAATTCCGAAATCGCCACTTAGTCTAAAATTTAAGTGTCACTTGCCAAGAATGGCATTTGTTCGAAACAAGAAAAGCAACTTGACTAACATTTCAGCATATTTCATTGCATTTGCTTAAATGCGTCTTGATTTTAAGTTACCGTGAAAATTAGAAATTGTATAATTTAAATTTTATCTTGATTAAGATCAGTAGTTATTGGAAGAATAATTTGACACGATTTACACGTGGAATTGGATATATTTTCTACGATTAAAACGATAAGGACGAAGAAAACTTCTTGGCGGAGAGTGTAGCATTTTAATTGATTTGGCCAAAATATTTGATTTTAATGGACTGATCTCCCATAACCTGACAAAATGTGAACGATTTAGAGAAAAGATTAGCCACTTCATTTAAAAATAATCGAAAAACGCTTAAAATTAAATTGATAAGCATGATGATTTTTTGGACTGCAAATTTAACCACTTGGCGCTGTTAATTTGACTTAGAAGTGTTTGATTGCATGAACTTAAATAAGGAGTTGTTTTAAACCCGCCAATTGGCTTAAAATTGAAGTGTAGCTTGGTGCTGTTTTGTAATTTGATTTGCTAAGAGAATAGCCGATTGGAATTAGATTGAGGTGTCACTTGGCGCTGTGTAGCCGGGAAATTGTTATGCCGATTGGCGAAGTAGTGCCGATTGGCGCTGTATTTAAATGGAATTGCGTTTTGAAGACTAGCCGATTGGCATGAAAGTGAGTGCCACTTGGCGCGGCATTGGTTGTATTTAACTCGATTATCAGGTTAACGATTTGAGTGATAACTCGCCATGTGGCGTGAAATTGAAGTGCCGATTGGCGCTGTAGTGCCGATTGGCGCTGTGTTATGGAATATTTTTTTGAAGACTAGCCGATTGGCTTGAAAGTGAATGTCATTTGGTGAAATTTTGGTTGTGTTCAGTTTGATTATCAGATGATATTGCCCCTCCTGGGAGCGAACCTCGCCACGTGGCGTAAATTTGAAGCGCCGAGTGGCGCTGTAGTGCCGATTGGCGCTGTGTTGGAATTGTATTGTTTTGTGAAAGACTAGCCGATTGGCTTGAAAGTGAATGCCATTTGGCGCTGCATTGGTAGTGTTTAGTTTGATTATCAGATATTGCCCCTCCTGGGAACGAACCTCGCCACGTGGCGTAAAATTGAAGTGCCGATTGGCGCTGTAGTGCCGATTGGCGCTGTGTTGGAATGGAATTGTTTTGTGAAAGACTAGCCGACTGGCTTGAAAGTGAGTGCCGTTTGGCGCTGCATTGGTAGTGTTTAGTTTGATTATCAGATACTGCCCCTCCTGGGAACGAACCTCGCCACGTGGCGTAAAATTGAAGTGCCGATTGGCGCTGTAGTGCCGATTGGCGCTGTGATGGAATGAAGTTGTTTTTGTGGAAGACTAGCCGACTGGCTTGAAAGTGAGTGCCACTTGGCGCTGGATTGTCTGACTTTAATTGTTCTTAATGTAAGCGAGTTAAGTCGAATGTGAAAAGTTGAATAAGATGATAGGAATGTAAACAAAGACGTGTAGTTAAATTTTGGCGTTTTCTGTTTCATTATTTTAACTTTGGGCGCAGATTATTAGCAAACAATACTGGCTGATTTTCTTTTGAATATGTATAAGATGATGATATTTTTCTATTCAAGTAGGTTCTGGATGATAATAGACATTCATTGCAGCAGGCTCGAGGATTCCGGTTGTGCGGCTTGACACGAACCAAGACGAGGATGCAGGAAAGATGGGCTAATAGACGTTAATGAAATGTTGTCGTTGAAATATAGTATATAGCAATGCAATACGACCATTCCTATTGTACTTGGTGTTTTATTTCTTTTCCTACCTATGAATTACTTGAATATGGGATAAATAATTTATTTTCGTTTGAACGCAGTGAATTAGAAAATAATTAACATTTTTATTTGGTGATCCATTTTCGCGACCAGGAAATTGAAGGTCAAACACACTTTACAAAGTGAGAATGTTTACTATTATTTAACCAAATAAGATAGCTAATAAATGAATTATATAATTTCTAAAACCCTACAGATCTTTAAATGTTTTAATATCTTATCAGGTTAAAACGGGATAGTGATAAGTTTTATAAAAGAATTGAGTAAGTGACGAAAGCATTGCATCATCGCTATGTTATCTTATGAGTGTGTAAGATAAAATTTTCGTAATGGGTTCGGAAGTCTGATAAATATTTATATATTTACAGAGAATATGAGAATTTATATGACACAATAACAGAATTTACGCTATAACTAGCTTATCTTATATGTACGAATAGAGGTCTCGTTGAAACCCTCTTATATTGACAACAACTACTCAATTCTATTTTGATCGGTTTGTATTCTGTTTAACATAATAACTATTTTACCAACAATAATGAAACTACTTTCTGGCTTTGTTTTTGAATGTCGAGTATGACTTGAACATATCTATATATTTAATAGCTCTAATAGGCTTCACAGAGGTCTCGGCAATCTCGAATGTTCGGGAAGGCGTTGTGGTTGTCTTTAACATCGTAGCATGCGACCGGCATTTGAGTGCATCGATTTGTAGCGGGTTCATACCGGAACAGTGTATCTGCTCTTCTGCAGTCGCCAGCTCTTGGGGTACCACCAACACACTTCCTTCTGCAAGGGGCCTGACTGTTAACTGTTGCTGCTACAAGCAAGATAACGAGGAATGTACTGATTGCTTTGTTCATTCTGACTGATCAAGACCTGAAAATTACAACAAATATTTAAATAAAAATATAATACAACATCATTTTTTTCTGTGCATGTTGTACATTGTAACTGTAGCGTTTGTTTGTTAAATATGATGTATTTATGACAAATTATATTTACAGAGATGATAACTTGGGCCTTAATTTTCTATTTAGCACGTTCTCTGACTAAATATATTATCAAAACAATAGTTTTAAGCTTCTAGAATAATAAATAGTCACAATGGTTGGTTTTCAAATTATTTCGATAATGATTCTAGTGAAAATATTTGTTTTTCTCTGCGAATTGACTGTTGTGGTGTTATCTAGTGTTTCCAGTATTGTTATTAACGGTCCGAACATATTCGGAATTTTCGAGTAAGTGCAAATATTCAATCGCCATGAAAAGTAAGATAAAGTTAATTATTATAAATGATATTTTAATCATATTGTCATATTAAAACTATTCGATATCGTGTCGTAGACTGAGATGTCAAACAACAGAATTTGCTATTTTAAACATCAAATAATCACATTATCACGTTCATAAAATAGTGTTGACAATAATTAAAAGTTGGGTTTACATTTTAAAATGTTTAACAATTCAGAGTTGGATTTTTTATACTGAACATTCCTACAGTTTTATATCGAAATTATATAACGCGTTTTATTTCACTTCTGTACAGTAACTTGTGCGATAATTATTTTTATTACTAAAAAGATAATGAACAAATAAGTACTTACCACTGCACAACAAAATGTGTATGTGAATGCAACTTTTGCAAATCAGCTCTAGCTTATATAGCGATAGGAAACATGCAACAGAAGGGTTTATTTACTTTTTATACTTTATTTGAAACATCGTTTTCATTATACTTCAGGGTTATTGAAGTGACATTGAAAAATATCATCAAAATCGTTCTCGGCAAATTTAATGCTAGTCCAGGTAAAACCCAGGTCAAAGAGTAACACTTGAATATCATTATCTACATTATATGTTGCTTGCACAAGGGTATTATTGAGAAGTGTTCCAAGATATGCAACAACAAACCATTTGGTTCCAGCTGCTGTATTTCATAAACATTATCCCTGATTACTCCTGGTTGGCCCTCTAACGAAAAAACCTTTCTTGGATATTTCATGTGATTAATATTAACCTCAATGAAATGGGCATAAATGTACGAATCTGAAAAAATGCAATAGTTTTAATTTTATTATGTTGTTCAAATATGTTACTTACATAATATCATGCAACATCTGTGTTAGAAAATATATAATGCTAAAGGGCAGCTTCTGCCAGGATGAGTAGTTGCAATAATTCTTAATAGTGGTTTTAAATGGGGACATGTTTGCTCCCCCGTAAGCAGTTTTGTAGGCATCTGTTTTCGTCATCAAAGTTTTGTTCCAGTTTTTTTACAGTTTGTTTGCACCGAAACGAATTGGGTCAATCGGGATGTGATTATGTGTTACCGATAAAAATTTATTAGGGATGGGATCGAATACCGAAATCACTATTCGAATATTCGTCAGACATATTCGAATATTCGAATTTTATTCGACTTTTTCCGAGTTTAGTTAATATGTCCACGAACCCAATGTTTTCACACTATCCGAAATATGTTATATTTGGAAAGTATATTATCAAATCAGTGTTTGCTGTTCATTTCTGCTAAATATAAGTGCATGTTCAAATTGAGAATATTAGTTTGAATCGAAACCAGTTTTGTTTGTTGTTAAAAATAACGGATATCATACTATACAGAAGAATTGACTTAGACCCTAACAGTCTGAATTTCTGTCTAATTTTAGAACAGCACGAACCCTTAAGAAGGCTCTAGTGACATACCATCTGTTTTGTGATGGTGACATAATTATTGATGATTGTAAACAATGTAAAATGATATCGATGGAAGGACTGTTGAAAATAGAAGGAAAGAGCTCAGACCGAAAACAACATTGAACAGACATTGAATCACTATGGGTATTTCAATAAACTGTCAGCTTGCCAATTACCGTTGTGGGTGACAATATACAGGCGATAATCCGTCGCCTGAGTAAGCAATTAGTCCAATAATTAGGGATGATATAACACCACCTGTGTGACATTTTGTTTTTATTGTCCCAATTGTATACCTATGTCGTCTTGAAATTGGTATGGATGCGATAAGGAGGAAGACAATTAGACGTTTATACCCGGCTAAACCATGAAAACAATAAATAAACTAATGTTCTTGTAATATTCTTTTTGAATGTATAACCTACCTTTAAGTGGCCTTTATGCCGGTAAAGACACATTTTATTACGTACATCTCGAGTAATTTTAATTCCAAAGTCTTTTGAAAGAGATAATGCATGAATATATTTTTAAGAAAAATCTCGAATATTCGAATACCAAAATCGTGTTTGAATATTCGTCGTCAAACCGAATATTCGAATATTCGATCCCATCCCTGTATTTTACTGATAACTGAGTTAACATGTACTATGTACTATGAAATAAGAATAACTAGGAATCATTCACCATACAATATGTTGAAAAAAATTCTAATATATAATTATGTCATTTTGGGTACATCACAATTCCAACCTTCCAACCTTACATCATATGATGTTTCCAGATATGTAAGCCTCTTTCAAATCGCAAATGGGCAATCGCTTACGATCTTTATATTACGTGTTAAGACACTTGTTAAGCGACAACATTAACCAATATTGATCTGATCCACCATTCCAATTACCATCTAACTACAAGAAATAATGAATCTCGAAATTTCCAATAGCTTCTTTGGTGATTGAGTATTTGAGTAAACAAAGAATTATTTCTGGACAAACCCCTGTTATCCTTGGAAACGAGAAATAATCTTCGTGTGAATTCCTCTCGCACTCGGACTCTTTACGGGAGTCTATTACTTCGGAATTACTTGTATAACAATAAAATGCTAGTAAAAATACATTGAGACACGTTAACGTCATAAAACTGAGATTGGAGACCAGTCGCCAATCTCGAGCATCTGATTGGCTGAAACGACTGGCGACTAGTTGGCATTTTAGCCAATCAGATGCTTGAGATTTGAGTCTGATCTCCAGTTTAAGTTTTATGATCTTGGCCCTGTTCACGTGCACAAAGTCAAGAAATTTCGTATTGATCCTAATACAACTATATACAAAAAATTTTAACAAGAAAACACAATCGTATAACCGTTCGACCTAGTTAGTACCCGTTTCATTTTTACAATGAACACTCCATGATAAAGTAAATTATGCCAATATAAGTATGTAAGTTTCATGTGAAGCGTATAAAAATATACAGAAGCAATTGACAAAATACGTGTGTTAGAAACAGAAATTCAGTGGGAAAACAAATGAAATAGTTCTTACAAAAAGGTGAAATATGCATATCAGGAATCGCCACATTCAGAAAAAACAGCCTCCCCACACAGTCAAGAAGAAGAGAGGGAGAGATCATGGTTAATAAAATGATCAGTTTCAACAGAGACACCACTAACAATTAACAAAAATGAGAACCCGAGGGGTAACCGCCTTGGAACGGTCAGTGGCAAATCAAATTGCCACTGGGGGTTTAAACCAGGTTCTAGGGTGCACCAACCTCACACTTCCCCCAACAGGTTCTCATATCACAAAACAAATACAAGTTACAAAATGTAGATGTGTAACTTCAGCTTTTAGTTTCACTCTCTTTTATTTCTTTTACCCCTTTCATCATGTTCTTGCTAATTTGATGCCATGTGCTCTGGTCCCGGTAAGGTCATTGAGTACACGCCATTTTGCTTTACAGTGCTATACTTTTCTTATATTTTATGTGCTTTTAACATTGTCGAGTGGGTGGGTGGGATAGAGTTATTTCACCAAGGCAAGTTGTACTTGTTTGTTTATATGAGAACCTACAGGGGAAAGTGTGAGGTTGGTGCACTCGAGAACCTTGATTAAACCCCACAGTGGCAAATAATTTTGCCACTGACCGTTCCAAGGCGGTTCTTGTATATACATGTAATATACAATTATACAAAATATCATTTTATTGAATCAAAATAAATATTTTTTCCAGTTTCTTTACAATATATCTCTCCCCTTTTAAGTATGCTTTTGTAATATATTTTGCGATTTGTCTTTGTTAATTTTGGAATAAAATTCACAACTGTCTGCAAATTGATTAACACGAATATCTAATATATATTCATAAAGCATTCTTATCTCATAATATTTACACGATATGAAAAAGACTTTTATTTTCAACTAGATGTTCATCACATTATCAATACAATCTATTTTCCACAGCCTCACCTACATATCGTCCAGTTTCAATTCTCAATGGGAGGATTCCTCATTTTAATTGAGCTAACAAGAGCGTTTGTTTTTCTGAAGACTGAAAAGTAGATAATCTTCTGTTTTAAATACATTTTAAAAGTCAAATAATAATGTTCTAAGTTTAGACACTTTAGTAATATCAGCACTCCATGAACATTTAAAGGTCGTTCAGGATTTTTTAACATTTGAAGTCAAATCTTGGTTTGCATTTAGATTTGTTGGTTGGTGAAGGATTCTTAACATGCTAACCCCCATGATTTACAGGGCATGTCACGGAGAAAAGGGTTCGTCGGTTATATATGTTTCCGAAATTTAAGTTGTTACTTTATTAAATTTTGATGAAAAGAAAAACAACATGCAATTATATTTCATTTTCTCATTGCTAATAGGTGATCATCATGGATCACATAAATTCAAACAGTTGGTTTACCGACTGTCAATATGGTTTCAGAAACAAGGGAATATGTCTTTTACATCTTTATGACGTTTTAAATGATTGGGTTTCTAACTTTGATGAAAGTAGACAAGCAGATAGTATCTATCTCGACATCAAGAAAGCTTTTGATAATGAGCCTCAACAGACGGCTTCTATAAAAAAGTTATGGTTTTGGTGACCTAATTTTTGACTGTATTAAAATGTTCTAACCAATCGAAAACAGCGTGTTTCCATAAATTGGAAAATTTTCTGAGAAAAGGAACACCTGGAATACCAAAAGGCTTAGGTCTTTGATCAACATAATTTATACTTTATGTGAATGTCATGCCTGACAAGTTGAAATCAGTACGCAAACTTTTTGCTGATGATTGTTAAATTTGTTATGATATCACTTCTCAAAATGATCAGTTTGAAATTCCGGAAGATTTGAATGTACTTACAAATGTGCAACCTCAAATTTCCTTTCACATACTCTGTAACCGATAAAAGTGCTACTTTCAAGGACTTAAAGAAGTTAAAGAAGAAAATCTTGGAATTACATTTCAGAGTAACTTGAAATTTGACAAGCATACTAGCCAAATAATGAACAAAGCTAATCCAATTTTATGACGTTGTCACTGATCAAACGTACGTTTTCACGTCTAGATAAACACGCGTTTGACCGTTCCAAGGCGGTAACCCAAAGGGTTCATCTTCGTTAATTGTTTATGGCGTCATGTTTGAAATTGATGTTCTTAATCAGACCCCCTATCAATATTCTATTCTGTTTGGCTCTCAAAGTTCCCTTTTCATTTATTATAAACACATGATCTCTTGCTCTCTACTCATTCGCTGCGTGAGGATGCTGTGTTTTCTGAGTGCGACGATTCCGAATATGCATATTTCACTTTTTGTATAACAGTCTTGTTCGGTCAATACTAGACTATGGTGGTTCTGTATGGGGCCAATTGGCAAAGAAATATTTATAAACTTATAGAAAATGTGCAACGTCGCACTACAAAGCTAGTTCCAGAATAAGAAATCTCAGTTAGAAAAGGCCTAGAATGTCTTAATTTGCATACGCTTTATAATATATAGAAGAAACAGATTTGACCTTATTTTAATTTTCAAGATTATAAATCACTTCAAAGACATCAGCTATGAAAAATTCACTTGTGGACACATAACATCGAAAAAAAAATCAGAAGTAATAAATCACTCAAAATGAACACTTTTTCTGCTACAAGTATTGCCCAGTGGAACAGTTTAAAATAAGATACAGCGTGTAGCTAAACAGTTGTAAGTTTCAATACTAAAAAAGTAATATATGCATATCAGGAATCGCCACACTCACAAAACACAGCCTCCCCACGCAGCGAAATGGAAGAGGGGAAGAGAGAGAGAGAGAGCATGTTTGTTATAAGTATGTCAATTCAAATAGGACGCCACAAACAACTAACGAAAAAGAGAACCTTAGGGGATACCGCCTTGGAACGGTCAGTGGCAAAACAAATTGCCACTGGGAGTTTAAACCAGGTTCTAGGGTGCACCAACCTCACACTTGCCCCAACAGGTTCTCGTATCACAAAACAAGTACAAATTGTCTTGGTGAAATAACTCCAACCCACCCATCGGCTCAACAATGTTGCATGCAAAAGCACACAAACATATAAAACATAAGAAGCTAATAGCATTGCAAAGCCAAATGGCGGGTACTCAATGATCTTACCGAGACCAGAGCACCTGAAGTAAAATCAGCAAGAACACGATGACAGGAATAAAAGAAACAAATCGAGCTTCTAGGTTCTTTTAAGAAAAGATTTCCCCATAAACCTTCATAAACTCTTAAACCCCTGCCACCGTCGTGCAACCAAAGAGGTAAGCATAATGATCAACTGTAGATGGGTTAATCACCAGGCCTGCAGAGCGCTGTAAAATATCATGTTTGTAACCTTTCTTTTTAAATTTACAGATGGTTTTTACGAATAACCGGGAGAAATTAACATTGCATTTTATCTTCTTAAGTTTGTAAATTAAATCTCCATAAAAAAACTGGCTGTGAGATACCTTGTTGCAATAGTGATTTTAAACTGCACCTGTATTTATGAATTAGATCTGGGTATCGGCGTTAAAACTTGCAAACGGTTTTCCTTAATTTGTGATACCGATAACCTTGTTTTAATAGTTTTTCTGTAATTCAAAGATTACGTTCATTGAAATCATTCACATCGTTTCAAGCTCTTGAAAAGCGAACAAGCTGTGAGATATAAACCCCGTAAGATGTTGCACGAGGAACATCGCCGTCTAAAAACGGAAAATTTACTATATTAAAATTACAATCATCTCTTTTGTCATATATTTTAGTAGTGACGTAACCATTTTCAATTGACAGATTTAGATCAAGAAAGTTTGCTTGCTTTTCTGAAGTGTTCGCTTTATTCAGCTGTAGTTCTTTAGGATAAATCTAATTAACCAGTGATGGAAAGTGGTTATTATCTATATTTAATAAATCATCAAGGTACCTAGATGCGTTGTTAAAAGCTGTAATAATATCATCTTGATGTTCGGTAGAAAGAGATAACATAAAGTCTCTTTCATAACAGTATAAAAACAGAACAGCAACAAGGGGTGCACAATAAGTACCCATTGGAATGCCTATTACTTGTTTATAAATAGAGGTAACAAGTCTCAAATAAATATTATCCAATAAAAATGTGAGCGCCTGGAACAGGTCTTGACAGGTCCATGAAGTATAATTATCATAAGCACCACCTGTAAAATGCTCTATGTTCATTACAAGCGATAAATGTTTTATTTTCTCTAGCAAAAGTTTTTCAATGAGACTGGTTAGCTTGTCTCTTATTAAATTATGAGGGAGAGAAATATATAAAGTTGAAAAATCATATGTAGACAAACAGAACGCCTGAAAAGTATTTGATTTAAGCTTCTTCAAAACGTCATTTGAATTTTTTATAGACCGAAATAAATTTATACCAGTGGTTTCAAAACCTTTTTCGCGATACCTAATTACATGTTCTTTTATAGCTGTAAGACAAGATGTTAAGAGCACGGATAATTTTGTTGTTGTACAAGAACTAGAGTTTGCAATAAATCTTGCTTTGTACGGTGTTTTGTGCATTTTAGGCAACCAATACATAGTAGGTACTTTGTCTTGTTTCGGCTCAACACTGATTCTTAATTTTGTAATTTGTAGAGTGTGTGCAGCAACAATATCACTCTCAGATGAAGAAGTCAGTATATAAGCATTAGTGCTATTAAGCTCTTCAGACAAATAATTGCCTTATAAATGATATTGTCTCTAACTTGGAGCAAAACCGCATCGTTATGGCGACAGCTACTTACCTGACAATTCCGAACACGCATTCGGTTGAGCTTGAGCCAGGAAAATCCCCCAAAAAGGTTGATCGGATAGCCCTGATGTACTTCATCATCACTGCATGACATCGGTAAAGCATTATTTTACTGATAACAGTACTTACATTAAGATATTTTACAGTGACAGTATATATGAACCGGGCATAGTTAATGATAATTTTATATGTGAAGTTCACATTTCATCGACTTTTTAAACTCAGAAGATTCAATGTATTCAAGGTATGTTTTTTCATAGCGAAATACATAATATAAGTTATTAATAACCAATGTCGTCTGCCTAACCTTGTAACGTATTTAGCCAATAGCGTAAAAATTTCTGGACGAATTATGGGTCATAACTTATTAGTACTATTACTTGGTGACCTTTACAACGTACATCTATTCCGACCCAAAAGAATTATGGGCCCGGCTTCAAATAGACGTTTACAGCGAATGTTGAGTACCATGTGGCCCGGCTTCATATATAGGTTGTTAACGAACGATAGTACAAGCTCAAGGTTATATATAGATCAGATCGATGAGTTGGTGTTTTCTTTTAATCAAAATATATGCGAATTGAAAGTTTATTGTTGTACGCAGTTATAGAAAGAGTGTACATGTAGTAAGAGACATTGTTCAGAAAATTATTCTTGGCGGAATATTGAAGAGTGTTTTGTTTACAAATATTGGCGATCACGTGACTTGATTATGGCGCTTGAGTGTAATCTATATATAATGGTTCTTTGTTTACAAATGTTTCTGATGTTGAAATTGACGGTTCTACAACGCGTTCCACAACTTATACACACGCACATCCTTCAACTTTCAATACCCTTCACCAATTAAAGACAACACCATATTATCAGTTAATTCTTTCTTTGTTTACAAAACAATCCATTACCTGCATGAACTCTGACACCCAACATCAAACTTCCTTTAAATGTCGTCCACATAATTATAACACATCTGTGTTATACTTTTCTTGTTAAAGATTTCTTTTCCCGTGACATGCGCCTACTGTCACGCGGATTTTCCCAAAAAATGTCAGGTATGTTCCTATGTTGTTATCAGATCAGGAAAATGCGTAATTCGCTTTCTAACATATTCTCATACAAATAAGTGTACATGTACGAGCAGTTTAATAACGTAACAACTTTCAGTTTGACATTTGGTTTTGTGTATGCTCATTGTGTATGGTAATTTAGGCGGCGAATGCTTGTCGGTAACAAAGACAATTTCGGCCATTATATACTTTATCATTTATTTGGATGTTTGTATTAAACTGTTGTATTAAGCTGTGCTAAACTTTATGACACCTCTATAACAACTAACGAATCATGTGAATTTATGGGCACGATTAAAACATCAAACCTATAAATTCTAATGGTTCGTGATACGTGCCTACGAAAATATTACTATTTTTTTCTTTAGGATAACGTTGCATGCATATACTGTTACATTACCAATTGGCTTGTAAGTCTAATCTCTCTCTCACCTCAACACACGAATTTATTTTGCATTTAATTATTTTCCATTCCGTTCTTATATAATAATAATATAGCAAAGGGTATAAAACAAATGACAAATATATACTTTGATCAGAAATGTTACATGGTTAAAGGAGGTGCTGGTAAGAGTTTTGGGTGGTTCCCCTCCAAACATTTTATTTGTTTTCAAAAAAAAACGCTTTTATTTGTTAGGGATAGGGAGATGGAGATGGAGCATTTCGGTCCCCCAGCAACAACGCCCCCATCAAGAAAAAATGTTTTTTTTCTTTTTTTTCCAAAACGTATATCAGTAAAAAGAATTTGGTGTAGGCTGTAGGGTTGGAGAAGGATAGCATGATATCAGTAGTGACGGCTCACAAGTACCCGCAACTTTTTGTGGGGATGAAGATAGAGCAGGGTAATAACCCCATCCATTTTTTTTCATTTCTCACTTTCAAACCAACACACTTTTTGTGGGGGATACCACAACCCCGCCCCAAATCAAAAATGTGTTAGTTATTTTAGGGTGCTCTCCCTTACTCATTAAAGATAACCGAGGTGCTTTATTATATCTGCTTGCTTTATTTCCGACTCTTCGAGTATTCGAGCATGCTGCTGATTCCGACTGGCTCTTGTTGAATTGATAAACCTACTTACTGTCATGAGCAGTATCTCAAGTGTGCTGAATTCTAAAGGACTCGGATATCGTTCAAACAATGCCAACGTTAGACAAATTTCATTCTCTGGGAAATCAAACTGCCATTTAAATGTCTAACTAGACTAGACTATATATTTGCTAATACTACTCGTGCGGCTGTTAAGACCAATTAAATTATTTCTGGGGGAATTCTCAGAGACTCAAAAATCGATGCGAGGTGCGAGGGCATAAGAATAGTGTTGTTGTAAATGTGTGTGAGATATTTACGGAGCACATTTAATAGGAATAGAACTGAACAGGTACTATTGTAACATACGTTTATTGTTTAAGTGCATTTTTATTCTTTATAGTCTGATATATACTACCAATAATTTCAGGGCCACTTTTGTAGTCTGCAATTTATTATTGTTTAGGTAAACATGTTGAACAGTTCATAATTAGAACATTGAGTTTTGTTTGTATCGTTTACTTGATAAAACCAATAAACGAGTCATCTGAGTTGAAGTATTGAACATTAGTGTAAAATCATAACAGCGGTAAAATTTACAGACTGCAAAAGTGGCCATTATCAAAATTTGAGTAGTATAGTTGATGCGAAAACTGATAAATGGAATTGTTATCTATTCATTTTAAGAAAGAAGTAAGTGATAATCTAATTTAATAAATTTGTAACCAGAACATCATATGCATTAGTAGTATCCGCAATATAACCAAATACTTCTTCTTCTTCTTTTTCTTCTTCTTCTTCTTCTTCTTCTTCTTATTATTATTATTATTATTTCTTGTTGTTTTTGTAAAAGCATTAGAAGTTACGTGTTGTGTAGATATTTTTATGTAAATAGAATGAGGTCAATGTATATTTAAATTTAAGATAAGAAACATATGCATTAAGCAATACAAAATTAACCATGCGATAAAGAGGCAACATATATATTAGAATATTTGCCCTATGATCATCCATAGCTGCATACCACATAAATCACCATTCATAAATAAACCAGTGTACGAGCGTGACAGTAATGTACAAAGCTTTCTCAACCTAATAATGATAAGACATCATTCAATTTACCGAGCAAAAATGTCCAGGAACCTGATGTTGCCGCTATCCTTAATGAACTGTATGAGTATCCACGTCTGCATTTGATAAATAACTCAAGACTTTTCTTGTCAAAACAAGTAGAATGTTGAAGCTGAGCAGCAAGTCGCCGCGAAAGATTTCACGCAGATAATGAGAATTTAACACTTAAATGGAACTATGCAATGAAAAATTCGCCTTGCGAGGAATCGATCCGAGATCGCTTGATTGCTAGTCCGACCAACTATCTGTACACGAACATAAAATGCAAGTGATAACATTGCACATCAATATATGATATATAGCTACAGTTCTTCAGTCATGTCAATACCCAGAAAATTATATTATCTTCGACTATTTTTTTTTATTTTCTAACATTTCCTCTTATGTAATAATACTAAAAGAATGGGCAAGTCATAAATATTCCTACCATGGGTATTATTACTCGACGAGTCGGAAATGAACTGAGTCTTCCTGTGACTTTATAATCCTGAAAATAATACAGTCATCCACAAGCAGACGGAAACTGGAAAAACAGACGCGTATAGATCACTTATGTAGAATAGAAATGAAGCAGCCCTAAGGCGGACCCTAAGACACACCAGTTATCAAATTTTAGACATGCTTTTATTGATAATTGATAATTGAGCTAGGTCCAAAATTTGGTAAGAATCAGTAGTGAAAACAGTAGTGAAAACAGAATGGAACTGTTTATTAGCCATAGTCGGGTTTGAAATGGCACAATATCTACAATATCACATGTTCTGGTAAAGTCTTTAGTTCATTTTGTTTTATTTATCATTTGCCTGAGACAGAACATGTCAGCAAAATCTAAATGTTTGTTACATTATTCTGGGCGTGGGGCACCTGAATTTACATGTTTTTTATTTCCAATTTATATCGCCTAGCTTGAGATCCCCGCCTATAACAGTGTTATTATTTAGTTGTTTGGTAAGACAAATGTGTACTTTTAAATTGATTTATGCATTTGCAACACTTATCAGGCCTATATGAACTACAAATTTCCGATGGGTGGGTTGGAGTTATTTCACCAAGACAACTTGTACTTGTTTTGTGATACGAGAACCTGTTAGGGCAAGTGTGAGTTGGTGCACCCTAGAACCTGGTTTAAACCGCCAGTGGCAATTTGTTTTGCCACTGACCGTTCCAATGCGGTATCCTCAAAGGTTCTCTTCTTCATTTATTGCTTGTGGCGTCCTATTTGAATTGGCATACATAAAAAACATGCTCTAACTCTCTCTTCCTTTTTCGCTGCGTTGGGAGGCTGTGTTTTGTGAGTGTGGCGTTTCCTGATATGCATATATTACTTTTTCATATCTCGGCAATCTGCACGGAATCGGATATTACAATCCTCACACAATATTCCTCGATCTGGGTGACATTTTACCAATTAATTGCAGCTTCCACTGGTATCGGAGATGTCTGCATCCATGTCGGACTCCGTATCGAGCTGGAGGTTATAAACCTGAGTTTGGAAACCAGTCTCAAATTACAAGCGTCGCCATTTCAGCAAATCAGATGCTTGAGATTTGAGACTGGTTTCCATGCTCAGTTTTATAACCTTGGGCACTGAACAAAAGTATGATAGAAAATGAAACAAAACTATGCGAGTATCAGACGATTCTCTCCTAAGACAATTTTCTTAGTAGTTATCAGACAACAGCACAGTCCAAAATAAATTATTGGTATCAGATGGATGGTCAACTATATTTCAGAAATGGTTTTATAAAGGCATCTGCCTTCCAAGAATGTTTTACTCAAAGACTTTTTGAGTAGGTCTAATAACTTTTTCATTCTCCTGGTGGCCATTTGTTTGTGTAATTGAACAGTTTGCAAGCTCATCACTCGTTATATGAAGAATTGCGAATCTATTCCCACCACACACAATACACAGAGTATACCATGCAGATATCGCAGATAACACGTTTTAAGGGAAAATTTGGAATATAAAAGAAAGAAAGTAAGATCGCAAACATATCTGAAAAATGCGAACTGATCCAATTCATAATATAAAACGGAAATTTTCGGGATAAAAATTCCTACCCTTTGTTTTAAGGTTTCTCTTTTTATCAATAAAGATTTGTATTTAAGGTTGAGAAGGTAGCTAAAAGTCAATTGTTTTTGAAAGCTAGGTTAACCCCTACGGCATTTCGACCTTCAACACTATGTTCGCATGACTCATTTGTGCACTTTTGTACTTTATAGGATGTCTGTGGAAAGAGGTATTTCTTTGGAAAAAGCCATGAAGGTAATTAAGTGTATGTTTTTCTCACTTTTTTCTGCTGTAGACAACAATCTTATGTTTTAAAATGTCTTAAATGGTTAATGTTCAACACATTAAATAGAGCTTTTACAACGGCCTCGATTGGGCATAAGTTTAAAATATGAAATTTTGTCGATGTTCACTTTTCATTAAAAAAAAATCGACACTTACAGTACACGTTTCAGTTTATTACTTGATGTAACATATGAAAAGGAACAGAGAATCTATTAATATACATATGTAATCACATCTGATTCCCACCGTAGCCAAAAAGAAAATAGATAATAGAATGATGTAATAAACAGCTTTATTTTGGAAAACATGCATTTGATTTGATTTTATTGGCGTCATGTATTTCTTTCAAGAAATGACGGAAACGTCAAAGGGTTTCTAATTGGTGCTTCGTATATTTCAGGCTTTGGATAGTATAAAGACCAGCTACGAGGTGGTGAACGGCCGATTAGAGATCATCACACCTGATCGTTATGTGGAAACTTACGAAATTATGGAACACCATTTCACACCAGATGAACCGCTTTGCAGATCGTTTGGGGTTAGCTGGCACGAAGACTTTGAACGAGCCACCTATGAAAACCTCAGAGACAACGTTTCCATTTGCATGATATCAAACGAAACGGACGAAATCATGGGAGTACGAGTGATTGGTATATCGAAGAAATCAGATCCCGACGATTTTTACACACAGTTTGATTATGAGCCATTAAGAGAATTGTTTAAATTCCTTACTCATAAAAACAAGGAACTGAGGTTCGACGAAAAGTATGGTGTGGATGAATGGATTCATTTCTTTACCCTGGGTGTCAACAGAAAATACCGGAGAATGGGACTGGGAGGAAAGCTGCTCGGTGCCGCGGTTGCCATGAGCCGTGAATTAGGGTTCAAAGCTATCAAAGGTGAAGGAACTTCCAACTTCTCACAGCGTATATATGAGAAACAGGGTTTTGAAATTCTTGATACGATGCCACATAATAGTTACATGTATAAAGGTCAACCAATTATAAATGGAACAGGCGAGCACACGATGACCAAAATTTATGGTTTGAAATTGTAAATGTATCATATTAGTACGTAACAGGATTTTAAAAGCTTATTTCGTTTTACAGTTTAATAAAGTGTTTATGTCATATAACTATGAAATTATTAGTAAATGATATTAAATAACCGAATGTTTCACAGCTTCTTGGCCGAATTTTATGCTCAGTTGTACACTGGTGAAGCATGAATAAACATCGTTAATTATGCTCCCCTGAAAAAAAATCCCAGGAAGCATATAATCGCTGGTTCTCTCCGTCCAGCTATTGTTCGAGCTATTTCTCAGCAACTACTGGCAACAATGAACGTAATCTTTGCATAACAGAACGACAATTTTAAAACAAGGTAATCGGTATGACAAATTAAGGAAAATCTTTTTTCAAGTTTTATCGCAGACACCCAGCTCCAATTAACAAAATACAAGTGCAGTTTAAAATCACTTTTTGCAACAAGTTATTTCACAGACAGTTTTTATTGAGAATGAATTTATAAACTTAAGAAAATAAAAGGGAATGTATATTTCTCCATATTTTTCATAAAAATCATCTGTAAATTCAAAAAGATAGGTTACAACATGACATTCAACAGCGCTCTGCATGCCCGGTGATTAACCAATCTACAGTTGATTTTTTGCCGAACTGTTTGGTTAAACGACGGTGGCAGAGGTTAGAGTTTATAAAGGTTTATTGGGAAATCTTGTAAACGAACCAGAAAGCTCGATCTGTTCTTTTTTCCTTGTCATCATTTTTTTCTGATTTCTCTGGTCTCGATAAGGTCATTGAGTACCCGCTCTTTTACTTTAAAATCCTATTTGCTTCTTATATTTTATATGTGTGTGTGCTTTTGCAAACCACATTGTCAAATTGATGGGTAGTTGGAGTTATTTCACCAAGACAACTTGTACTTGTGTGTTCATATGAGAACCTGTTGGGGCAAGTGTGATGTTGGTGCACCCTAGAACCTGGTTTAAACCCCAAGTGGCAAATTGTTTTGCCAACGACCGTCCAAGGCGGCAACCCCTCGGGTTCTCACTTTCGTTAATTGTTTGTGTCGTCTATTTTGAAACTGATCACTGTATAACCATGCTATCTTCTTCTCTCTACTTTTTGACTGTGTTGGGAAGCTGTGTCTGTTGGATGTGGCCATTTCTGATATGCATATTTTACTCTATTTAAATTTTCATTATCAATTATTTCAAAAACTGAAAAAGCGCAAATCTGTTAGGAGATATAGGTCATGAGTGCGCTTGGATCTGCAGTTTACCAGTATCAGATTAGTGCATCTTTTGCAAGTTTTAGTGCAAAACCTTTTGCAAGTTTAATCGCCGATACCCGGATTTAATTCAAAAATACAGGCGCAGTTCAAAATCACTTTTGCAACAAGGTACTTCACAGCCACTGTTTTATGGAGATTTAATTTACAAACTTAAGAAAATAAAAGGCAATGTTAATTTCTCCCGGTTATTCGTAAAGACCATCTGTAAATTCAAAAAGAAATGTTACCAATATGATATTTTGCAGCGCTCTGCAGGCCTGGTGATTAACCCATCTACAGTTGATCATTATGCTTACCTCTGTTTGCACGACGGTGACAGGGGTTTAAGAGTTTGTAATGGTTTATAGGGAAATCTTGTTTTAAAGAACCTAGAAGCTCGATTTCTTTCTTTTATCCCTGTCATCGTGTTCTTGCTGGTTTGACTCCAGGTGCTCTGGTCTCGGTAAGGTAATTTAGTACACTCCCATTTCGCTTTTCAATGCTATTAGCTTATTATGTTTCATATGTTTGTGTGCTTTTGCATGCAACATTGTTATGCTGATTTGTGGGTTGGAGTTGTTACACTAAGACAACTTGTGCTTGTTTTGTGATATGAGAACCTGTTTGGGGCAAGTGTGAGGTCGGTGCATCCTAGAACCTGGTTTAAAACCCCAGTGACAAAATGTTTTGCCACTGACCGTTCCAATGCGGTAACGCCTCGGCTTCTCACTTTCGTTAATTGTTTGTGGCGCCCATTTTGAAACTGATCATTGTAATACCATGGTCCCTTTTGCTATCTACATTTTGGCTGTGTGAGGAGGCTGTGTCTGCTGGATGTGGCCATTCCTGATATGCATAATATTTCACTTTTCTAACGAGGAGTATGAAAATTGATTCCAAATGACGATTCCAATATTAAAACTTTGCGTTCTAGTTAATGGGAAGGTATCTAAACAAAACAATAAAAAGTGAACATGAATGTGTAAAAAATAAATATTTCAAATAAGATACAACACACAATAAACGAAAAAGAGATTCTGAGATTTAAGTGGCACAATTGGTTGAATCTCAGTAAAATCTTTTATTGATTCAGACAGTTTGCGGCAGCGATAGTTGTTAACATCTATTTGTTCATGTCCTAGTTCTGTTATTCACATGGAAATGTCAACTATAGGGCTGATAC
The DNA here is from genome assembly GCA_038501625.1 of Corbicula japonica. Taxonomy (NCBI): domain Eukaryota; kingdom Metazoa; phylum Mollusca; class Bivalvia; order Venerida; family Cyrenidae; genus Corbicula; species Corbicula japonica. The sequence goes on from JAZAYU010000079.1 coordinate 2,987,503, forward strand.
ACAAGTATCTGCGTGTAAGGTAGAAAAATCTTCAGTCCCGTTTCAAATTCAATACCCGTTACTCGATGTCAAAGCTCAGTATTCATGTACATGGTTTTTCTGAACAATTTGAAATTTGTATAATATTCCATTTATTCATATACAGTCGAACCTCGATAATTCGAACTCGACGGGACCGGGAAAAAAGTTCGAATTATCGGGGTGTTCGAATTATCGAAGGTCTGTCGGCCGGCGGAAGTGGATATTTTTGTTCATGTTTTTAATGTCTGTTTATCTACATTATCTCTTGTATGTGAAATAAAAGACAAGCCAAATATTTCTTATTTATTTTTATTTCAAAACTATATATGCATGTTTACATAATTATATACATGTACATGAACATAACTCGAATACATTTTGTCATAAATAATATACGTAGTGAATGATAACACAAATCATAAATCACCAATCTTCACGTCACAGATGTTTAATTTACAAACTTTACCATGCTAGTTTGAATGGCCGCCCGCCTTACAAAGTCTTTTTCATCATTAGAACATTGTGCATCTTGCACAACATGCTTAGTTCACGCTCACTATTATCCTGACATTCAAAGTACCGTCTCATCGTTTCACAAGCACTTATCGCTTCTCGAAGAGAGATTAAAATTAATTTTGGTCTTCGTTTTATACACAATCATAAATCATAAACAATTATACTCGCTCAATTTTTGTTTGCAAATTTAGTTTGCAAGTCTTAATTATTTAAAATTTTCTTTAATTATATTTCTGATCAGATTTTAAAGAGATCAAATAATTTAATATTATTTGTTTGTAACAGGTATCGCGTTGCTTGAATTGTGTCAGTTTCACAGCGCCGCTATTGTTATCCGCTTGAAGTGTGAAAACTTTAACATGTCATAATTTTGAGCGATATATTTCAAAGGTGTTCGAAATATCGAGAGTGAAATTAATAGAAAATCAAAAGGACGGACGGGACTTTGAGTTGGAAGTTCGAAATATCGGGTGTTCGAATTATCAAGAGTTAAATCATATAAGGTATATAGGCGTTTTGCCGGGACCGAGATAGGAGTTCGAAATATCTATGGTGTTCGAATTATCGAAGTTCGAATTATCGAGGTCCGACTGTATACAGAAACCTTAGATTACGAGACATGGTAGTAACACACTTCTTGGAAGAAATGTTGCTAGGCTTTGAAAAGTCACCCTTCTAATAAGGTGATCAACAGATGTTTTATGACATATTCCGCACTTCAGTCGTACATATCTTGTGCACCCTATAACCAGTGGGAAATCGTTTTGCCACTGACTGTTCCAAGGCGTTATCCAGAAAGGTTTTTCTTTTCGTTAATTGTGTTAGGCTGGTGTCTTATTTGAAACGATGTTCTTATAAACACATTCTCTCTTTTCCTCCCTCCTTCCTGGCTGAGTGGGTGCTGTGTTTTGTGGACGTGGCAATTCCTGATATGCATATTTCATATTTTAGTACTGGTTACTGCCCTAGTTAACGCTATATTTCTATGTATGCTCATCATGCCTTAGCCTATCACAGGCCTACTACAAAAACTTGCAGGTTGACCATGAAATTTTGCTTACAGAGCGTTTTTGTCCTCTCTTTTCATTAAATTCAGTCTATTATTATGTAAGCGACAGTTCATTTTATACAAACAAAACGATTCATCATGAAAACGCAATATGCATGCTAAATAGATATTCTTAACACTGCTTTTCCTGTCTGTTAATTGTATTTAAAACTGTATATGAGAATTTGAAAGCAAGGATACAAGTAGAAATAGTTCAGTGGTAAGTGACAATTGATTTTATAGATCAAGTCGGAGCTTTACGCAACCGTCCTTAATAACATCAAAGAAGACGTTAGGTGGCTTATTAAGTTCTTTTGAATCAGAAGTACCATTTAATTTTAAGCAGGTCAACAGAATTGGAAAATGTGATAATTAATTTGACTTAGGTTTAGAAATATTTGAAACTATGTGAAGTATAAGCAAAAGACAGTGCTTAATACGCATAATCTGTTAAATTAGTTAACTAACAATAAGTTCCAAAATAAAAACTTGTCAAAATAAATGTTCTATGGATATACACTCACCCAAAGTTCTAATTGGTCACTTTTTGTCCGTACTTTTTATTAGAAATACATTGACTTAACTATTGATTTATGATCTTTTGCCAACAACAGTCTTCAATTTGGGCTTTTATCTTTATCAATTAACTTTAGAACAGTTTGGCAAGAGCTATCCTAAACTTTGCTAAAACGCACTTCATGCAATAGAAAGTAAAGCAGCTAGACAATTGCTCTTTAGAATTGCTTGATTTGTTTTTAAAGGACCCATCGTTTCTAGAAACTTATTAATCAGCAGAAGTTTAAGTAAAGAAGTCACCTTAAAAGAACTAAATTTTGTTATTACCCCCATTTCAATATAGACCGTTCTAATTTTGACCCTGTGGTGTAAGTATATGGTATTGGATTCATTTAAGAAAACAATCAATAAAGATCAAAATGACATTTAATTATTGATTCCAAAACAAAACAATTCTTTTCACAACCTCTCTTGACAAGAAACGAAACTAGCATAAATTGTGAACATATACAATTTATGACCGATTAGAACTTTGGATGAGTGTATTAACCAAATAGATGAGAAAGGAAATTTGAAAGCCACAGAACTCGACATATATCAAAATATTGCAGGGTCTGTGTGATTGAACGTGATCATGAGAAGAAATGGAAAGTGCATATTATTGTCCACGCCGCCTAGCCCGCGGTTGAATAATGACAATTGTTTAAATTTGGTTTTAAAAATTAAGCTGTACGGTTTTTAAGACAGTTGTCACTTGTACATCACATGGGTCGGTGAAGTTGATACATATGTCATGAAAGTAGGTCGTTTATTAGAAAAGGAATGTTCATAGTGCTAAATATATTAACATTGTGCGAAATCTAGAGTTTAAGTCTTGCAGTTAATTATAATGTGCATTTTTCTACCGTTTACTAAACTTTAATGCATTTAAGGCCAGCATATCATACAAGACGTTTTAAATACATAAAGGTTATAACAGTTTCATATATATTTTATAGGAAATGGACAACAATGGCATTCTTAATAGCCAAACCTCAGCAGCAAGAAATATGAAAAGAAAAAGACCGAGTCTCATAAAGCGTGCATTGTCAGTGCCAGTGTTTGCCGACCTTTCATCCAACGAACCCTTCCCAAATGCTAATGTGCACAGTAACAGGTTCGAATTTGGTGCCGGGGAGCGACTAAGCGAAGATATCAACAAAAACGTGATCAAAAGGCGCAGCGTGATTAGCGAGGACTTTCTGAGAAAGAGGAGCCTTATACCTAAAGTCCCAGAAAACTACATCAGTGACTTGAAGAAACAATTCCACTTCTATACAGTTATTAATAAGACAAAGTTGTCAGGTGCGTAAACGTCTTTCTACTACAATTAGCGATACAACTAACTGTAGCCGAAACAGACCAAACTGTTGGCTTGTCTAAAGCATTCTTCACTTTCGGTTTGTTTATACGTTATGTTTATTTTTGGTTCCACTGTTTCTCAGCATTTTTGCAATCCGCGGTATTCCAGCGTTGATTCGTGGTTTTCTTCCATTATCTGCCATAAAGTCGCTTCTATAATGACTTTTTTTAGTTCGCTACGGTTTTTGCTTTACTGTTGGAGAGGGTATGCCATACATAGCTTCCATGTATGAATTCTTCCCATTTCCGAAAGACTCGGACCTAATTGTCATTCATGAATTTTGTAATGAAGCAACAGAACCCGCTTTAAAACGCATACAGAGCGTTTTTATCTTTCTTCTTAAGTAATGGCCGAACAAGGACATCAAAGGCCGAACGAGAATTGTATTATAATTTTCTGAAAAATAGTCTACAGCGTTGTGCCTACTTGGGAATTAACCCATGAACAATTGTTCGTTATGCTTACCTCATTGTTTGCACGACGGTGGGAAGGGTTTAAGAGTGTATGAAGGTTTATAGGAAAATCTTTAAAAAGAACCTAAAAGCCCGATCTATTACCTTTGTCCCTATCATCGTGTTCTAGCTTATTTTACTGGTTTGAGTAAGGTCATTGAGTATCTATCTGTTCGCTTTGCAATGCTATTAGCTTCCTATGTTTTATATGTTTTGTGCTTTTGCATGCAACATTGTCGAGTTGATGGACGGGTTGAAGCTAACTCACCAAGTGTGAGGTTAGTGCACCCTAGAACCTGTTTTAACCACACACGCCCAGTGGCAAGCTGTTTCCCGACTGACCGTTCCCAGACAAACCCTCGGGTTCTCATTTTTGTTAACTGCTTGTGGTGTCTATTTAAAAATTGATAACTGTATCACCCTTGCTGTTTTTTCCCTCTCTACTTATTTTTTTGGCTGTGTGGTGAGGCTGTTTTATATGGATGTGGCAATTCCTGATATGTATATTTTTCTTTTTATTGTGATTCAAAAGTAAAAATATAATTATAAATTTAATGAATTGCAAAAGTAGTAATATGTATACTATAGAAACGGTGCTTGTTTGGGACATATGCAGCAAATGACAATATTACAAGGAAAATTAATTTCATAATTAATTAAAATCTTATGAATATCTTATAAATGAAAGCACGTTGCTTTTGTAAATTATTAATAAAATGAATTTTATATAAAAAAAAAGGTCTTAAGTGTACCGTGGCTTTTAACAGGGGGAAGAACGTGGCCCCTGCTTCCGAAGATATTAAGTGAAGACAACATTGTTCTCGCTTAACCATATTCGGAAGCAGTGCCACGTCCTACCCCTGTTTAACTATAACCCAATCTTCATAATATAAATATTAAAAACATCCTAGATAAAGAAAGATTTAAAATATCCATAATCAGTTTCTAAAATAGTTTTCTTCCAAAGATTCATACTAGAAATAGAGGAAAAACCACTGAACACGACAAAACTGAAAATACTGAAGGCTCGGTTCGATCGAGTCTGTTATGGGCAGTAATGTAAATGCACATTTACTGGCCATGCCGTCTAGCCAGGGATTGAGCGCAACTCAAAATTTACGCCAGTAAACAGTAAGATTGATGTTTTTTACAAATATCCGAGGACGTTTTGACTTGGGAACGTTTTGACTTATATGCCCATTCCAAAATGTAATACCTAGTAAAAGCAATGCTGCACATTACACCAATGGCCACACATGTAACAGATACATTTTTCGTTACTGGATTGAATGCTGTTTTCTTTTGCTTAAACAATGTCCTCCGAGATTTGAATTTATGGTTTTAATAATATTCAAACGTCAATTTTTTTCAGCTGACCTGTTTAATTCAAAAAATGTCTATACGCAGATTTTACAATAAATGAATACATCCATCGAAACTTTGTAAGATATTGTTTTAACAAATTTATTGAACATAATCGTAATTCAACAAATTCATATGCAGATTTTACAATAAATAAATACAAACATCGAAACTAAAAATACAAATCTTTTGGGTGTGATATTAGTTATTAAAACAGAAAATTTATCGATGTTTTTCCCTGAGTTAACTGTCTTCTTCACTATTCTTTGTCCAGTTTGTGTCTCTTCAGTCTCGGATTGTAGATGTTCGAGACAAGTTGTACTGATCTCCGATATCTAAAATATTTGGTTAAATAGATGTCTTCTATCGCAAGCTGCAAACACCCTCGCTTGAGTCGACCTGTAGGATTGTCTCTTAATTTTCTTAAGCCGCATTATTTTTCTCTAACAACTGTAATATTTTCTTCTATGACAGTCGACTCTTCCCTTAGTTTTTTTACAAGAAGTCCGGAGCGACCCCGGCTCTGGAGTTAAGTCTGTTGTGCCAGCCTGTGGACTTAAACACGCAAAGTAAAGAAGCTTTCAACAATAAAACACCGGTCGTTTCAAGTCCAGAAATAGTTTTTGTTCATTGCCATTGCGAAAAAGGACGGTTAAGTTTCTACCAATTCTTGAAAACCTCTTTAGTGATTCACAATTTAATAACTTACCATAAACACGCAAAATTGAATTTGCCAGAAAGATGATTGCATCCAGTTGATATGGATATATTCCAACAAAGGCTCAATGTAGTCCGATGAAATGACTGATCGTAGTGCATCGAAAGTGGATTGTTCTGTCGGAATGAAGGGAAGACTCGGTTGATATCTGATAAAAAAAATGTGGGTGCTTGCGATGCTATAATATTGGCTGGCTAATCCAATGTTCAACAAACAGAACAATTATAATGGATTTCAATTGTAATATGACTATTTGACTAAGAGACTATTTCCTCTTTATCGTGATTCATATTTTGATATTATTGTAATTGCGTTTACCTGAACGAGAAGCCAAACTGCTTTGCCCCAACGGAAGGCATACTCTTGAAAGGATACCGGTAGTTGTCTGTCCTAGAACACCACTCGCAATGCCTTCCATATAGTCTTTTATAATCTAGCAAGACATCATCTAAACGATATTCGCCTCAAGAGGCTAGGATTAGACATGACTCTGAATTACAGGACTTTCATGAATATCTTATATATAATTTGTTTTATTTTACGCCTTATTAAGTTTACCATCTTGGTGACTAGAGCAGTCAGATATCAGGACAGATCGGGTAGATCTTTTGAGTTCGCTCGAAAATGCCAGTCGCACTCCAATACACCTGCAGGACATTTTACCGTTTTGTTTCTTGCAAAACAAATCTATGAACGATACCGAATGTCTTTTCTTGTTTGCTACAAGAAAATAGCTTAAATGTCAATAAGTTTCTGAATATTCTGAATGGCCGAGCTGTCCAGAGATCGAAAATAAAATGTACCTTTGTTTAAATTACAAAATTTAATTAAATTAAATTTAATTAAACATTTCAACTAGCGAAAATGTCAATTAGGTAAATTCCAAATCAAATATAAACTTGTTACTTCCAATTGAGCCTTCTGGTGTGTAAACTTACTTTTCTAAAATGTGGTTGGGTTGTCGGAAAGAAATATCGGCTGAATAAGAACTTTTTCCAGTAATCACCGATATTTCTGATATCGCCATGTTATCTGCCTCTTCATGGCGACTGAATTGCGGTAAGATATGGCTGTCCTTGGCCACCTTGACATGGCCGCGATCCCTGGTACCACCATCAGCCTCCTCGGACACAACAAACGTCATATTAAGCAGCAATGATGTAGAGAAACCAGAAATGAATTGACAACAGTAAAATCTCCACATGCACGAGATACTTCAATATTTGATACGCTACTAGCTCTACTATCGGACTGAGAGAGAAATAAATAAAATAAATATGTCACCAGTATATGATATACTGCCAATATTTTCAGCCTATTAAATTCAAACGTAACCAACACTTTGCATCTGTTGAAGTTGTTTGAATTACATTACGTACGGTATGTCGAAGATCTATTGTATTGTTTTATCTCTCAGCGGATCGGAAATGTCAACTTAAAGTTCATTTAAAATACCTTTATGTGTCTCCAGTTGTCTGACCGAAGAGGTCAAGGTCTGTGACGCACTAAGCAGCGAATTTGAAACAGTGAAATCTCCAAATCCAGGTGCTTCTGTGCTTGACACATTACGCCCTGACTATAATAAAGATACGTGATGTTACGGTATAATTATAATTTATTCCAGTCTATTTTGAATTACTTTTATCTCTTAGCTCTTAGTCGAAACATGGAGTGGCATTGTCGACAAAAATGTATATGACCTCATCGTGCACCACAGCGTCCTCATTTTCTCCGGCTTTCGACAGTTTTATTCTGTAAGCGCAAGGACGGCAAATATACATAATATCGTCTCCAATTTGCACAATAAACAAATTTGTATAATTTTATTTTTAAAGCAGGTTATCATTATATCATACAACCGCTAAAGACAATATTATATAGGAAACTTAATATCATAACGCTAGCCTTCAGCAATCTATACATTTGTATGATATATTACTATATCTGTAAATTAACAAATAAATTATATCGAAGTAAAATTTGATATTGAATTAGTTGCAAAATATTAGAGCATTAAACGAATTGTTTTCATTAAATTGTGCACAGCTGAATAAGTTCGGTCTCGCAGGTGCGATGTAACCATCGGCCGCAACGGTCACAAGCAACAGCGTATTTTCGCATTCGTACATGCTTGTAACACTTTATGCACGAAAAAAGACCATTTTAAATTTGGAACTAAGACAGCAATTTGACGCATTTAACACACTATATTTTATTTTCTTCTTTTACACCTATTATTACTATATTATATTATATTACTTGAAAGTTTCAGTATAATAACTGCCAAATAAAAAAAACACGGATGTCTCACAGCGGTATTCTGACTGTATTCGATTCCCCGTTATCATTTAAGCTGTGCTGATAATTTGCCAACGCAATTTGCCACTAGGGGTTTAATCCAGGTTCTAGAGTGCACCATCTAAACACTTGCCCCAACAATATAAAAATAGTTTTATACAAATATAATTTAAAACTGTTTTTTAAACAAATAATTTGTAGAAAACACTGCGGCAGCGTTATTAGTGTGATTCTATATTTTCTGTGCAACAAAAAAGAATTTTTATCTTAAATTATTTTTGGATTTTAAAATTATTTTTTTATTGAAAGTACATTTTATTCTTATGTATACTGGATAAAAGTTGATACGCCTCGTATTAAGTTTGAAGATATCCTGTGCAAAAACGTTGATCTAAGAACGTAATTTGTGAGACTCTAAGGTTGCTGCTGGTATAATCTACATAGTAACAAATTGTAACAAAAACTGGTTTGGAAAAAATCACAGTAACGTTTTGACCAACATGGGGACATTTTGACTTTTTATTGGGGACGTTTTGACCAAACGAGGGACGTTTTGAATTGATACCGACAAAACATTTAAAAACTCTGCTAAACTCATACACTGACAACTAGAAGATGGCGGGGAACATAGTTTTAACAATATTTTACATTTATAACTTGATTTGATAGATCAAATGAAAAAATACTCAACTGTTTGAGAAAATACAAGTTGTCAAAATTTCCATGTGTTTTGAAAATTCTATAATTACCAACAGATATAGTTCAGTGATATACCCGGTAATTCTTTGTAAGTAAACAACAATCATGTCTGTGATCCGTATTGACCTTTGCTCAGTCTTTATCCATAAACGGACGATGCGCAGTGAAACAGTCATGCGTACCGACTTTTCCAATTCGTTTAGAGGCGTGCCGTGGCGCGAAAACAAATCGTTTCCAGATTCAGAAGGGAAATCACTCTAACAAAACAAATATTTTTATAAAAAATATTAAATCGAAAGTCATTTAAAGAATGCTATGGGAGATTCTTTGCCAGGTAAATTGATAATAATTTGGGATAACACGTCTTTAAAATAATTCTTTCGATTAAGCGTCGCGATCTTGGCGGACCATACGGAACACAGAAACCTGTTTATCTGTTTATTATCCTAGTAAGGGCCCTTTCTGGCCTGTAAAATTGAGTAATGGCAATATGCGGCTGTATGCCAGTAGAGTTGTAGGCTTAACAGAGCTCTTGAGCCAAGTTTGGACGTTTTCAGCTAATAAATGTGTCATCTGTATCACGAGATGTACCGTCTTTTACCTAAGTCTTGGACCACTCTAAGTCTGACCAAGGTTTTCATGTTTTGAAATTGATTATTTTTTCATTCCTAAAAGTTTGACAACCAAATTTGACCAAGTTTTTTTCAACTGTTTATTTTTGACCACCTAAAATTTTGGATTTGTGATTGTCTGTAAACCGACTCTATTCAATAGCAGGAAAGTGAAAGTAGCGTCGGGAAACTTACCCTGAAACATAATATATCCGATATGTCAAGAGTATTCCTTATATCCATATTAATTTTACTTTTTTTATTTTTACTGTTAGCCTAAATTATTTAAATCAATGTAATTAAAAATAAAAGGAAACACTATTTTAATGAAATGAAATAACGCAGCGGACGACACTTTGTAAGTGACGTCATTAACCTTTACCTGTGTGAAACGTGTTAGCAGATCAATATACTTGTTTGTCAGATTATTGCTCTCTGAGCGAGATACCTGTTGTCAATAGCAACATATTTGTCATTTATATTTTATATTTTGTTAATCAGTATCATTCATTCCTCTGTAACTTGACAATATATATTTGCGCTAATCTCAAGATATATCTGTTCCGAGAGGACAGAATAGCCTTGTCGGCTGTAGCATACTTTATTACAAATTTATCCATAAGATTTGCTTAGACAATGGGGGTTTGGGATAAGATGAATTAAAAAGTCAGACGCTTTTAAATTTATAACTCTTGTCGAGGATTACGAAATTTTGATTGACAGGATGTTTGTATAACGGTATAATTGACGCTAATTGGCAAATTGAAAATAATAATATCATATCAATTTAACTGCAATTAACTGCCACCCTTGTCAATTATTATGATACCACGTAATTTGGCGAACGTGTTAATTCGCACGACATCACAGTATAACCCCTGCATAGCAAAGCATCAGCTTTTTCCTTTGATGTTATCTGATGACTAGCGTCGGCTATTCTTTGATGTTTTTCTCAAATGTTGAAAGAAAATCAAAATTCTGCTGAGGCCAAATAAAATTTAATAATCTTTAATTATGACCACAACAAATTTATGTTTACAGCTTAATATATGGGACATTCGTTAACCAATACAGCGTTACTTGAAATCACAATATTATATACATGACGTTTCTAAAATTTCGACCAAATTTTTTTTGAATTATTTTTTTGATTCCAGGGGTTTTTTTAAGGAAGAGGGGAAGACGCTGGACGCTGGTCAAAAGGGGAAAAGTGCGTGAAAAATACAAAATTGGGGAAAATTTAGTTTTTTATACACTTACTTGCATTAGCTACAGTGAATGTTTATACTCAAGTTTATGCTTCTGTCTATCTTTTTTACTTTAGCTTCATTACCAAGCAGTCTATTTAGCATACAGAGGCATATCTCTTTGTTATTGTTCTTAAAACAGTACAAGAATAAGTTTATTTATACTTGCTCACTTTCGGAGCCTGCTTAAAATGTATCCACTAATTGTGTGTTTTGAATCAAAATCATTTCGGATGCAGGATTTCCAGAAATCTTTTGTTTAGGCCAGTGCTTGGGTAGTTATTGATAATTCCAACTTAGTTGCTGAATTCCCCAAGAAAATTAAATATTGCTGCTCAAAAGGAGGGCTCGAGCAATTCCAATGTTCCACTGACCCCCCCCCCCCCCCCCCCCGGTACACACATACTAATACAACACGCGACGAACGATGATAAATGATCATAAACATGGGTTTTTTTCCTTAACAAACTGACAAACAAACTTCCCCCAGGAAAAAAATTCCCCAACATAAATATTTTCCCCAACCAAAATCACTTTCCCCCTTTTAAAGTGATAATTTTTTTAGCAAAACGTAAACAGAAGCTTAATTTATAGTTATGTTTAATCTATTTCATCTAAAATCTGCAAAATTTTCACGAATATTTGTTAGAAATTAGGTACGTACGCAACCTAGTATTAGTTGTGGAACGTTACTAAATTAAGATTCGCTGCGTCACAGACACTATGTCCTGGTCGTCAACTTTAACATTACTGGTACTGGATTATCGTCGTGTTGGGAATTCTGCCTGCCAGTTTTATGTGGATTTTACATCAGTTGAGTACCGATAGCGAGCGTACCACCGTAAAGTACAGCTAAAATACAACTCGTCCGCCGAATTTCTCGATAACATACATCCTGCGGACTTCCGAAAAAGAAAATCACAACCATTGACGTAGACAGTCGTAGTAAATTTAAACCCCGCCTATAATCTTTCATGTCACACCGTTTACGATTAGATAGTAAAACATGTTTTGCTAAAACAATAAGCTCCGCCCACTTTAAAAATACCAACAAGTCGAATTTTATATCCCGCATCTTCCAGAGTATTAATTGAAGTCCAAATTTACGATGCGAGTCACAACTACTATAAAAATTAATTATCACGACATTTAAAAGTCAAAGTACCGTGTAATTTTATGATCATTTATCATCGTTCGTCGCATGTTGTAGTAGCATCAGGGGGGTGGGGGAGATTGCTTGAACCCTCCTTTTGAGCAGCAATATTTAATTTTCTTGGGGAATTCAACAATTAAGTTGGAAATTATCAACAACTACCCAAGTTCTGGCCGAAACAAAAGATTTCTGGAAATATTGCATCCGAAATGATTTTGATTCAAAGTACACAATAAATGGATACATTTTAAGCAGGCTCCGAAAGTGAACAATTATAACTTATTCTTGTACTGTTTAAAAACAGATAACAAAGATACATCCATCTGTATGCTAAATAGACAGCTTAAGAATGAAAGCTAAAGTAAAAAAAGAAAGACAGAAGCATAAACTTGAGTATAAACATTCACTGTAGCTAATACAAGAAAGAGTGTATAATAAACTAAAATTTCCCAAAATTTGTATTTTTCACGCATTTTTCCCCTTTTGACCAGCGTCCAGCGTCTTCCCCTCTTCCTAAAAAAAAACCCTGATAAAATTACACGGTACTTTGACTTTTAAATGTCGCGATAATTAATTTTTATTGTAGTTGTGAATCACATCGTAAATTTGGACTTCAATGAATACTCCGGAAGATACGGGATAAAAAATTATTGGAATAAAAATGATTGCCCGGCACAGTTTTGAATGTGTGTTTCACCTGACGATTCATATTTTTGTGACAAAACATGGCGCCGTATTCTGTTGTTCGTATTTTGCATTATTCGTCGTCCGTTTTACCTTTCAGTGCAAACACGCCGCATCTGTTAAAAACACGACGAAGACAATATACGACAACTAGCAATTTACTCAGTTAATCTTCAATTAATTGTCAATTATCAAAACAACAGAATCTTTTTTTGCCCGGTGTCAGAATACATTCCTCGGCGATAATTAGACCGCCGCGCGCATGTGTTGACTCGACTGGTTGGTATTTTTAAAGTGGGCGGAGCTTATTGTTTTAGCAAAACATTTTTTACTATCTAATAGTAAACGGTGTGACCTGAAAGATTATAGGCGGGGTTTAAATTTACTACGACTGTCTACGTTGATGGTTGTGATTTTTTCGAAAGTCCGCGGGACTTATGTTATTGAGAAATTCGGCGGACGGGTCTGATTTTAGCCGTAATTTACGGCCGTACGCTCGCTAACGGTGCTCAACTGTTGTAGAATTCACTAAAAACTGGCAGGTAGAATGCCTTTATTCCCAACACGACGATAATCCATTACCAGTAATGTTTAAGTTGACGACCAGGATACAGTGTCTGTGACATAGCGAATCTAAATTTAGTAACATTCAACAAATAATACTAGGTTGCGTACGTACCTAATTTCTAACAAATATTTGTGAAAATAGTGCAGATTTTGAATGAAATAGATTAAAAATAACTATAAATTAAGCTTCTGTTTACGTTTTGCTACAAAATTATCACTTTACAAGGGGAAAGTGATTTTCATTGGGGAAAAAAATTTTGTTGGGGAATTTTTTTTCCCGGGGAAGACGCCGACTATCGGCGTCAGTTTGTTAAGGAAAAAAACCCTGGATTCTAAATGTTTGAACACATAAAAAAATATTTATTTTTGACTGGTCTAAAACTTGGGTAAAAGACGGTAACTACATTCACTCAGAAAACAAAATATCACCGTTTGCGAAAAATGCATAGTCTTGAAGTAGTTCCCCATCTGGAGGCGGACCAACCACCCCACAGCGGGACACCCATCCATGCATTGACTGAGCGAACCGTTGCTTAACTAGTTTTGACAGTTGGTACACTTCAACCACGTTGCTGAAAAGCTAGCTCAACAGCGAGGCTGTTGTAAGTGCACACCTTATGCTGCCGGCACTACAGTCTGATCTGTTTACATTGTTATATTTAGTAAATTAATGATATCCTTTATTTATGGTCGACTAACGAGTTTTAATGGTATAAACAGTTTTTGTGGTATTTTACGTTACAACAGTTTACATGGAAGCACATGCTGAGATACCGACTGTTTTGATTCATATTTTTGACAGTTTGACAGATGAAACTTTTTCACAAAATATGCAGTTGAAACAGGTGAAAAGATGCCCAAATAATAAAAACAAGTATAAAATTATTTTCAAAACCCAAATAACAATGTTTTAATTTATAATTAAGAAACTCCATTCTCGTAATCTCTTCTGAAATGAGCTTACTTAACTTTAATGCAGGATAGGGGTGTCACAATACGCTTGAAGTGTACCACGATATACTTCAATAGACTAACACTGTACTGCGATATGTACCACAATATATTGCTTTATGAACAAAAAGTATGGCTGCATATTGATTCTGACTTCAAACCTTTTAATTCAACTTAACTGTTCCATTATGCAACACACAATGAACACACAACATGAACACAGTAATATAGTAAATATATCAATTATGTTTTTGACTTGTAATATGATGTATGTATAATATCATCTGTAATATAAATGAAATTTATATAAATGACTAGAATGTTTTGAATGGTGTCTAAATGTCTTTCAATACTTTCATGTTAGAACACATTTCAACTTATGGGCCCTTAACATGAGTTTTAAACTAGTTTTATAAATAAGTTTTTTAACTACAGTATCAGATGACATATTAGCTCATTCAGCTGTCACGATATCTCTAGCCATACTGGTACGATGATTTGGTATCGTGATACAATATTGTTTGGCAGCGTACTGCAATATACCAGTATATTGGTAAATCGTGACACCCCTAATGCAGGATGTAAGCTGTCATCAAATGTTAGGGGGCTTCTCAAGTAATAAACATATGTTGAATTGCTTTCAGGCTGATTAATAAGTCTACTTGTATTATTGTTTTGAGATGACCCCCGAAAACCTTTTGGTGACGTCATGGATAAAATTGCTGGTAGATGGGTTAACAAAAATGCTGGAAATACGATTTGGAAAGTCTTCGTTGAATGAACTTTATTAAAGTGAATAGATTAGTATCAGTTTAACAAGTCTTGGTTTCTTTTCCCAACCAACATGATTACTGATTATAGCACTTAGCAGTTAAACTGTTAAGTACCATGAAAACTTGTTGGACCTTCATACATTGTACTTAAGATTACAATGTAAACAGATCATGGAAAAAACATTATCCTAATTGCAGTTCATTTATGAAGACAAAATCATAAGTTACCAAACAAAAATTGATTGCAGTTGATAGAGTTGATTAGCAATG
Source organism: Corbicula japonica (assembly GCA_038501625.1). Lineage (NCBI taxonomy): Eukaryota > Metazoa > Mollusca > Bivalvia > Venerida > Cyrenidae > Corbicula > Corbicula japonica. The sequence goes on from JAZAYU010000079.1 coordinate 3,002,791, forward strand.
AAAATTCAAACTTATTATCAAAATCCACTATGATTTGTCATAGTGTGACAGATTTGGGAAGAGTAGCCTGGACAGGGACTTGAACTTCAGACCTCCGGCTTACAATGCCGTTGCTCTACCAATTGAGCTACCGAGACCGCTTGGTTTGAATACTACATTCCTCCCCACTTATACAAGACATTTCCAATTTAATTCGCAAATGTCAGCAAGGGTCTGCCAAGGTTTTGGTGCAATAGTCCAACCACATGCTCGGCCCAAAGGAGATCAGTTGAGATCGCCCTGCCTGCAACACCAATGTGGGAGATTTTGGTTGGAAAGAATAGCTTTGACAAGGATTGAAACACGGTTGGGCGGTAAATACCACCCCTGTTATTTACCGGTGGTATTTACCAGTATTTACCGTCCTGGAAAATACTCCCCAAAGTGGCAAATACTGGAAAATACTACTCAGATGAGATTTCTTGCCTTAAAATACTGCAGAAATCTTAACTTAGTTGACTGTTATTAATGTATAATCATAATAATAATTAAATTGCTCAGATATTTTAATTAAATTTCATATCAGGTGATGACTTTAAGCACTTACAGTAAAAATAAATCTTAAAGAACTGTCTTTTTTTACTTAGAACATAAAAATACAGCAGGGGAGAAATTAATGCTGATCCACCTGCTCACATGGCTGTGACACTTAACAAGCAAGGCCATAAGGTCTAGACTATTAAAACAACATGTTTCATACTTGGAGCTATAATAGCCAGGGGCAACAAAGGCAACAGTAGAGTGTCATAAATAACCTATAGGATTCTTCTAGGTGCAAGTAAATGGTTGTGTATTGGTATAACTGCAGAAAGCTGCCAAACTGGTGTTCTGTTACAGATATCTTAGGGGGAAAGAAGAGATTGACTGGTAGACAGAGGCTTCTTTGGATCTAACCGTATTTGTTATTGTATTCATGTATATTTATTTAAGTTGTGTACATTACTTGTTTATAATTATAATTAACCCACTTAAATGCTGAATCCATTATTGTTAACAATTGAATTTTGAAGTTGTCAAAATGCTGACTATAAGTAATACATTGTATTGCATAAATTCCATGGGTGGTCAATTTAAATGACAACTTTTTCATTATTTATTTATTATGGATAACTGATAAAAGTATTAAACTTAATTATAAATATAATGGCAGTTGATGTGTAAACTTAAAATTATATGATTCTGATAATAGGTATATTTGTATAAATTCAAGACTGGTCAATTCAATAGACCAGTATTTGCCAGTAATTGCCACTATTTGCCGGTGAATACCGCCTGCATGGTAAATACACATATTTTCTGGCATTTTGCCAATCCTGGATTGAAACCTAGGAACTCTCTGGCTTATCATGCTGATGCTCTATCAATCAAGCTACCAAAGCTGCTCATACCAAATCTGCTTCAATAGTATAAAATCATACCTCATTGAGTTAGAGAAGCTACTACCAGACCTGGTGCTATTACTTGGGAAAATGTATTGATTAAAATTTGAAATTAAAATAACTTTGCTGAAAACAAGTAATCAATTAAATTACAACTACACTATTTTGCAAATGTAATGATTAAATTACAGTTGCTTTGAAAAAGTAATCTGATTACATTTTGATTACATGTATGCATTAGATCAATATAAAATTGTACATACAGCTGTACTTGTAACTTTAAAGTTTAACTTGATTCATCGAAGTATGTTTGTTTACAGTATAAATGTTAAATTGTGTTGAATAAATAATTACCTACAATCATCTTATATTTTTGACATATTAATAATTATTAAAAGCAACAGTTGTACAAGATGAAATTCGGTCAAATGTATATCTACAATTGAAATGTCCCTACACCAATGGATGATCAGTTTACATCACTGATTGCTAAAATTCTCCCCCCATAAGTCCTCAATCTCAAAGTGTTTAGAACAGAATACAATAATGGATTGATTGTTTATCCAGCGGTCACATTTTGTGAATTTTGGACACAAAAAATTGGCGAAAAAACAGTTAATTTTTCAGTAAATTGAATTATAGGGATTTATGTGTGTGACCAGTGTAGATCCAGATAGCAAGCACATATGTGCCAACTGATCAGGATTTACACTGGTTGCCCCTTGGTCAGAAATAACCTAGTGAATCCGAAAGCAAACTTTGTAGACCCTGATCAAATGGCAAGGATGTGCTGCAGATCTGAATTACTCATTCCTCTAAAGTTGTATCTATGGAGTAAAGAGCTAAAGATTAAAAAAAGTGCCAATTTAATGTAATAGACTAACCTTCTATCAGTTGTGGCAAGTCCATTCATTGTCCATAGGGGTGTGATGCAGATTTTTTTTATTGAATTTCAAGTTGTGTAGACTCTGATCTAACTAAGTGGATTTGCAGGCTGATGTGGGTCTACACTGGTGTATGACAAATACTACATTATATGCTCAGCCCTTAAGGGTTAATTTAATCCAAGATTGATTACTGTACCTACTCACCACATGTTCAACATTTTACATCAACAAGTGTTTTTACTTCATCTACTTCAACACCTCAGGCAAAACACTCTCTATTATTGATGAAAATGACTTCCCAATTTGGGTGAGAGAATTTGCTGTGAGCTAATAGAATGCTTCCTTAAGAGGATCAATATAATAAATTTCTGTGACTGCTCATTGTTTGGGGATATACATGATTGTAGAAGAGAATCCTGCAGAAGCTTATGAGATATTTTTGAAAATGTAACACTTAGTGGAATAGTAAAACTTAACGTTTTGTTGAATTACTAGAAACAGTGTTTGCTTTTGCTGTGGAGTATATGTTTTGTAAAGATTTGGCTGCAAGGATTCCATTTTAAGCCTGCTGAAGACTGTTGGGTGTAAAGTATTCGCAGACTGCCAGCTAATATTACAATGGGGCTTCTTGGTAAAGGTCAGAAGTACAAAAAGATCCGTCAGCAGAAAGGTAATATTTACAGAAAGCATCAGGTGTACTCTGGAAAATCATAGTTCATTGGACTACATGGATAAAGCTTTTATCTCTGGGCAACCAGTGTAGATCCAGATCAGATGCAAAGATTGCAGTCTTAACAAGATCTACATCATCTGCAAATAATCACAAATCTCTTTTGGAGTCATTAGATTATTTGTGATTGAGCAAACTTTAGATCCAGATCAGATTGCAGACTAATCTGGAACTACAATCCTCACCCAGGGGATGAAAGCCATTTTCCGTTTTACTAAAGGGTTCAGTGTTCATATTGTATTGAACTGCTTATCTGTGTTAAGTCCAAATCTGCTGTATATTGTATGTGCAAATCGTGGGGCTTCGGTCACATCACACATGTAGTGCCATTTTTGTTTGATGATCTTAGATACATCACATAAGAAATATCCTTTGTTTAACCCTTCCTCCATAGACACACCTTTATTGATTGGGTGAACAGTGTATATCAAGATCAGCCGGCACATCCTTGACGTCTGATCAAGATCTGCACTGTTCACTTTATGATTTGTTAGGTTATTTCTGACCAAAATGCGACCAGTGCAGATCCTGATCAGACGGCATGGGTATGCTGGCTGATCTGCATCTACACTGGTCGCACATGCATAAAAAGGCGTATATATGGAGGAAAGGGTTAAATATTAAAAAATAAAATATTACAATATTAGAAGAGCAAGTATGCTGCATGTTGAGATATTGATCTTTGCTGGATGAAATGGTTCCAGTTTATTCCCTAATGCACCAAGAAATTTATTACCTTCATGGTAATTGATTGAATTTTGCAGATTTGTTCAGATGTAAAAATGGTTAGTAAAATCAGGTCAATTTATATTTTTAGCTTGACTATTTGAAGAATAGGGGAGCTATCCTACTCGCCCTGGTGTCGGCGTCAGCGTCCTCATAGGCGTCCGTTAAACAAAAAATGCACTTTGGTCCATAACTTGAAAACTACTAATGATAACAACTTGGAAAATATATTCACCATCAAATTCTACATCATTACCAACAAGACCCATAACTCTGCTGTCAATATATTTCAAGTTACATGTATGCCCCTTTTTTCTTATATTTTGTGTTAAGCAAAATATGCATTTTGCCCATAACTTTAAAACTGCTTGAGATATTGCCTTGAAACTTGAAACATATTTTCACCATCAAAATCTACATCATAACCAACAAGACCCATAACCCTTTCAATATTTTTCAAATTATGACCGTTTCACGTAAATTTTGTGTTAAGCAAAATATACACATGACCTTTAACTTTAAAACTGCTTGAGCTATCACCTTGAACGCTTGAAAATATAATTATTTTATTATTTAATTATTCAGGTTATTTAATTTTGTCATAATCAATATCATCTCAAAAAATGAGTAGACACAAAAAAACTTTTTTTGAAAAAAAAGCAAACTTATTGTGCAAAAAATATATATAATTATATGAATTGAACCTATGACCATACTTGCAATTTGCAAAGTTAAGGTGACTGCGCTACTTACCTCTGGGTAAATGAAACTAACGTTTCGAGTCTCGACTATAAAATATTATGCCGATTAAAATGTTTTGTTTACGCCAATGTAAACATTACCAATGGGTCTATGTTTATTAGTAGCTTTAGAGGTAATGTACTAAGTTATTGTTATTTTTCTGACAAAGGGTGTATAGGTTATGTAGTGATAACATTTTCCCATCATGTCACAATTTTTCACATGATTCTATGTCATACTTTTTAACCCTCCATCACAAATTATATCATGGAGATCCTCAGGGGCAGTTAACATCATCCACCTATCTACATATTTAACCCTTTACTCCTTAGATAAACTTTTTTGCACGGGCAAACAGTTTAGATACTAATCAGCTGGCACATCTGTGCCATCTGATCAGGATCTAAACTGTTTGCTTTTTGATTTATTAGGTTATTACTGACCAAAATGTGACCAGTGCAGATCCTGATCAGACAGCACGGATGTGCAGACTGATCTGGATCAATACTGGTCACACATACGTAAAAATGCCTATATACAGAGGAAAGGGAGTACATTCCATGGTCAAAGCATTCTCTAAGAGATTTATACTGAAATTTTAAACCTGTTACTCAATAATATACATGTAATTATATTGGCTTTATCGACCAATGTAGATCTAGAAAAACCAATGCATCTATGCCATCTGATCTTGATTAAAATGTACACTGGTTGCTTCTCGGTCAGAAATAATGAATCTAAAAGTAAAAGGTGTAGATCCTGATCTAAAGGCACGCGTGTACCTGGATCTTTGCTAGTTGATCATGGGCAAAAATCCTTTATCCAGTGGGGTACATAATAATGTGCAAAGATGATTGTCACTTACAATATATTGTCTAAGTGCACTTTGCCCACACTTAATTCATCAACTTGTTATGATACAGTGAAAATGAAATATCTTAATAACCACTGTTATTATAATGAGAATAAGCTAATGCATATACATATAATGAATTATGATGAAACTTGTGTTGACTTAAAACGATTAACATTAATCATGTTAATCTTGAGTGTATACTTCATGTGATTATATCTCAGAAAATGAAAGGTAAAATTGTTATTGTTTGTTTTAAAAGAGCTCTTTATTAACTTTTTCTGAATTTTGATTTTTATCCCATTTTCAATATGTTCACTGATGATTTTTTTACAAGGTTATTATAAGTAAACTTCACTTGTGGTTCACTTTATGATGAAATATAATTTTGTATAAATTGAATGGTCAACAAGGCATTTTAATTTGATGTAGTTGTTTTAGTGACAAGATTTATTTTGTTGCCTTACTATTACCAGTAAACTTGTACTTTGACTTTTTCATAATATAATATGTTTGAATTATCCATTAGTGTTTAAATTGCATAATCTTGTTTTTAAAAATCATGATAAATTTCACCACTTAATGTGAAATAGTTACAGTTTTTAAATGAATTTAAGGATTGTTATACAATAAATTGACTCGTAAGTCACTAAGTGACAATTAACCTGTTTTACAGATATTATTGCTGTTGTCATTTTTTGTCTGCTTTTAGGTCAGGCCCAGGAGGAAATTGATAAGCTTCTGGGAAAGCCGGAAGTTAACGGTGGTCCAAAGATCCTGATAGAGCGCTCTGTTTTCTCCCAGAAGCACTTTGACGAAAGTTACGAGGCAACACGTCATGCACCCCTGACACTGAGACAGGTTGTGAGCAAGAAGCTGTCAAGATGTGCATGCTCACTGCACTGTGTGAAGAACTTCCTGTTCACACTGTTCCCGTTTATTCAGATAATGCGGGACTACAGTGTTCGTCAGGACCTGACCGGGGATATCGTGTCAGGCCTTACAGTGGGAATCATGCATATACCTCAAGGTTGGTGCTGATCATAAAACAAAATCTGGAGACCAGCATCAAATCTCAAGCATCTGATTGGCTGAAATGGCGACCCGTCACCATTTCAGTCAATTAGATGCTTGAGACTGTTTAAACACTTGAACCATTTATTTACTACATAGATTTTATCACATAGGCAACCAGTGTAGATTCCGATTAGCCATCACTACTGTGTCATCAGATCTGGATCTACACTGGCTGTGCAGTGTTTTGTCATTGTCAAAAACCTAATACATCTAAAAGTGAACAGTGTGGATCCTGATCAGATGGCATGAATATGCTGGCTGATATGGATCTGCTCTCTGTGCCTTTGAGAATTTATGGATTATTTCATTGTGTTTTTCTGTAGGTGAACTGTTTTGAACGGATGAAAAAAGAACTTTGAAATCCACTGGACACAACAGATTTTATTATATTGCAGGCTTGGTTGAATTCAGCCTGTTTTTGAGCAGTAATGAAATTGCATATTACTATTCATGCCGCCTAGCCCAGTGTTGAGCACAACTCTTTATTTACTCAAATATAATTATGTATCGTGCGCATCGGTCTTCAAAAGGCTATATAATTGAACATTTACACAAACCACAATAAGCATTCTCATCCAAGACTAACATTTCTCATTTATCTGATGATGGTAAAAAAAGATGAAAATCAGACAACTTAGAAGTCTATTGATTCGCAAAAGAGAATATAAGGAAGACCACAGCAGTGTAAAACACTGACTTTCTCTGTCTTATATTTCAGGTATGGCATATGGGATGTTGACCACTCTACCTCCAGTATACGGTCTCTACATGTCTTTCTTCCCAGTTCTAATCTACTTCTTCTTTGGATCTAGCAGGCATGTCTCTATGGGTGAGTATATAGTTTTGTAAAGGAGAAAGACTAAAATGAAACTTAATCTTTTCCTTCATATAAATGCCTTAATGTGTTGGTGAAACAGTTGAATTTTTAAGTAATGCCAATTTTAAAAGACACTAACTTGACACTTTATGAGACCTATGCTTTTGAAGGAACTATTTCTTTAAAACTTGGAGTACATGTATGTTATTGTTAAAAAAAATGGCTTTAGGATTTTATATCAATAAATTGGCTTCAAGCAACACAAATGCTAACTCCTGATTGTCAGCATTTTGAAGTAAAATATCTTCAAAACATTTAAACCTGAAACATTTTGACATACTTTACACTTTTGAAGTAAAGTTCCATTTTACTGCATTTAAATATTTTCAGTTAGTGGCTTAATATGATTGTTCAAGATTTATTATTTATAAAATGAACTGCTATAAAACTTGGAGTCATTATTTTTAAACTTAAGAACACTCACAAAAGTTAGTACTCAGTACTTAATTAAGTACTTCTTAAGCATCCAGTACTCAGTACTTGCTCGAGTACTGAACCTCAGTGTTCAACTTATCCCAGGTCATACACCTCTATTATGCAAGCAATATCTTTAGGATGGTCTTCAGTATGTATTTTCAAGCATTTATCAGAAAAGTGTTTATATCTGTTCGTTTTCTATAAGATTTTCATGTTCCTTTCATGTAAGGACAAGAAATTTGAAAATATACAAGATACTATAATAATATGTTATTGCAAGAGCATCTAAAAAATATCTTGAGAGAAATAACTTGATAAAGATTGGCAGACTGCCCAAGTTAATATCATTGATCCAGAAGTGGCTGGGGACTGACATGATAGTTGCAATTCTAGAAGATTTCATCAAAGACAAAGTTGCAATCTTCTTTTTTTTTATTTTATTGACAGGTAACCCACTCTCATTTCCCTTATTCCATATATGCTTTTTTTGCATATGTTACCAGTGTAGATCCAGATCAGATTGTTTGGATGTGCCATCTGATAAGGATCTACACTAGACACTTCTTGGTCAGAAATAAAGTAATTGAATCAATAGTGAACAGTGTAAATCCTGATCAGACAGATGTGCCAGCTGGTCTGGATCTATACTGTTTGCCCATGGGATAACAGCCGTATTCCACGGAGAATAGATCATCAGGGCACAACTGGTTGCACATGCAAGTTAGGAATGACCCTTTTAGTTATTAGAAATAATGATATTCTATCTTGACTGTGTTATAAAAACTTCACCACAGGATAAAAAAAATAATTAAATTTTTTTCTGATCAGGATCTGCACTGTTCGCTTTTTTATTCATTAGGTTATTTCTGACCAAAAAGCGACAGTGCAGATCCTGATCAGACAGCATGGATGTGCCAGCTGATCTCGATCTACACTGGTCGCGCATGCGTGAAAATGCATATATAAGGAGGAAACGGTTAAAATCTTTTACCATATTATGTGTTACTGTTTTAACCATTCAGTTGTGGAAGTGCTTCATTGCAGGTACATTCGCTGTAGCTTGTTTGATGATTGGCTCAGCAGTTAACAAGGGGTTGGCCAATATTCACATTCCGGTACCTACCTCAAAGCCAGGAGTCGTACTTCTGGGTAATTTCACTGGGAACCAGACTAACTCAACAACAACAGCAAGTCCTGGTGGAGCAGTCAGTGGTTCTAGCATGTCACCAGAAGAGTTAGATCTCAGACTACAGTTTGCCATGTCTGTCACCTTTGCTGCAGGAATTATTCAGGTATTTAAGAACTTGCACTAATTTATCCCAATACTCCATGGATATGGCTTTATACCATGCACAACAAGTATAGATCCAGGTCAGCCTGCACTTCTGATAAAAATAAAAGAATCTCGGTGTGCAATCGGATGAGGATCTATGCTGGTTGCCCACAGTATATGAGCCTTATCCCATGGAGTGACAGGTTTTTACAAACAGTTCACTTAAACAGAGCATTACAATGTTATTACTGGATGCTATAGATTGTATAGATTGTGCACATATCGATAGTACGCAAGCAACTTTTATTCTAGCAAGCTTAAATCTTCTGATTCAGAAGCAAATATTTTATCTTGTAAATTGAAAACAGTTTAGAGAAAGAATTTATGGTAGCAAAAAGCTAGATATGTTTAAATATATATGCATAATAATAATGTCATCAAAATAAAGTTAACATATATTTGATTAATGTTGTTGTAAATGGGTGGAGTGTTTAAAGATGTGTTTACTGATTATAATTCACAAGAAATATTTATTAGTGACGAGGATGTGTTTATCGTTATGACAGTGAATTTTCAAAACAACACAGACCTCACCTCAGAGAATAAATAACACAAATCTCGGTTAATGATTGTGGTATTTTATTTAAGATAATGTCACGACATCTCACTTACATAAAATAATTAGTCACTCTCATTAAAGTTAGCAAGTACACAATATTTTAGCTAATTGTGGAAGCACCTTCAGACATACAGATTGATGAATTCCTTTAGTCTTAACCCTTTCCTCCATAGACACACCTTTATTGCGTGGGCAAACATTGTAGATCCAGATCAGCCGGCACATCCGTGCCGTCTGATCAGGATCTGCACTGTTTGCTTTATGATTGTTAGGTTATTTTTAACCAAAATGCAACCAGTGCAGATCCTGATCTGACGGCACAGATGTGCTGGCTGATCTGGATCTACACTGGTTGCACATGCGTAAAAATGCGTATATATGGTGGATAGGGTTAAATATGACAAACTTATCATAAGTCTTTTACCTAATATCTTCTAATACTTATAGAAGTAAATTCTTAATAACTTTGTAACATAGGTGTAAGACTTAAATATTTTTACAGCAAAATATTTATCCAGCTTCCACTTTTGTAATATTTGATAGTTTCAACATTTCTCTATTAATCTTTTATTACATGTTTTCAAATGATTGACTTAAATCTTAAACCTTTACTTCATGCATATGCCTTTAATTACACTTGAGGAACCATCTGCACAGTCTAATCTGAATCTACACTGTTCACTTCTTGGTCAGAAATAATTTATTGAATTTAAAAGTATCAAGCAAAGATCCAGATTGGACTGCACAGACATGCAGGCTGATCTATGCAGCAGATCTGGAGCTACACTGGTCACCAGTGATGGGATAGCCCATTAAGCCATATCCATGGAGAAAAGTGTTTATATAAGTATTGTAATCCACTCAGTGCATTACCACTTGCTTTTTCAAAAATAGTTCTGAAATGTTTTTGCACAAGTATTGAAAGTATTCAGCTCACCGTGTTGCACACCCAGATTGATGCTTTTAAGTTTTAAAAAAATGGTCCATAAATTTGTATCGATTTCAGACTTGAATTTTATATTAACCACAAAACACGAAATTGCACCATTTTCTACAAGTTCCATAATAAGTCCACTACATGTACCTGTTCCACCAAATTAATTTTTCTATCATAACTTTTTTCATTTCCCATATTTATTTATTTTAATATTTTCAGTTATTGATGGGCATGTTCAGACTGGGATTTATCACGGTGTACCTGTCTGACCCCCTGATCAGTGGTTTCACAACAGGAGCAGCATGTCATGTGTTCACAAGCCAAATCAAACATGTGTTTGGAATCAAAACCGCCAGATACAGTGGTGTATTTAAACTTGTCTATGTAAGTAAAGAATTCTTCTAGGTTTGTTTTTTTCCTTGCGATGACTTGAAACACACAGAGCCAAAAAATGCACTGACATGAAATATTTACTTAGTCCTGTGGTCTGTAATTGAGTTGATGTACATTTTGATGACTCTTTATGTGTCCGCCGAGATTTTTCAAACCTTTTATTGGATTCAGTAATTGGGCAATTGTCCTTGTGTCAATAAATTATGTACAAATGTATTAACAACGAAAGTAAATTCTGTGTTTAAATTGTTTTGTTTGCCATGAATAAAAAAGATGTAACTGTAATATTTAATGTGGGATTGTAACATACATGGATGTAAAAAATGCTGTGAAATATAACCACCATTTTTTATTGTTTGGTGTTTGTTTTTGTTTTTTTTAATATTGTAATTGATGTAAAGAATTAATATATCTACATTAGTTCCCCCGATTAATTTTTTTAATAATAACAACATTACATTAGCATGGCATCTCATCTATGTTAGTTATATACATGTATCAAATTACTTGAGATGCGATGACTCGACAATTGCGGTGGCTCAATAAAATCGGACATGCCCTAAGCACTTGAAGTCATTATGATTGGACTGTAACTGTATTGAGTATTGAGCATATATTGTTGGCCCATTATCAAGAAGCATTTTTTGAAGTAAAGGGTAATACAGTAGAATTCGGTTATTTGAATTGTCTATTTGTCAGGATCCTTGATTCAATTAACCAGAGTATCATAATACACAGAGCTTACAATTTCTCAGTTTCGTCAGTGGTGGGTGGGGTAATGCTCTCAGTAATATCTGTATCATCATGTTCAATAAAATCCGGTTTTGAAGATAACCTATACTCTGTAAATGCGCTGTTTATACATTTGATTCCTAAGACTTTGCGCCGTTTTGAAAATTTTCCGTTTTGCTGACATAGTCAATTGATTTTCTTTCGTAAATTTTCCTATCTGAAATTCATGATATTTATCCGATTACTATACCACTATCTTCTTCTTTGTGAAGAGTTATTAACTCCCTTGGGGACTCAAAACATTAAGTATACATTATTTTAATGTACTGTTATAACTTAAATCATTGTTGAGTCACTGACACTTGTTCTGTTTCAGACATACAGAGATTTTTTCTCGAAGATAACCAGCGCTAACTATGTGACTATCCTACTATCCATTGTCTGTATGGTCATATTGTATTGTACATCAAGATTCATCAACCAGAACCCCAAACTTAAAGCCAAGATGTTCATGCCAGTTCCCATTGAACTCATTGTTGTAAGTATGCAAGAGAATTTATCCTCACATAAAATACCAGTGTAGACCCAGTTGATATTTTTGACATTTCAAAAGTATCTTTGTTTTAATTCTTTTTTTGTAAAGAAATAATACTTGATAAATAAAATCATTTTTCATAAATGTAAAACGGTGTTTTTACAGATATGATTAAGGAAAAATATATCTGATCTTTTTGTCTATGAAAAATTGCTGAAAAACACAGAAATTAAAAACAAAACAATATTTGAATTAATTTTTATAGATTTCTCTACCATATTTCAGGTGATTTTAGGCACTGTGATCTCTTATGCTATCAAACTTGAGGATAACTACAATGTTGTTGTTGTCTCAGATATTCCAACAGGGTACGTCACATATTCAACTGCTATATTTTGAACAGACAAACCCTTTCTCTCAAAGTAGGCCTTTATTCCCATGTGTATATCCAGATCCGCCTGCATATTCAGATCAACACTGTTCAGTCCTTGGTTAGAGCTAACTCAATCAATCTTAAAGCAAATAGTTTAGATCCTGAACTGGATTTAAACTAGTTGCATGTGGGATACATTGTAGAAGCTATAACAACAGAGTTATGGGGTTGTGGCACAGTTTTGAATCAGTTCTCCATATTAAATCATCTCCAGCTAAAATGCTTGCACAGTAATAAGCTTTTTTGAATGCATTTGATGTATATGCTTTTAAAAAGATCTATTCTTTTAGTTAGAAAATAGAATATTGTTTAGTTAACTTTATCAGAAATTTATTTCAAGTGTGTTTGATATATGTTTGTTTACTGGTTTTTGCATACTACAATTCAGTAGTACCCCTGGCCAGTACCATTGTTATGCTGTACCTGTGTGTTGCAGATTGCCAGCTCCCAGCATGCACCCTGTCACTCGTCTGCCAGCTGTGATATCAGATGCAGTAGCGCTAGCTATTGTAATATTTGCAATCTCGATCTCCATGGGCAAGTTACTCGCCAAACGACACGACTATGAGGTCGATGCAAACCAGGTGAGTTGGAACTATTGATCTTAACCCTTTTCTACATACACCGTACAGCGGGTTATTTCTGCGGATGCAAAATTTCTGTGTTTCTGCTGTCTCTTGATGAAATCTCACAAATATTTCCAGCAGGAAAAAAATCCAGCAAAAACTTAAATTGCAAATTATTCATCCATTTTCATTAATCAGTTTCACAGTAGAGAAGGGGTAAAAAAATTAAAAGCAATTAATGTTAATTGTTATCATATACTCATTGTATAAAAAGACATTTGCTCAAACATTACTCAAACATTAAATTCAGAGTTGTTATCTATTGATAAATAATTTCTTTGTAATTTTTTGATAAAAAAAACTGAGTGACAATTAAACTAAGTGACCATAAATTTAAGGATGGTATTCAAATGAAGTTTTGAAACAAAGTTGTAAAGACAGAGGAAGCTGCACTCAGAAGATTCTAATTTTGGATGTTAATATCACAATCCAGTTATTTTTTTGATACCTTCCTAATATGAACTGCAGAAATTTATCCTCATGGGAACTGAAAAGGCAAAAAGAAAAAACACAGAATTTTTTGCATCCATTTTTGTAGACAAAGCGCAGTAATTAATGGCCGCGTAAATAACCCGCTATATGGTATATGCCTTTATGACGTGTGCTAACAGTGTAGATAGACAGATCAGCCAGCACATTCTTGCGGTCTGATCAGGATCTGCACTGTTCTGATTTTGGTCATAAATGACATTATCAATCAAAAACCAAACAATGCAGATCCTAATCAGATGGCACAGGTGTGCTGGCTGATCTGGATCTACACTGTGTGCCCAAGCTATAAAGACTTACATTTTGAGAAAAGGGTAAATACACTTCATATGTGATTTGAGAGCATTCTTAACCATATCCTGATTCAGATTTTTAATTAAAATTACACAGTTAATAATGAACTAGAAAATACGAACCCTTATTTAAATGAATGGATGCACAGCTTAATTTGGGTCTGCAATTGCAAATGGTACATAGTCTGTGCATAGCACTTAATGGATTAATGAATAATGCAAAGTTAAAAAAAAACAGAATACAATAATAATCATCACCATAGCAAAGTAACTGTATTATACCATTGAAATATGTAGGATATATACTGTTAAATCACTCAGGTGACAACATTTTCTTATATATTACAAAACTGAAAAAACCTTTGTGAATGGATGAGAGTAAATGTGTTTATTGATTTCAACATGTAAATCCAGATCAGCATATCTATGGACATAGTCTAATGTAGATCTAAACTGTTTGCCTCTTAATCATAAATAACCTAGTGAAATAAAAAATTTATAGGATAGATCATGATTAGACTGCACAGCATTGCATGCTGATCTTGATCTAAACTGGTTTTACAAGATACAAGCTGCATTCATGGAGTAAAGGGTTTAGCATTTGACTGGGTCTAAGAATTTCTGATTGTTTTGTTTGCCTTCTGCAGGAGTTGGTAGCTATTGGTATATCAACAGTTGTGTCATCATTCCTGTCATCAGGCGCCCCTTCTGCTTCACTGTCCAGAAGTCTCATTCAAGAGAAAGTCGGTGGCAAAACTCAGGTATGAATCCAATGGATATGTATAAGGTCAACCTTAAAAATTGTTTGTTTGTTTAAAATTTGCCCTACCCACAATTTTACCTATGTGTATAGAGTAAAAACAATACCCAGAGTTAAAACTTTTTAGGCTTGACCAATTTTTATGAGTCGATTGGGCATCTGCAAACAATTTTTTTGCCCCCATGAAGTGGAAAGCATATAGAGTTGCACTCGTTTGTCCATACGTACATCTCCAAATCTCGTGGCATCACTTCCTCATTAACTGTCTGGTGGATTTCTTAAAACTTTGCACAAATGATCAAGCAGGATGTTAAGATGGTTGTAAAAGGAAGATTTTTTCCTGCTACCATTTACCATTCAATATACTACAATATGACCATTTACATAAACTTTATTCACTTACTTAACCCTGAAATAATTCTAATGTAGAAATGTCTATCTGTGATTTTGTACAAATTGTTTTTTTGTTCAGCCTTGATAAATGTTTCTACCTTAAAAATAATAGTGCTCCTAATAAAATTAATTTTTGAAATTTAATTGATTTATAGGGTTTTACCTCCTGATGTTTGATGTAATGGGTACTTTGCCAGAGTGAAAGGATACTGGCTTTTACATGAAATTACAACTATTACTTTAGAAACCAAATCTTGATTTTCTTCTAGTTCTAAGGCTTAACTTAAGTATGTAGAGAAAATAAATAAGCACCACCTTTTTTCCTTTGGAAACTAAAATTCAAAGAGAAATTTTGTCAAAAATCAAAGGGTATTTTAGCAAATACCCCTCTTATCTGGAGCTTATGTTACAATGTCCACCAAGCTAAATTTTTTAATACATGGATATGCTGTCATTCAAGTGGATGTCCAGTGTAAATCCAGACTAGACTGCACATCAATGCATTCAGATCTGGATCTGTACTGTTAACTTTTTGGTCAGGAGTAACCTAGTGAATCTAAAAGTGAATTATGCATATTTTGATGTGCATGCTGATCTGGATCTACACTGGTTACACGATCAAGAACCATATCTGTGGATTAAAGAGTTAAGCTTTTCTCAGGATGTACCTTTCTGTTGCAGATTGCAGGTCTTGTATCATGCTGTCTTCTTCTGGTGGTTCTACTTGCTATAGGACCCTACTTCAGCACTCTTCCAAATGTACGTACAAGCCCCAGATTATAAAGCTAACAATTGAGACCAGTCTTAAATCTCAAGGATCTGATTGGCTACAATGGAGATAACTATCTATTTCAGCCAATCAGATTCTCGAGATTTGAGACTGATCTCCAAGAAATCTCAGTTATATAATCTTTGACCTTGGTTTCTCACATACTTCTGTGCATGTTAGCACAATAAACGCAGTTCGTGTTTATGTCAGTGGTTATTGGTATCTTCCATTATAAATACAATGTTCTCTTTTGATCAATTGTTAAATTATAAGCCCCCAAAGACTGACTGATATAGTTTTGGCATTGTCTGTATGTCCCTGTGTGCTCACATCTAAGACTAAATGTCTGTTGTTCAGTGCCCAAGGTTATAAAACTGAGCATGAAAACCAGTCTCAAATCTCAAGCATCTGATTGGCTGAAATGGCGACCAGTTGCCATTTCAGCCAATCAGATGCTTGAGATTTGAGACTGGTTTTCATGCTCAGTTTTATAACCTCCAGTCCAGGTTTGATAAAACTCTGTTACAGAAGATGAGTAATGTAATGAAATATATTTTAATATTGTTAGGAATGTGTACTATCAGATATTTCTTATACGCCTTTCCAATAAACAGTTTCGCAGTCCTGTACGAGTTACTTCCCGTGACCAGATATCAACCCAAAACGAGGCTTCACAGGAAAGCTGAACTATCGGACTATGGCTTAAGCACATAAGGCCTAACATAATCCATTAAATTTCAGGTGTGTAATCGTCGCCGCCGGTCGAAAATAAGTTACTGGTCTGTTATTCTAGTCAGACATTTTTATTTTCACTATTTGTTAGATATTTGCATTTTTAATATTGTAAGAACATGTACCATTCTTGTTGATAGTGGGCAGTATGAAACGCGATTCGGATAAACGTTAGTATTAATGTTACGAATTTCTATACAGCATTTTCATCTTTATGTATTTTATACTTAAAATTATATTTAACTGGTATGAAATTCGCAAATTGCTAAGACTGATAATGTACTATACTCCGGAAATCGTGACATGTCAACATTCGGTTACAGTATCTGTACGTTATACTTGTACTCATCTATTACTTGAATTCATCGTACCGTTAATGTTCAACGAAAAATAATTTTGAATTTTTGAAAACGTCACGTATACTTCACAAGCAAAAATACGGTACGATTGATTTTGTCTTGAAATTAAGAAGGATCAATAAGGTTATCTGATTGTTTGTATCATTCATAGAATAAAATTCAAGGATTCTGATGCTGGCTTCTAATCAAGATGGAGATGCCGGCTTCAAATAATGATGGGAACATTTATATTAACATTAAGACTGCTAAGGTTTGAAATTCTGTCATTTTGGCGTAAACGCTCAATCGCTTGATTGAATATTTATAAAATGTTCTGCTAAGATGAGTTTCTAATTGATGTCTTATGGTTCTACTTGTCGTATTAAGGATTAATAATTCATATAACTGCTATATCAAATACTTTTGCTACCCGATTCAGTAATTAAGGATTTCGATATACTTATTAATTGGGAGGTGTACATAAAAAAGTAAACCGATCTCTATTGGTCAGTGATATCTTCTTCTTAGTAATTGACAGGGGACCCCTTGTGCGCGACAATTAGGCATTTTTATGACATGCCACTTTCAAAATCAATCGCAGCCGGCATGTCAGTAGTTGATAAGACACGCTAAGCCGGAAACGACACTCAGTTTATCCGTGGATAGAACACAGGCTGTTAGTTTAAGTCGTTTAAAGTAAACCTTGGCACAAGGAATAATGACTTTACACTTTTAGTCAAATTAGATTTGTTGTTTTATAAACTATTCTTGATAAAAAAAATTTCATTATGCTGATGTATTATTACTAATTCAACGATAAACGAGAAAATATATTTAAAAAAAGAAATTTCATGATGAAAAACGAAAGTTGTAGGTACATGTTCCCTATTACATTAATACAGCGAGCAATAATTTTTCCTGTATAGTAGTCACGTGACTGAATAGGGGAGGTAACCGAAAAATTCACCGAATTATTGGAAAGGCGTATTTAATTTATAAAGAGGCAGTCAACTATAATTGGACCTTCATATAGAAATACTTTACCCCACCTTGTTGTAAACCCTTTACTCCAGGGGATACAGTTTATATCACATGTGTACAGTGTGACCCTTTAAGATCCAGATTAGCCAGCACATCCATACCCTCTGGTCAGGATCTGTACTGTTAACTTCTTGGTCGGGAACCTGTTGAATCAAAAAGCAAACAGTGAAGATCCTGATCAGATGGCACGGATGTGTCGAATGATTTGGATCAACACTGTTAGCCCATAGATACCAACCATATCCCATGGAGTAAAGAGTTATTATAGGAATAACCATGCCGTAATTTTGAAGTTTGCGACGGTATACACAGATTTTAATGGTCCCAAATATTTTTAACGGCGAAGGCGCAGCCTGAGCCGTTAAAAGATTCTAACGCTCTTCCATACTACCCTCAATCGGGCCTCATTCCATACGTTAAAGGGGTACCGTGTTCTATTTATCCGTATAGTAAACAACGGTACGGTATTACCCAAGGGAACCTGATTATCCATACGTCGGTGAGATTACCGACAGTAAACAAGTTAAATAAATCACAAATAGAGGTCAAAACTTCAACATTTTTTATTACATCGACGTTTCGGCCATAATGCCTTCTTCAGGATTGTTTGTCATAACAGGAAATGACGTCAACGTCAAACGACAGTAAACAAGGATTTTTACGGTTGCAAATTTTCGCCATCTGACCAATCAGATTGCTCGAAATTTATTTAGTGTGTAGAATATAAAATATACAAACAGTCATAGTGAAACAATGTAAATATGACCTTGGTTATACTGGTACTTGTAATTAATTTGAATCAAGTGAGAGATTTTTCTGAGATTGACATGACTGTTACAGTGTGTTATGGCCTCCACTATTATTGTGGCATTGGACGGTATGTTTGCCCAGATTTTTACCGTCCCAAGACTCTGGAACACTTCTAAATGGGACTTCGTAAGAAATTGAAAACTTAATTGGTTGCTTAGTTTTGAATTTTTAAACTGAAGTTTCATCAATATTAAATTTCAGAGAAAAGTATAAATACCATACAACAATATTAAGCACCAATGGAATATTTTTTACTTTGGTTACTCTTGCAACAAAAAATACTCAAGTTGTGAGGGAAAGCGTCAGTGTTTTGATCAGATCATTTTGTCTAGTATGGTGTTAATAATGAGGAAACTTCAGATTGATTATTTCCAATATCTGGGCCCAAGATCATAAAACTTAATCTGGAGACCAGTCTCAAATCTCAAGCATCTGATTGATGAAATGGTGACTGGTCGCCATTTCACCCAATCAGATGCTTGAGATTTGAGACTGGTCTCCAATCTTAGTTTTATGATCTTGGGCCCAGTTGCTAATGTCAGCCATTTGTGTTCCTGTAGTCTGTTCAGTAATGTCTAACCATGGCAGTGCAACCTGGCAACAATCTCTTACCATTTTTGCTACACTCAGTAATTTCTAATCATCGTGTTGCCACCTGGCAAAAATCTCTTACCATTTTTTGCCTCACATGGAGTAATGTCTAACCATCGCAGTGCCACCTCACAACTATCTGCTACCATTTTTGCTACACACTCAGTAATAGGCTATCGTTAATTTACAAGTTTTATTTACATCACTCACCAGTACCATTTATACATTGTAAACAATCATTTAACCCTTTCCTTCATATTATATGCCTTTTTGGCTTGGGGGAACAGTGTAGATCCTGATGAAAAGGCACAGTTCTACACTGTTTGCACACATAAAATGGGTATATATGTTGTTATAGATTAATTTGTTTTTGTGTAACATTTGACTGTCGTAAAGTACTTTGACTTTTTATTCTTGCATGAAGTGCCGTTTACAGCTACTAGTGTAGATACTGATCAGTCTACATGTTAGTGCAGTCTGATCTGGAGAATTAAATAACAGAATCTCAAAGTGCAGATCAGACTGCACCAATGTGCAAACTGTTTGGGATCTTCACTTGTTGCATGTGGAGTAAAAGGTTAAAATGACACTTTTTTATGATGAAAATCCTTATAATCACTATAACCTATTTTGAGGTGTTCCCTTTAACTAATAGTGTTCAAAACTTCTGTTTTATAGTGTGTGCTAGCGTCTATCATCATAGTTGCCCTCCGAGGGATGTTTCTACAGGTGCTTGACCTCAAAAAGCTCTGGCATGTTGCACTTATAGACTTTGTAAGTACCTCAACTAATGCTGTACGCTGTAAATGTCCACCTGTTCTGAGAAGGAAAAATGAAGCAAGCAATCTAAGGGATATAACTTCTACAACTACCCTTAATCTTAAGGATGATCTGTGTTTTCCATGTTTACACTTTTCACTGGAAAAGTCATCATATGTTTCCCCATTTTAGATGAGTCATGCACTATGACATATTTGCAAAACTAGAAATAAATTCTTCTGTTTGAATAAAAAATTGCTTTCAAAATGAAAATTAAATAAAATGGTTCAATGGATGTATGGAATGAAAAAGTATCTTTAACATATTAAACTCTGTTTGGATGGGAAAATTGGACTTATGAAACTTTTTTTTTGGCAGTTACTTTATTTCCAATTCAAACGATGCATGCATGAAAGATACTTAGTATTTTTTCCAGGTGCCATTCTTTTTACAAAAAAATGGATAAAAATACCAAGTGTTAAAATTTATTAGACTTGTTTTAGTGTTTAACAATACAGTTATTTGAACAAATAATACAATTGATTTATAGGTACAAACAAAACAATGTTTAGCTTTACTTATGTGCAGTGGCCCCTTAGACAAAGGTCACCTGGGTTAAATCATTAGACACCAGGGTACAGGGCCCAAGATTATACAACATAGATTAGATACCAGTCTTAAATCTCAAGTATCTTATTGGCTGATATGGACTAGTTTTGTACTCCATTTCAAACAGTTGAGATTGAGACCAGTCTTCAGTTGTAGTTGTATGATCTCATGCCCAGGTCCCTCCAGAGCTGAAAGTCTAGTGTTTCTATCAGCAATCTGTGTTGCACTGGTTAGCCACATGGAAAGCGGCCATTCACTATGTAATAAATGTCTCATAGCCGTTTTCTACATTAGATATAACAAATAGTGTTAACACTGTATGTATAAACAAAGTTCATTTAGAATACCCGTGCAGTGAGGTGTTCTAGAGTAAGCAGAAATAAGGCCTTGCTCAATATCTAAACCATAACTGCTTTTCTATGTTAACCCTTTAATACATTGATTGAGCTAATATCTCTAGTGGGACTAGTATAGATCCAGATCAGCCTGCACACTTTGAATGTCTGTAGATCCAGATCAGCTGTCACATTCATGCCATCTAATCTGGATCTATGCTGGATGCATTTGGGTCGGAAAAACCTAATGAATCCAAAGTGTACAGTGTAGATCTGCTCTGTGCCATTGGATAACAGCCATATCCCATGGAGTCAAGGGTTAAAGCTAATATAAGCTCGGTCTTTGCCTATCTTATGCTTATAAATTTCATTCCAGTGTTCAGTTATATTTTACCTATTGATTCTCTAAGAATTAATGTTTTATATATAGAAATAAATGAATATGAACATTAAATTAAATTTGATTTTATAGTTTAATTTTAAACATTACCTGTTACCTATTATTTAATAGAAGAAATATGTAAATTTTTAAATCAGCATTACATGATGTTCACTGATTTTACAATCCTCAAACATTGAAAATCCATTTTGCATTTATGTACCTAATAGTAGCTGAAAGTAAAGTTCTTGGGATTTTGTTATAGATAAATAATGTGTTATACTGAAAGGTAAGGGAATTTCAGAAAAGCTATTAACACTTTCCTCCATATATATATATATATGCTTGTGCTTGTCTGATCAGGATCTGCACTGATTGCATTTTGGTTAGAAATAACATAACAAATCAAAAAGCAAACAGTGCAGATCCTGATGATCAGATGGCATGGAAGTGCTGGCTGATCTGGATCTACACTGTTTACCCATGCAATAAAGGTGTGTCTGTGGCAGAAAGGGTTAACCTTGAATAGAAGTCTTACTTCTCTAGTTCAAGCTCAGAAGAATGCATAAGGGCAAATAAGAC
Organism: Corbicula japonica; assembly: GCA_038501625.1. Taxonomy (NCBI): domain Eukaryota; kingdom Metazoa; phylum Mollusca; class Bivalvia; order Venerida; family Cyrenidae; genus Corbicula; species Corbicula japonica. The sequence goes on from JAZAYU010000079.1 coordinate 3,024,945, forward strand.
CTAGATAATGAATGTTGTTAGAAACTGGTAAATAATCCAGTATTGTATTTTCTTGTAGAGTGTCTGGATCGTGGCATTTGTTGCCACTGTGCTGTTGGATGTTGACCTTGGACTTGGTGTAGCAGTGGTCTTCAACATGCTGACAGTGGTTGTACGCAGTCAGAGGTATGTGAACATTTGCCTACTCTGTAGATCTGTGCTAACACTTTCATCCATATACAGATGAACCTGCATTAGCATCCACCTGCATTCAGCAACCACCTGCTATAAACAGCCAGTTTGAATATATGCTAAATTAACATTTTGTTCTATTTGTACCTGTCTTAATCAGCCACCAGTTTTTGTCCTTCCCTGGGTGGGTGCTAAATACAGGTTTGACTGTATACACCCTCATTGATTGATTTACTTTTATTTGGTTATGTCTGTCCAAAAAAAACGACACTGCAGAGCGTGATCAGACAGCATGGATTTTTTGACCTAAAATTATTGTAATATTCACATCCATACTGATTGAAGGAAATTCATTGATGTCTGTTATATGGTAAACAGATTTACAGCACAGATAAATGTACTTAGTTTAGATTGTCTCTTGTATGACTTCAACTTTGACTTAAGACAATAAATTTTTGTGTCTCTTTTTAATTTAAGCATAACACTTACTAGATAGATCTCATTCTATCAATTGATATTTCATGTTAAAACTTTTGATTGTAATTCACTCATTATTTTGTGTAAACATGTTTAATTGCTCATGTTGTTATTATCTTGTTTCTGTTAGATGCTCTACATAATCTTTTGAAGTTTTAGATCTATCTGGATTGTCCCCCTTACATTAACAATACTTTAACACCTGGAACTTCTATTGGATATACCAGTCAGTAAGGTTACACTTCTTGGGTTTTCATAATAATAGAAAACTTGTATTTACATCATTTCAGACCCTATGTATGTGTGTTGGGGCAGATTCCAGGGACTGATCTATACAGAGATGTAAATCTGTATCACGAGGTAAGAACTTGCCAGGTCGTAGCATTTTCTGAAGAACTAACATCACAAAAATTTGCTTTTGTAAACTTAGTGTTTAGAATCTGGGCTAAGAGATTATTTGATAAATAGAAGAACTTGTTTTAGTGGCTACTTTCATCATTCCATAAAGCATCAAAATATAATGCTGCTTATAATTATTTACCCTTTCTTCCTGCTGACATGAATGTGCCATCTGATCTGGATATACACTGTTTCCACATGGCATTGTGTTGCCCCTAAAGCTGCAAATGCCAAGGTCACTTTTGCTAACAATAGATTTGTGACTGAGCCATAAATATGACACAGATGATGAGATTGTTAATAAACTCCTCACAAAAGATCATCACATCATGATGATGTGTTGTACACAAAGACTCCATTTAATTTTTTCTTTAATTTCATTTTTGACATTTGGAATAGTTGAGTGTTCTGTTGTTTTTTACTTATTTGATCATTGTGTTATTGCTGATTTGTGTAACAATTCTACGAGGATATGATAAAATACCACACCTCTGTCACGTTTCAGGATCATGCATTAGGTGCCGTCTGAACTAGAAATGAATACCCTGAATTTCTGACAGCTCTGGTGTTTTCTCTCAAAGGAGAAATACAAGTTGCTAACTAAAACACCCAAAAATCTTCACTTGAATTAAAGAACTTCCTTTATGTTAAGTAAAGCTTGAAGAAAATGAATGATGTCATAATGTCAGAATGGTTTAACTTCAATATGTCAGAACCAATGTTACAATGACTGCATTTACGAAACCAATCAAGTGCTATGAAGTTGTATAACTATAAGGAAGTGTTTTAAAAGCCTCTCCAATCAAAGGTTTATCAGTTGGGAATACTTTTAAGGAAGGTCTATGCCAAGAAATGCTTTTAGCTATACAAACAGGAAGTCGTGCTGGAGTGCTTATCAGGAAAACCCTTCAATATCCAGTACTTCATTTCCCGAAAGATTTCACATTTAATTACCATGCCATCTAATCAGGATCTACACAATTTGCTTCTTGGTTAAAAAATAATCTTATAATAATCATAATGGCTGGCTGATCTGGATCTTCACTGTTCACCCACGCAATAAAGGCATATCTATGGAGAAAAAGATTGATTATTTAACTGTACTTTACCATATAAACAAAATCCAAAAGCAGAGACAGCCTGGGGTTATATTCAAGAGAAGTAAGGATAGTTTTCCACTATTCTGGTCAGTACAAAGAGAAGAAGACACTTTTCGTAGTAAATCTCAAGGGTTTTCCCTGACTAGGGCCCAAGATCATAAAACTAAGATTTGAGATCAGTCTCAAATCTCAAGCATCTGATTGGCTAAAATTCCGACTGGGTCGGCATTTCAGCCAATCAGATGCTTGAGATTTGAGACTAATCTCCAGATTTAGTTTTATGATCTTGGGCCCTGGCAAGATCACTGACATGCCATCTGTTTGTTCTGTTCTCTCTTGACTCTACTGGTACAGCTTCAAAGGCTAAGACAAAATAATACATGGTTAGATTTTTTGGAGGGTATAAATACAAGCACATCTCCATGAACAATCTTAATCCTTAACTCTAAACCTGTAACTCCATGGGATATGGTCTTTTTCTCACTGACAAATAGTGTAGATCTATTTCAGCCATGCCATATGATCAGGATCTACACTGTTTGCCCTTAGATTTTTATACCCCCGCATACGAAGTATAGGGGGTATATAGGAGTCATCATCCGGTTGGTTCGTTGGTTCGTTGGTTCGTTGACCCGGTCTGTCTGTGGCACTTACAGCGTCAACAGTTTTCAAGATATTGACTTGAAACTTTAAACATATGTTCGTGAGTACATTTGCGCGAACTATTTTTTTAGCTCCACTATTCGAAGAATAGGGGAGCTATCCTACTCGCCCCGGTGTCGGCATCGGCGTCGGCGTCCGTTAAACAAAATATGCACTTTGGTCCATAACTTAAAATCTACTTATGATATCAACTTGAAACTTGGAATATATATTCACCATCAAATTCTACATCATTACCAACAAGACCCATAACTCTGCTACAAATATTTTTCAAGTTATGCCCCTTTTTCACTTAAATTTTGCGTTAAGAAAAATATGCACTTTGGTCCATAACTTATAAACTACTTGACATATCAACTTGAAACTTGGATTATACATTCACCATCAAATTCTACATCATTACAAACAAGACCCATAACTCTGCTGTCAATATATTTCAAGTTATGCCCCTTTTTTATATTTTGTGTTAAGCAAAATATGCATTTTGCCCCTAACTTTAAAACTACTTGAGATATTGCCTTGAAACTTGAAATATATTTTCACCATCAAAATCTACATCATAACCAACAAGACCCATAACCCTTCTTCCAATATTTTTCAAATTATGCCCCTTTTTCGCTTACATTTTGTGTAAAGCAAAATATACAGTCGGCCCTTAACTTCGTTATGAAAGGAGGGATTTCAAAATAACTTGGCACAAATGTTCACCATGACAAGGCGGTGTGTCGCGTACAATACCCATGCCTGTAGGTCCAAGGTCAAGGTCACTGTTACTAAAAATAGAATTTTCTTGCAAAATTGTGTCTGCTCTGTAACTTTGTTATTTCTTATTGGGTTTTTAAATATATTGGTATAATTGTTCACCGTATCAAGACGGTGTGTCACGTACATGCCCAAGCCTGTAGGTCAATGGTCAAGGTCACTGTTACTAAAAATAGAATTTTCTTGTCTAGGCTGTTACTTTGTTATGAATGGAGGGATTTCAAAATATCTTGGCAGAAATGTTCACCATGACAAGGCGGTGTGTCCGCACAATACCCATGCCTGTAGATCCAAGGTCAAGGTCACTGTTACTTAAAATAGAATTTTCTTGTCCAGGCTGTAACTTTGTTATGAATGGAAGGATTTCAAAATAACTTGACACAAATGTTCACCATGACAGGGCGGTGTGTCACGTACCATGCCCATGCCTGTAGGTCAAAGGTCAAGGTCACAGTTACTAAAAATAGAATTATCTTGTCCTGGCTGTTACTTTGTTATAAATGGAGGGATTTTAAAATAACTTTGCACAAATGTTCATGAAAAGGCAGTGTGTCCGCACAATACCCAAGCCTGAAGGTCCAAGGTCAAGGTCACAGTTACTAAAAATAGAATTTTCTTGTCCAGGCTGTAACTTCATTATAAATGGAGGGATTTCAAAAAAACTTGACACAAATGTTCACCATGAAAGGGCAGTGTATCGCGTATTATTCCCATCATTGCACTTGAGTGTCTGAAAATGATGCATAGCGGGGCATCCGTGTCCTATGGACACATTTCTAGTTTCACTTATATTTTCACTTAAGTGCACTTCATCGATAACTTTGCAAATACTTAAGGTATCAACCTCAAACTACCATTATATTTTCATTTCAGTTCTTTTTTCTGTAACATTACTGAAGTGATTGATATTTGACTAAAAGTAAATGTCTCTAATAAAAAATTACTAACAAGTTTTCTAACAAATTCAGAAATATTTCATAGTTATTCCCCTATTCAGTTTAATATTTATGGTACATTTAGGAATTATTTCTGTTATTTGAAAAGAATTTCTCCCGTACCATTCACTTGTTAATATTTTTCCTGATTGCACATGAATGTATGGCCATAGTTGTTATTGTTTTAATCTTCAAATTGCATTTGTTTCAAATGATTCGAATAGTCGAGCATGCTGTCTCCTCTGACAGCTCTTGTTTCTCATGTGGATCAGTCCATTATTTTTCGGAGGGGAGCACGATTTAACAAAATCTTGTGACGCGAACTACTTCTACAGTTTTTAAGATATTGACTTGAAACTTGATACACATGTTCGGCATGAAGTCTAGATGTGCCTGACATATTTTTAGTGTGGATTAGTCCATTATTTTTTGCAGGGGACATGATTAAACAAAATCAAAATCTTGTGACGCGAACTACTTCTACAGTTTTTAAGATATTGACTTGAAACTTGATACACATGTTCGGCATGAAGTCTAGATGTGCCTGACATATTTTTGGTGTGGATTAGTCCATTATTTTTTGCAGGGGAAATTATTAAACAAAATCATGTTATGCAAACTTCTAAATCTTGTGATGCGAACGACTTCTTCAGTTTTTAAGGTATTGACTTGAAACTTGAAATATATGTTCGGCATGAAGTGTAGATGTGAGTGACATATTTTTCGTGTGGATCAGTCCATTATTTTTTGCAGGGGACATGATTTAACAAAATCATGTTATGCAAACTTCTACACTTACTACGTCAACAGTTTTCAAGATATCGACTTGATACTTTAAACATATGTTCGGGAGTACATTTGCGCGAACTATTTTTTTTCTCATGTGGATCAGTCCATTATTTTTCGGAGGGGAGCACGATTTAACAAAATCTTGTGACGCGAACTTCTTCTACAGTTTTTAAGATATTGACTTGAAACTGGATACACATGTTCGGCATGAAGTCTAGATGTGCCTGACATATTTTTAGTGTGGATTAGTCCATTATTTTTTGCAGGGGACATGATTAAACAAAATCAAAATCTTGTGACGCGAACTACTTCTACAGTTTTTAAGATATTGACTTGAAACTTGATACACATGTTCGGCATGAAGTCTAGATGTGCCTGACATATTTTTCGTGTGGATTAGTCCATTATTTTTTCCAGGGGACATGATTAAACAAAATCATGTTATGCAAACTTTTAAATCTTGTGATGCGAACTACTTCTTCAGTTTTTAAGGTATTGACTTGAAACTTGAAATATATGTTCGGCATGAAGTGTAGATGTGAGTGACATATTTTTCATGTGGATCAGTCCATTATTTTTTGCAGGGGACATGATTTAACAAAATCATGTTATGCAAACTTCTACACTTACTACGTCAACAGTTTTCAAGATATCGACCTGATACTTTAAACATATGTTCGTGAGTACATTTGCGCAAATTTTTTTTTCTCATGTGGATCAGTCCATTATTTTTCGGAGGGAGCACGATTTAACAAAATCTTGTGACGCGAACTACTTCTACAGTTTTTAAGATATTGACTTGAAACTTTATACATATGTTCGGCATGAAGTGTAGATGTGCGTGACATATTTTTCGTGTGGATCAGTCCATTATTTTTTGCAGGGGACATGATTTAACAAAATCGTGTTATGCAAAATTCTACAGTTTTTAAGATATAAGACTTGAAACTAAAATTGTATGTTCTGCATGAAGTGCGCATGTAAGCGACATATTTTTTTGTGGATCAGTCCATTTTTTTTTTTGGAGGGGAGCATTATTTAACAAAATCTTTTATTTTTAATCTTATGACGCAAACTACTTCTCCAGTTTTCAAACTTTAAACATACGGTTGTGAGTAGATTTCCATGACATACTTTATTTCATGTGGATCAGTCCATTATTTTTTAGCAGGGGAGTATGATTCAACAAAACCTTATGACACTAACTACTTCTACAGTTTTTAAGATTTGACTTGAAACTTGATACATTTGTTCCGCATGAAGTGTAGATGTGCGTGACATATTTTTCCTGTGGATCAGTCCATTATTTTTTGCAGGGACATGATTAAACAAAATCGTGTTATGCAAACTTATACACTTACTACGTCAACAGTTTTCAAGATATCGACTTGAAACTTTAAACATATGTTCGTGAGTACATTTGCGCAAATTTTTTTTTTGTTTCATGTGGATCAGTCCATTATTTTTCGGAGGGGAGCATGATTTAACAAAATCTTGTGACGCGAACTACTTCTACAGTTTTTAAGATATTGACTTGAAACTTGATACATATGTTAGGCATGAAGTGTAGATGTGCGTGACATATTTTTCGTGTGGATCAGTCCATTATTTTTTGCAGGGGACATGATTTAACAAAATCGTGTTGTGCAAACTTCTACACTTACTACGTCAACAGTTTTCAAGATATCGACTTGAAACTTTAAATATATGTTCGTGAGTACATTTGCGCAATTTTTTTTTTCTCATGTGGATCACTCCATTATTTTTCGGAGGGGAGCATGATTCAACAAAATCTTGTAACATGAACTACTTCTACAGTTTTTAAGATATTGACTTGAAACTTGATACATGTGTTCGGCATGAAGTGTAGATGTGCGTGACATATTTTTCGTGTGGATCAGTCCATTATTTTTTGCAGGGGACATGATTTAACAAAATCGTGTTATGCAAACTTCTACACTTACTACGTCAACAGTTTTCAAGATATCGACTTGAAACTTTAAACATATGTTTGTGAGTACATTTGCGCAAATTTTTTTTTCTCATTTGGATCAGTCCATTATTTATCGGAAGGGAGCATGATTCAACAAAATCTTGTGACGCGAACTACTTCTACAGTTTTTAAGATGTTGACTTGAAACTTTATACATGTGTTCGGCATGAAGTGTAGATGTGCATGACATATTTTTCGTGTGGATCAGTCCATTATTTATTGCAGGGGACATGATTTAACAAAATTGTGTGATGCAAACTTCTACAGTTTTCAAGCTATAAGACTTTAAACTAAAATTGTATGTTCTGCATGAAGTGCTCATGTCAGCAACATACTTTTGTGTGGATCAGTCCATTATTTTTTGAAGGTGAGCATTATTTAACAAAATCTTTTATTTAAAATCTTATGATGCAAACTACTTCTCCAGTTTTCAAACTTTAAACATAAGTTTGTGAGTAGATTTCCATGACATACTTTGTTTCATGTGGATCAGTCCATTATTTTTAGCAGGGGAGTATGATTCAACAAAATCTTGTGACACAAACTTCTTCTACAGTTTTTAAGATATTGACTTGAAACTTTAAACATGTTCGGCCTGAAGTGTAGATGTGCGTGACATAATTTTTGTGTGGATCAGTCCATTATTTTTTGCAGGGGACATGATTTAACAAAATTGTGTTATGCAAACTTCTACAGTTTTCAAGATATTGACTTGAAACTGAAATCATATGTTCTGCATGAAGTGCGCATGTTAGTGACATATTTTTTATGGATCAGTCCATTTTTGGTTGGAGGGGAGCATTATTTAACAAAATCTTATGACACAAACTACTTCTCCAGTTTTCAAACTTTTAACATACGTTCGTGATTAGATTTGCATGACATATTTTTTTCATTTGGATCAGTCCATTATTTTTTAGAAGGGGAGCACGATTCAACAAAACCTTGTGACGTCAACTACTTTTACAGTTTTGTTTACATCCGGTGAAAACCCAAGTCGCTATTTTTAAACACAACTTTTGCAACAAATTTTCAGGATTTCAATTATTTTTCAACTTTCACCCATGAAAGATGCAAACATCATTTCTGTATACTCTGACAAAGCAGTATTGCGGGGGTATTAATCACCTTCAGTGATAGCTCTAGTTTTGGTTATTTCTGACCAAAAACCAAACAATGTAGCATTGACTGACCAGTTTTCAGTATAGTTATTGATTAGCTCAGTATAGTTATTGATTAGCTTTTCTATACGCCCGTTTGAAAAACGGGACGTATAATGGGAACACCTGTGGCGGGCGGGCAGGCGGCGTCCACATGGTTTCCGCTCTCTAAGTCAAAGAGTTTTCATCCAGTCTTTATCAAACTTGGTGAATATGTTGGTGGGCATAATATCTCGACCAAGTTCTATAACCAGCCAAATCCCCCCAGGCACTCCTGAATTATGGCCCTTGAATTGTCCAAAATTACTCTTTCCGCTCTCTAAGTCAAAGAGTTTTCATCCGGTCTTTATCAAGCATCTGATTGGCTGAAATGGCGACCAGTCAGAATTTTAGCCAATCAGATGCTTGAGATTTGAGACTGATCTCCAGATTTAGTTTTATGATCTTGGGCCCTGGCAAGATCACTGACATGCCATCTGTTTGTTCTGTTCTCTCTTGACTCTACTGGTACAGCTTCAAAGGCTAAGACAAAATAATACATGGTTAGATTTTTTGGAGGGTATAAATACAAGCACATCTCCATGAACAATCTTAATCCTTAACTCTAAACCTGTAACTCCATGGGATATGGTCTTTTTCTCACTGACAAATAGTGTAGATCTATTTCAGCCATGCCATATGATCAGGATCTACACTGTTTGCCCTTAGATTTTTTTGGTTATTTCTGACCAAAAACCAAACAATGTAGCATTGACTGACCAGTTTTCAGTATAGTTATTGATTAGCTTTTTTATACGCCCGTTTGAAAAACGGGACGTATAATGGGAACACCTGTGGCTGGCGGGCAGGCGGCGTCCACATGGTTTCCGCTCACTAAGTCAAAGAGTTTTCATCCGGTCTTTATCAAACTTGGTGAATATGTTGGTGGGCATAATATCTCGAACAAGTTCTATAACCAGCCAAATCCCCCCAGGCACTCCTGAATTATGGCCCTTGAATTGTCCAAAATTACTGTTTCGGCTCTCTAAGTCAAAGAGTTTTCATCCGGTCTTTATCAAACTTGGTGAATATGTTGGTGGACATAATATCTCGACCAAGTTCTATAACCAGCCAAATCCCCCCATGCACTCCTGAATTATGGCCCTTGAATTGACCAAAATAAGGGTTTACGCTCTTTAAGTCAAAGAGTTTTCATCCGGTCTTTATCAAACTTGGTGAATATGTTGGTGGGCATAATATCTTGACCACGTTCTATAACCAGCCACATCCCCCCAGGCACTCCTGACTTATGGCCCTTGAATTGTCCACAATTACTGTATCCGCTCTCTAAGTCAAAGAGTTTTCATCCGGTCTTTATCAAACTTGGTGAATATGTTGGTGGGCATAATATCTCGACCAAGTTCTATAACCAGCCAAATCCCCCCAGGCACTCCTGAATTATGGCCCTTGAATTGTCCAAAATTACTGTTTCCGCTCTCTAAGTCAAAGAGTTTTCATCCGGTCTTTATCAAACTTGGTGAATATGTTGGTGGACATAATATCTCGACCAAGTTCTATAACCAGCCAAATCCCCCCATGCACTCCTGAATTATGACCCTTGAATTGACCAAAATAAGGGTTTACGCTCTTTAAGTCAAAGAGTTTTCATCCGGTCTTTATCAAACTTGGTGAATATGTTGGTGGGCATAATATCTTGACCAAGTTCTATAACCAGCCAAATCCCCCCAGGCACTCCTGAATTATGGCCCTTGAATTGTCCACAATTACTGTTTCCGCTCTCTAAGTCAAAGAGTTTTCATCCGGTCTTTATCAAACTTGGTGAATATGCTGGTGGGCATAATATCTCGACCAAGTTCTATAACCTGCCGAATCACCCCAGGCAGTCCTGAATTATGGCCCATGAATTGTCCAAAAACTGAATTAGCGGTATCTGCTCTCCAAATCGAATAATTTTCATCGGATCGTTACGCAACTTTGATGATCAGCATTTTGACGGGCGTATTTTTTGTGTCAGTTTGGCACTCTTGTTTCCATCATGTAAATAAACAGCAACTTGTAATAATAAAAATTTAGTTCATTTGTTAATTCATTTAAACCTTAAATAACGAAACAACCTAATGCAGTGATATTGTCAGCCATCTTTGCAATGCTTCCTATTTCCATTAACTGTTTCAGAATACACAAATACATTTTCGTAACAGGATTGTAAGTGGCATGGCATCATGCAACTTTATGCAGTAGACCTAAACAGGGAAGCCCCTTTCAAGTTTTCGTTCAGAATGTTAGTTTTCTTTTGAAAATATTTTTTTTGCTGAATCACCAAAAAAGTGCTATGAAAATATATGGTCAACCGTAACGTCACATAAAATTATGTTTGTAACCTGTATTGCAGAAAGCTATGACATTTAAGAGTGTTCCTGTTATGTGCATAGCAGCAAACAAACTGTTAATGAAATAAGGACACTACTGAAAACTGGATGGTACACAAGAGATCCTGATCAGACACTATGGATTGCTTTAATCCCATATGCAACTAGTTTTCATCCAGATCAACCTGCTAATATGTGAATAATGACCAGGACTTACACTGTTTATTTTTGGGGCAGAAATAACCTAATGAACCTTAAAGTGACTGGTATAGATCCTGATCAGACTTCATGAATGAACAGGCTGATCTGGATCTTGAATTGTTGTATATAAGATTTAAGCTGTAACCATGAATGAAAGGGTTATCTCCTGCATCATATTTTGATTCCAAAGTAATACATTTGTGTGTATGTGTATTTATTTCCAGGCAAGAGAGATTCCTGGTATCAAGATCTTCCGGTTTGAGCAGTCTTTGTTTTTTGTGAACACAGAGCACTTCAAATCCCACCTTTACAAGAAAACCATCAACCCAAGGAAAGTGAAATTTGCAATGAAAAGGCGAGAGAAGTTATTATCCAACCAGAAGAAACAAGTAAGATCATGTTAATTTAGACATGACACAGTCATGCCAGTCTTCGCGAAAGGGATGAAAAACTGCCAGTCATCCGGTCTGGTGAAAAAAAAATTCTGCCAGACCGAAAAAGAATTTGCCAGACCGAAACAAAAACAATAATATTCTTCGTAAAACTATCTTAATTCACAATATTTATGCTACACATACATTGGAGCCAATTAAATAGCTCTATTTTCACTTTTACCCCCACACATGTTACAAAACAATAATACAAATTATTTAATCTATTTTTTATTCTTGAAAAAATTACAAAAATAAATATGGCAAGGTCTTTCTGTGCCAGATGATATAAATTTGCCTTGGCACTCCCATTTATGTCCACTAAAACTTGTCTAGCAGTCTGCATCTGTTGCTGGAACTTTGCATCTCCGACAGCCTTCTTGTGGTCTAAAAAATAAAAAAAACTGTTCTAAATATATTGGAGGCCTTACTTTTCAGACACAAATGACAGTATACTACATTGATTCTGTTATGGAACAATAATACACAAATGCCATTAAGTAAATAAATATAGATATAAGTAAACAATCACGCTAAAACAATCAAACTTCTTTTTGTTTTGTTGTCAGATGCATGTATATTGCGGTGTTGCGTAATTAACACACCGTGAAATCTACGGTACATCAGGAAGTACGTTCCATGCTGGACAAATGGTTTAAAACAACTTTTTATATAATTTATTGAGATTTATTTTAAATAAAAAGAAATAATGTACAAACAAACAAAAAATAAAGTATAAACAAACAAAAATTGCGGTCGTCAATTTCCAAAGGTGTCAGTTCTTTGAACTGATCGACGATCTGTTGGTCAGTCAAATTCGGCGATGTTAGTTCGTCGTCATCCGTCGTTAACCAGCTTGATATGTCGATGAGCAGGTAATGTCAAAACGACAAACGGTTTTGTCTATTGTGCTTAGCAGCTTTCATTAATTGTAGCTAATTTGCGGTTTGTCTCGGGAACGAAATTCTGTCAGTACTGTATCAGCTTGGTGTTTTTCGCACCTATTGTTCGTCACAAAGGGGGGTTCAAAAACTTTTTTGTAAATAAAAAAATTACTTTCATTCATTTTCATACGTTTGATGTTGTATCTGTTGATGAACTTGTACATCGCCTCTTAAATCCCTGCATACAAAATGTAACAAACCAGTAATGACGTAATTCGACACGAAATAAGCGTGTGTTTCGTGAATTTGTGACCAAAGTTGATTTGATCATTCGGTCTTTTTTACCACCCATGAAGAATGAACCAACATACACATTAAAAATGTACAAAAAATTGGGATCCACGGACCGAGCGCGATATATTGGATATCGCGATATAACGGATCACGATATAACAGAGCTGCAGTACAATTATATTATAGTGTTTGCACTAAGATTTTTCGTACCCAAAACGCCAAAAAAAATGCCGGCCGGCCGGACCGACGACTTAACAAAACTGCCGTACCGAAGCAATTTTTGCCAGACATGACCAGCATTCCGGTGCCTTTCGCGAAGACTGTAATGCTAACACATTCATCTGGTGTGCCCCAAGGGTCTATTTTGGACCCTTGGTTATACCCCATACACAAAGTCTTCCTCAAACTTGCAAATTATTTTGCTTACAACAACAGATTTGTGATGCAGCTAACATTCGTTGGTCAAGGTCATATGTGACTAAGTTATACCCCTTTTTTACCTGGATTTTTTTCATGAAAATTGAAGTTGTTAATAATTTTGTTCATTTCTCAATGTTCTACTTGAAACTATCAGTTTTGTATTGGGACAGTGTACCCATGGCAAGTGCTTTTTACTCTCAACTTGTGTTCATACAATTATATTTGTTGTACCATGTCTGTAGATCCAGATCAGCTGTCACATTCATGCCATCTAATCTGGATCTATGCTGGATGCATTTGGGTCGGAAAAACCTAATGAATCAAAAGTGTACAGTGTAGATCTGCTCTGTGCCATTGGATAACAGCCATATCCCATGGAGTCAAGGGTTAAAGCTACTATAAGCTCGGTCTTTGCCTATCTTATGCCAAAAATTTTTTAGCCTAATACCCAGGGATCTAACTTACATGTAAGTTCAATCACAGTGACAAAAAACTACTAGACTTGAGCAGGTTGAATCTTATTTTTAAAAATAGCATTGCAGTTTAAAAAAAAAACAGCATTGTTGTCAACAGCTTTGGCTAGACATCTTGGTAAACAACAAATATTGGAAAGTGGAAGTAGACAGAATTACAGGAATGTACGAATGGCCCAGCAAAGACTATCGGTATTTTGAAAATTTTCAACTTTCACCCATGTAATTATAATTTTTAATAGCACATAAAATGGTCATATGTACATTGAGCTAAGTGTTGTTTTCACAAAACCAAATTAATGTTATTGTCACAAATCATATGGTTTCTTAACCAGTTTGTAATCAGCTTGATTTTAGGTAAAAAAGTGTGTTGATATTTTGTGCTACCTTTTACTGGGTTTCATTCGACCTATGAAATGTTTCTTTGACTCTAAAAATTAAAAAAAAAATCTCATTTTGACCCCTGTGATTTTAGTTCGAGGATCATTTTTTCTTTAAATGTTTGGTATATTTTGGGTACTAATTGGCAGCATCCCCTAAAATCATCAGGTTGACCCTTTATAAGATGTTCTTTAAAGAAATTTGATGTTGTTTCCTTCCTTATGCAATTACTTTAAATTTTTAATTTAAACTCAGAATAAAATGAACAGATTGAATTGTCTTGATTCTAATACATGTATGCATTGTTCAAAAAATCTAAAATGGATATATTTTTTTATTATACTGCAAAGAAATTTCCTTGAATTTGATTGGATAATTTGCCGCTGATGTATATCTGTATTTACGGATCGGCCGTAGATATGAACTGCACGTGCCTTAATTTCCCCGTCTGGCCTCCCACCTTTTGTTGTCGTCCGCCATTTTGTTTTGAATTTCCGTAAAAATGCATAATTTGAAGCCGATCTTGTAAATTATAAAGCGGTATGCTTAGGAATTTCTAAAATTGTTACAGAAAATATTTATGTTATGTTTTTAACGTTGAAAACGATCAGATTATTCTCAAATTTTGTGAATAAAAATCAAATGGATAGTCCATTCAATTTCTATAGAAGTGACGTCATGCAGGTAAATTAATGACGTCAGACATGTAATTATTGAGGTTCTCAGAGGGGAATTAAGCCGTTCGGCATTAAATAAGCGAAATAATCGAAAAATCGATATTTTTTTTATTAATTTTGTCTGAAAAAGTCTTTGCAGTATAATAAAACAATTATTTGGTTCCTTGAAAGGGTATGTGAGGATATATTGCCGGTCTGGGTGTCATATTATCCCTCGCCTGCGGCTCGGGTAATATGACACCCAGACCGGCAATATATCCTCACATTCCCTGTCAAAAAAACAAAAAACTATATAATATCACTAAGGCAAACAGTCTAGATCTAGATCAGCCTGCATATTAATGCAGTCTGATCAGGATCTTCACTGATAACTTTTAAATTTATTAGATTATTTAGGGCCAAGAAGTGACCAATGTAGATCCAGATCAGACTGCATGTTTTTTCAGGCTGATCTGGATCTACATTGGTTGTCCATGGGATATATGCCATATCCGATGTAGTGAAGGAATTAGCTCCTGAACTTTAAATATGATCCGATAAAATAGTAATTTATAACTTGGAAAAATATGTGTCACAGAAACACTTTCAAATTTCTCGAGTTGGAGATCTGTATGTTATTGTTTCATCCATTTACATATACCCTACTTTCATTACATTTATTGCTTGTTAAACATGTTAATAAAAATTTAATGCTAACTGAGCACAAATATAAATCTTCAATAAATATGGCAAAACTGGCATCTTCTTACTTAAACTGCAATAAATTACTATAAAATGATCTCAGCAACAATAAAACATATCACTTAAGATGTCTGGCACTAAATTTTGTACTCAAAATGTCTGTCACATTTCAAATTAAGAGTGCTTTTGTAATATTTGAAATTTTTCTTAGTACATTTTAAGCAGGAACTTTGCAAACATTTTAGGTTGATTGAACTTACCTACATTCACCTAAAGTTCTAATTGGTCATCGGTTGCATACATTTAAATTGTAAACCAGTTTCACTATGTAAAGAAAAAGATTTAAAAAGAAATGTATGGTCTTGAAATCAATTATTTAAAGTCATATTAATGTTTTTTGATGTTTTCTTATATCAATTCAGTATTTATTAATTTACACTGCATACGGTGTTTGTACAGTCTTAATTGAAAAGGAGGTAATTACAAAATTTGATCCTTTGAAATGAATTGACTGGAAAAGGGTACTGCCGATTGAGAAGGTTTTAAGTAATTCTTCCTAAAAAAAGCTTTTGTTAAAAGAAATTAAATAATTTATAAAAGTTATCGGGTTGCTTGGCCTTTACCAACATAAATAACTCATGTACCAAGTAAGTTTAAATCACAAATTGAAGTTGTCATTATTGACAACTAATGAAAATGAAGTGCTTAGTTTATGTCTAGCTAATAAAATATTTAAGACAAAAAGCCACCTATTAGAACTTTGTTTGTGTGAATATACAGCAAATTTTGTTGAGGGCCAGTTTGCAGACAGGCATCAACTTCTCATGTCTAGACTGTAACTTTGTCATGCATGGAGATATTTTTGAAGTAACTTTGCACAAAAATTATGTTGAAACAATATATCATGCATAACTACTGTCTGAACTTCAAAAATTGACCATGCATCAGTTTTTAAAGCAAACTATAACTTTGTCATGCAGGGAGGTATTTTCAACAAAATTGGAACTGTGTTCATCTCTTCAGGAAAATATGGCATAATCCTAGGTCAAGGTGCTTCAAGGTTACTGTTACTAACTTTTAGAAAAATATACTTTTTTGGCACAGATGGTCACCTTATCTTAGAAGGTTTGTCATTTGCAACATACAAGTCTGTAAGGTCGAGTTCACTTTTTTAACCAAGTTTTTCAAACAATATTCTCAGTTTCTAGTTGGGGTAAAAATTTATTAATTTAGGAGCTCATCAGGGGGAAGGGCCAGCCTCAACAGAAGTTGAAGTTTCATCTCAGACTTTGTCTGAGCAATAACTTCATTTTGAATGGAGGGATTCAAAAAATAGCTTTTCTCACATAATTCCAAAGTAAGACTCACAAATTTCTGCCTCACGGGTCAAGGACAATGTTAATAGAATTTTCTTGACAGGGCTATAACTTTGTTATGGAGTCATTTCAAATATCCTGGCAAATATGATCACCATAACAATGCAATTTGTTGTGCATAAGAACCAGCCTCCTACCTCCAAGGTCAAGGTCACTGTTACTAAAAATATGATTTAATATTGATTTTGTCTGAGCTATGACTTTATTATAAGTCAAGGCATTTTAAAATAATTTCGCATATGTTATCACCAAAAATGGACACCATGTAGCACACCACACCTAGTCTTCTAGGTCCAAGGTCAAGGTCACATAACAAAGCCATGCAAAAGTGAGATCATTTTAATATTCAGTTATTTGTTAAGTTTAATCTTAACTTTTCTAAACCACACAACATGGAACATTATTATGATTCATAACATTACCACAAAACTGTTGTTGTTCTTGTTGTTTTGTCATGTTTATGACATAAAACAGAAATGTTGATAGTAAACCATCATGTTTAATATTAAACAATAGTGAATAAAATTAAAACTCTTTCAAGGATGTTGGAGCTGATAAAGATGAGATGTTAGAAGAAGCAGTGGAGGTTGCAGTCAAGTCAGGGTCAAGCGATGTCAAGGTCATGGTTGTAGCAGACAATAATCCAAAATGTCCGCCTGATGTACACTTCCACACCATCGTTCTCGACTGCTCCCCCTGGAGCTTTGTGGACTCTATGGGAGTGAAAGTTCTTACATCTGTATGTATTTTTTGTTAACCCCTTGTATTGTTATCATAATGGCAACCAGTGTAGATCCTGATCAGCCAGCACGTCTAAGCCAGCACATCTACACTGATAGTTTCTCAGTCAGAAATAACCTTTTATTAAAATCTAAAAGTGAACAGTGTGCGTATGTGTATAGATCTATATGGGCTGTCCTTGAAATAAAATGTTCAAGTACATGTGATATAAAATCAGAGGAAATTGAGGAATTTTAGGCTCCCTGATACTGATCAACTGGAATATAATAGGTACAACAAATATGCTTGGTTGGAAATAACTAAATCACAAAGTGAACAGTGTAAATTCTGATCACAGAAGTGTCTGCTGATCTGGGTCTATACTGTTGGCGATGCAATAACAGCTATATCCCATGGAAAAGGGTTAATCAATTTTCTGCAGCTGATCCTAGGAATTATTATGTTATAATTTGAGGAAAGTGGCCAAGTTTGTAATGTAATCGACAGTAATAATTTGAGTGCAATAATGTTTTGTTTAACTGGAGCCTGGACTGGAGGTTATAAAGCTGAGATTGGAAACCAGTCTCAAATCTCAAGCATCTGATTGGGTGAAATGGTGACTGGTTGCCATTTCAGCCAATCTGATGCTTGAGATTTGAGACTGGTTTCCATGCTCAGTTTTATAACCTTGGGCACTGATGTTTATGACAAACAGGTTATCAGAGATAACTAACTTGATTAAATCTCACAAATTTCTTACACATGTATCTTATAATTTCTTTTTCAGGTGATCTGTGAATACAAACAAATTGGGGTTACTGTTATTCTTGCCAATTGTAAAGGTTGGTATGAAATGTTTATTGTATTTTTTCTTCAGGATCGATTTGTCAGACACAATTTTGTTTCAAATAAAACTATTTCAGTAATGAAATAATATCCAATAAGAAAATGTATAATGCTTAACTCTAATATGTGCAGACCTGAGCACTTAGATGATGCTATGATAATTGTATTTTATAGAACTGAAATGTGTGTTCTGCTACAGGATGTTCAGCAACTGTATACATGTATTAGTGAAAAAAAAATTTTGACCTGCTACAGGTTATGAAAAGTGTGTATTATTGAACAGAAATATGTTTTATGAACAGAAAAGATTACATGCTACAAGAGATTATCTATATATTATTTTATTAATTAACTCTCTCATATTGGCCCAGCATTTCTCATATTGGCCCAGTTAAGGCTTCTTGTGAATTTGATGGTTTTTATTTTGTTAATTTGTAAAATTGTCATTAATCAAGCGAATTCACATTGGACATGTTATTGGAACTCAGGCAGACATATTAGCCCTGGACCTTCGGCCTCGGGCTAATATACTACCCTTGGCCCAGTAATAAGGCCAATATGAATTCACTTTATTAATAACATTATAGAACAAAAATCTGTTGTCAGCTAATAATGAGCTATAGGAGGTTAGGTCATTTATGTATAATCAACAGAAATAGGTTAAATGCTAGAAAAGACATTTATCTATTATTCAACTTGAGTATGGTTTATGCTACAAGAGATTATGAAATTTGTATGTTAGTGATCAGCTATATAGTATATGCTACATAATGTTTTTACGTTTGTTGCTGCAGAACGTTATGACATTTGTATATTATTGAACTGAGTATGATATGAGTATATTATATGCTACAGGGGGTTATGAGTAATCTGTTATCTGCTACAGGTGGAATCAGAGCCATGTTTGAGAAGACAAAGTTCTATGATACTGTAGACCATTCTAACATGTATGTATCAGTACATGATGCAGTTCTACATGCTCTGCACCTTGAAGCACTGGAGGCAAATGAACAGGTTTGCAAAACTATTGACTGCTTTTAATGAGCTCTTTACTCCATATGGCTGTTATCCCATGGGCAAACATTTTAGATCCAGATCAGTGGTCACAGCTGTGCCTTCTGATCAGGATCTACACTGTTTGTTTTTTGATTGCATAGGTTATGTCTGACCAAGAAGTGAAAAGTATAGATCCTGAGCATAGTGCATAAATGTGCCAGCTGATTTGAATCTACACTGCTTGCTAATGCAATAAAACCCTTATATTTGGAGTAAATGGTTATCTTTTTTATTACTATTCTTTTTATTGATTTTGGACCTTTAATAAATTAAAATCTTTTTAAACTTTTTGCCCTTGTGTTTCTAGCAGATTATTTTTTGTTTGGTGAGTGATGTTGTTTAAATATATAGAGGATATTTGTTTTTACCAGTGAGATAGAAATATATGTCACCAAGTGAGCTTTGTTAGTCGTATTTTCACGATTGGCTTCATTTCACTGGGAAAATTCTATAATTTACTGAAAAGCATAAAATAAAGATCTGTGTTATGTTGCAGACTGAAGATATAAGCAGTGATATGACAGAAAATGGGAAGGAAGTGATCACGGTGAACTTTGACCTATCTGAAGAGTCCGAAGACAAACCTGGCAAATTATAACATCAGCGAGCTTCCGTTAATGATAACAAAACCAACAAAGTTGATTGAGAAATATTAAGTGTAAATCGGTCCAACTAGAGACTCGTAACACAGCCCATGACTTGAAGAGAACACATAGTATTAAGCCTTTACTCCATATTAAGACGTTTAAACGCTTGTGCGAACAGTGTAGATCCAGATCAGCCGGCACATTCATGCCGTCTGATCTGGAGCTACACTGTTCGCCCATGTTATGAAAGTATATATGGAGTAAAGGAATAAATTGATGCTTGCAAGGACACAATTTTTTTCTGTATGATTAATCTTGAACTGAGCCCTTGATTCAAAACTATGGTGCTAAAATGTTTGGTGGACTATTGGATCTACCTTTGTTTTATGTTGTAACACACAGGGCTAAAAGTGCTTTTGGATAACTGAATGTGAAATTGGAAAATAGATCTGATTTACTGATATATAGGTTTACATTTTGTATATAGATATTTGGTTCTTTGTTGGGAATTTGAGGATGAATTGCCAGTCTAGGTAATATTTTAAATAAAGTTTTTTTCTTGTTTCCCTTTAAAAAAGGCTTATTTATTATACCTTCATAAGTATACAACTTAGCCTTTTAGTAAATAAATCCTACAAAATATACTTTTCAAATTAACCAATCATTTGTTTAAACTGTAACATTCCTTGAGATCTAAAAATTCCTATGTTAAATAATCACTATGGTATTTACCGAACAACCATCTGGCAATCTCTTTTTTTATGATTTTAGATTTTTTTTTCTTTTTATTAAAGAGTCTCATCTTTGTAGATATTTATTACTTCCAGAATCTCTAAACAATATATAAGTTCAATACCATTCATTTTGAATTACAAGAGAATATAAAACGTTATTTCCATAATTGTGTACCAAATAATACTGTAATAAAACCATGTAGATAGTATTAACTTTTTACTCCATGTAAATTGGTTGGAATCCTTGAGCTTAATTCAGATCCTGTTCAGCTTTTAAGTCTGGTCAGGATCTATGCTTCTCTTTTGTATGTGACATGTGATTAAACCAATACATATGGAGTAAAGGGATAATGAAACCAAATTGTTAATTATATGAGCCTGAAAATGCAGTTAATAACTCCATACAATCCTTCATAGTAAGTTATTAGCACCATTTGCATGAAAGTTTCCAAAACCTTAAAATTAGTAAGGTACAAAATTTACAGTTTGTAAAAAATCCCGATTTAAAATTTAAAGAATTTTAGATGGTAAAATTGATTTTGTTTTTGAAAGTGATTGCACAATGTTTGCACAGTTGTATTACAAAATTTTGTTGACTGTTTTGTGGATATTTTTTTCTTATATCGGAATAAACTATATTTGAGGTTAGAGATGAGAAAGTCAGGCACAACACTTTTGGATTTAAGGCAGCTTTGGAATTACAGCGCAACTAGTTAACCTTAATTAATTAAATACAAAATGTCTTTGAAATATACTTATTATATTTGTGCAAGTTTCTAAGTTTCTTTCACCATTTTTTAACTCTTTCTGCCATATATATACCTTTATGGAAAGTGCCAACAATGTCAAAATTTCTTTCTTTTTCAATTGAAAATCTTGAATACTTTAAATCTAACATTTAGTAATCAAACAAGGTTTTACAGTTATGAACAGTGGCAACATACTAATTCTGTGATTTTATTTTTGCTGTGTATTGTTTACTGCAGTATTTTCTAAGAAATTATGTCTCCCCCCCTCTGGG
Source organism: Corbicula japonica (assembly GCA_038501625.1). Taxonomy (NCBI): domain Eukaryota; kingdom Metazoa; phylum Mollusca; class Bivalvia; order Venerida; family Cyrenidae; genus Corbicula; species Corbicula japonica. The sequence continues at coordinate 3,046,545 of JAZAYU010000079.1, forward strand.
GGAGACATATTGTTTTTGCCCTGTCCGTCTGTCCGTCTGTCACACTTTGTTTCCGCTCAATAACTCGAGTACCTTTTGACCCAGAGCCTTCAAACTTCATAGGGTGATAGCCCTTATTGAGTAGAAGAACCCTATTGATTTTGGGGTCAGTAGGTCAAAGGTCAAGGTCACAGGGGCCCGAAGAGTGAAAACCGTTTCTGCTCCATAACTTGAGTACCCTTTGACCCAGGGACTTCAAACTTCATAGTTTGATAGCCATTATAGAGTAGAAGAACCCTATTGATTTTGGGGTCAGTAGGTCAAAGATCAAGGTCACAGTGACCCAAAGAGTGAAAACCGTTTCCGCTCAATAACTCAAGTACCTTTAGACCCAGAGCCTTCAAACTTCATAGGATGACAGCCCTTATTGTGTAGAAGAACCCTATTGATTTTGGGGTCAGTAGGTCAAAGGTCAAGGTCACAGTGACCAGAAGAGTGAAAACCGTTTCCGCTCAATAATTTGAGTACCCTTTGACCCAGAGCCTTCAAACTTCATAGGGTGATAGCCCTTATTGAGTAGAAGAACCCTACTGATTTTGGGGTCAGTAGGTCAAAGGTCAAGGTCACAGGGGCCCGAAGAGTGAAAACCGTTTCCGCTCAATAATTAGAGTACCCTTTGACCCAGAGCCTTCAAACTTCATAGGATGACAGCCCTTATTGAGTAGAAGAACCCTATTGATTTTGAAGTCAGTAGGTCAAGGTCAAGGTCACAGGGGTCCGAAGAGTGAAAACCGTTTCTGCTCCATAACTTGAGTACCCTTTGACCCAGGGACTTCAAACTTCATAGTTTGATAGCCATTATAGAGTAGAAGAACCCTATTGATTTTGGGGTCAGTAGGTCAATGGTCAAGGTCACAGGGGCCTGAAGAGTGAAAACCGTTTCGGCTCAATAACTGGAGTACCGTTTGACCCACAGCCTTCAAAATTCATAGGGTGATAGCCCTTTTTGATTAGAAGAACCCTATTGATTTTGGGGTCAGTAGGTCAAAGGTCAAGGTCACAGGGGCCTGAAGAGTGAAAACCGTTTCCACTCAATAATAGGAGTTCTATTTTACCCAGACCATTCAAACTTCATACGATGGATGTCCTTATTGAGTAGAGGACTCCTATTGATTTTGGGGTCAGTAGGTCAAAGGTCAAGGTCACAGGGGCCCAAAAGAGTAAAAACCGTATCCGGTCAATTACTGGAGTACCACTTGACCCAGAGCATAGGGTAATAGCCCTTATTGAGTAGAAGAACCCTATTGATTATGGGATCAGTAGGTCAAAGGTCAAGGTCACAGGGGTCTGGGCGAAGGAGGGGGGGGGGGGGGGGGGGGGGGCGGCGCAGGGGGGAGACATGCGTTTTTCACAAAAAACATCTAGTTAAAGATGGGTATGGTTACACATTAGGTCTACTAGGTATACTTCCATACAAATATCCTAGTACGTAATTAAATACAATCATAGTATTTGACATAGTTTATATTTACTAGATATTTTAAAGTAACATAATTGTGGCTTAACTTAAATTATGTTAGATGTATCAGTATGTTCCTAATAAGCTAAGAATGTTTTAAAACAGCATCTGCCCTAACAATTTTCATTGACATGGGAGGGGACTTATTTTTTTAGTCTTCCTGCAAATTACTGATTAAAGTTTTAAATTTGACAAAGTACATGAATTGTCCTTGAATTCATTATTTGGATGTTAAAAAATACATTGTTTTCATATGAAAAAAGTTAAACTAAACTTAAAGCTTATTAATTTTTATTTACATGTATATATGGATATATTTATTCTGTCTGTCTTTGTATATTTCTTTGTATATTTTTACATTTAAAATAATTTTTATCTAAAATTTATTTTGATAAAACCAGTTGAACAAACTTTGTAATATGTTAGAAGGCAAGTCAGGAAGGTCTGAACTTTGTTTCAGACCAGCCATGGCCCAAGATTATAAAACTAAATCTGGAGACCAGTCTCAAATCTTAAGCATCTGATTAGCTGAAATGGCGACCTGTCGCCATTTCAGCCAATCACATGCTTGAGATTTGAGACTGGCCACCAATTTTAGTTATATACTACTCAAAATTTGATAAGGATCATTTTAAGATTGTGTTTGTTCCTAACATAAGGTTTAAACCTTAAAATAGTTGCTAGGATTCTGAAAATTCATTCATTTGTCATCAGATTTGTGCCAAAAACGAATGAGCTGACAAATTATTAAAGCGGTACAGCGGTTGAAACTTGGTAGGGTCAAAAACTCATGATAACACAGAAAGCGATCCCTATCAAATTTTGAGTAGTATATGCATACCTGTGAACCCTCCCGACTTAGGCGGGAGACTCCCGATTTTTAAGTCCAATCTCCTGCCTCCCGCATTTTATGCTATTTCTCCCGACTTTTGACATTTCCATGTAACATTTACGAAATCTCCCCATTAAAACACATTAAGGACCATGCTTTCATCACGCGAGTACAAATTAGACTGGTTTACGATATTTTGACACCGTTTTGAATGACAGGAAGTCGTAAATGGATTACCAGTCAATGAAATGTCATGCATGGCCTTGAACTTCAGACAGGTTGATGTTTTGATAACAATTATTGATTTTCTCACCTTACGTGTGCACAAATGAAATTACGGAGTTGGTCATTATCATTAGGGTACTGATGGACATCAAAGACACCACATGCACTTTAGTTTGATGCTCGTGATAAATTTCAAAGTGCTACTAAGAAAGCGTGTGTACTTTAAAAAACTGTTAAAGCTATTGAAGATGTTTAACAGTAATGGTCACTAACGAATACACTGTTTGATATGACAAGTAAAAGGGGTGGATCTTGAGGGGGTTCAGTGGGGTTGATTGACCCCACTTCTTGGGCCAGAATGTATGAAATCATCATATGACTGACACAAACAACCCCTTTCCTGGAAATCTTTCGTCCAATCCTGAGTAAGATAGTGATTGTTTAACTTTTTGGCTGTAGATTCTTTATGACAAATAAATTATTTATTTATTAAAAAAATATTTTATTTATGTTTAGTAGTGTTTGTAAACTAGAGGTCTCAGAATAAATAAAAGTATATATGACAAGAAAAACAAGAGTAAATTTGATATATTCTCACTATCCAGAGCTAAAAATGTTCCATAGTTTACCTTAAAACAACGCTTCGTAAAATCTCCCACTTTTTTACCCTGATCTCCCACTTTTTTGGAGTCAATCTCCCACCTGAGCACGAACAAAGGTTCACAGGTATGAGTATATGATCTTGGGCCTATGACTGTTTACTCCGGAAATACACATTTTATGGCACGTGCAACCAGTGTTTATCCAGATAATGGTAAATCTGTGCTGTCTGATCAGGATCTTCGCTTATTGACATTTGGTCAGAAATAATCTAATATATCAAAAAGCAAATAGGGCAGATCTTGATGAGACGGCACGGGTGTGATAGCTGATCTGGATCTACACTGATTGCTCATATTTATGGAGGAAAGGGTAACATAAGTCGATATTTTAGATTATTTATCAAATATTTTGTGAATCTCAAATAAAAGATGATACTATAATGCATTTTGATAATTGGAAAAATTTATGGTAATTTTAACCCTTTCCTCTATAGATATATGGCTTTTCTAATGTGTGACCCGTGAAAATTGATATCAGCATTCACATCGGTGCATTCTGATTATTAAATACGCTGTTCACTTTTAGCTTTATTGGTTTATTTCTGACCATGAAGCAAATATTTTAGATCCTGATCAGAATGGATTGCCCATGAAATAAAAGCCATATCCCGTGGAATAAAGGGTTAATTATAATAAATACAAGATCTGAACATTGCCTGGAAGAAATTATTTACTGGAAGAAATAAAGTGCAGCTTTCAGGGGGATATGTATATATTTTTGATTTTATTCACTTGTTCAAAACCCTGGCACTTGGGATTTGATTTTGTTTGTATCAAATTGATATCACAGCATACATTTTATATAGATGTGATGCAAATTTTTAACAGCTAAACTTGACCCTTTATGTTGGAAGACTTGTGCCACATTTGTGACCACTGCAAACACTTATCAGGGTCTGCAGTGTTTGTCTTTTAGTCAGTTAACATGACATTAACATACAAATTATTTAAACCATAACAAATTATATATCCCTTTACTCCATAGAAACACCTGTATTATTGCATGGACGAATAGTGTAGATCAAGATCAGCTGGAACATTCAAGCTGTCTGATCAGGATCTACAATTTTCTCGTTTAGATTCATTGGGATATTTATGACTAAGATGTGACCAGTGTAGATCCAGATCAGATGGATGTGCCGGCTGATCTGGATCTCTGTTGGTTGCACATGCATTAAAACCTGTATATATGAAGTAAAGAGTTAATTGAAATGAGCTGGCTCAGGTTTATGACTAAATACCATACTGCAGCTTTCAGTTTTGCATACTTGTTTAACATCACATCTTGAATTGGGTTGCCTAGTACCATAACTCTCCCTTGCATTCGAACAAATTTTTGTTTTGGTTTTGTTATTTTCAAATGATCTGGTGTGCTATTATAAAATAAAGCTTTAAAAATATGCTAAATTCAAACATGTTACCTGGTGACAATATAACATCAAGTTTTTATGGATAAAAAAATGAAGTTTCTTATTCCTGTCATATCTTTGTGCATTTTAGAGACTTTAAACTCTGGTTTTCATCCAGCTTTTATCAATCTTTCTTATTAAATTTCTGTCGCTTTTCTACAACCTTTATGATATTCTTCTGTCATTTATAAATGTACTGTTGTGTTAATTGTTTAAAATTTTATTTGAATATTTAACAAAAATAAAATAAAATTTATTCTTCGTTAGCAATTCTCTGTCAAGCGCTATGAATACAGGCCCATCTTTGCCCACTTCTTACATTTATACTTGAGTACTCTCACACATGTGCTAATTATGAGATTTTTCCTGTCATTGTAATGACTACATGACCTTTGTTCTATATATAATCTGTTTTGCTGTGTAGAAAAGTTTGTCCAGTGCCAACTATATATTTTTAAATATTCTCAATGAGTTTTCTTTGTTTTATTTATATAAAAATTCAGGATCTTTCCCCCTTTCCTCCGTATATATACCTTTATTGCATGTGCAACAAGCCAGCACATCCTTGCCCTCTGATCAGAATCAGCACAGATTGCTTTTGGTCAGAAAAAATTGACAGCATGGATGTTCCAGCTGATCTGGATCTACACTGTTTGCCCACACCATAAAGGTGTATATTCGGCAGACGAGGTTAAAACAGTAAAGATATGCTGTGTGCTGTGGGTTGTTATTTATTCCTATTAATCAGTTAAAACTATTGTTTCTAGTGTTAATTCTCGGGTTGAAAACATGCTTGGGAAAATAAATGAACACATTTTCTTCTTGTCTGGCTACATTATCATTTGCTAAGTTGCCTCCCTTGATTTTCTCCACTATAGACAAATCAATGTTAATGAAATAGCTATGTTGGTCATTCTGTCACTCCATCCTTTTGTCTACCATTTTTGTGCCACTTTGTTATTTGTTATGAATACTTTAAAAAATCCTTTTTATTGATAGGCTTTTTGGCTTGATGTGATTTTTTGGTGTTAGGAAGGGTGAGATGATCTTCATTTATAGCATAAATTTACTTAAAAATCAATTTGTTTTACATTAAATGCATCTCTTCTGGAGAATAAAAAGCTCAAATTTGTTATGAAATTAAAGGTATTTCTGCTTCCCCGATTGTAACTGATTAACTGATAGGTAAGAAAGTGAAAGCCTCAGATACAGCCACCTTACACAGCCATCAAGTAGAGGGAAAAAGAGCATGGGTTATGAAATGATCGATTTCAAAATAGACACCACAAACAGTTAAAGAGAAAGATGACCTGAGGGTTACCGCCTTGCAACGTTCAGTTGCAAATAAATTTGCCATTACGGGTTTTAACCAGGTTTTAGGGTGCACCAACCTCACACTTGCCCCAATAGGTTCTCACATTAACAAACAAGCACAAGTTGTCTTTGTGGAATCAGCTCCAACTCACCCATCAACTCGAAAATGTTGCATGCAAAAGCACACACATAAAACATAGGAAGCTAATAGCATTGTTAAGTAAAAGGGCGGGTGCTCGATGATCTTACCAAGACCAGAACCCCTGGAGTCAAATCATCAAGAAAACGGCGACAGTGTAAAAACAGATCAAGCTTCTATGTTCTTTTACAATATTTCCCCCATAAACCTCCATAAACGCTTAAACCCCTGTGCAACCAAAGAGGTAAGCATAACGATCAACTGTAGATGGAATAATCACCAGGCATGCAGAACGCTATAGAATATCATGTTGGTAACTTTTCTTGAAGTTACAGATGGATTTAGGCATTCCAAGCCATATTTTATTGAATCGGTAAGAATTATTTGTAACCTCGCAAAGAAAAAAATATACCTAGGTTGGATCCAGAGGGGGGTTCAGTGGGGTTGCTCCGACCCCTTTTTGGGCAGCAATAATTATCCATGGACATTTTTGGCCAGAAGGTTGGAAATGATAATGTAACTACAGTAAGACTGTCCCAAATAAACCCCTTTTTCTGGAAATCTTGCATCCGTCCCTGTATACTGCTCGAAGTATGCTAAGCAATAAGTTAACCAGGCAACATTGTAAAGTATACATCATATATATTTACAAAGATGCATACATAAGGTTCCCGGTGTACACGTAATCTTGATTCACTCATGCAAACCAGGTAGCAGTGTATTTTCCTGGTGTTTAATTTTCGCTGCTTACATGTAATTGACTTTTGTAGGGTACTAAGTCTTCAGTTGAACTTGAAGAATTTATGTTTAAGACTGAGTAATTAGCGAATATTGGAAGGCATTTATTGTATGCAGACATCGATAGTTGTGTGTGGGGGGGGGGGCAAACATTGATTTTTATATCACCCCATTCAAATGCTAAATAAACTATGAAACCACATTTCATGTCGGTTAGCTTGCTGGTGAAACGGTTTCATTATCCAAAATGTTGACTGTTGATAATAAATTATTTTGATTTGATATATTTGTTCTGTTTTTCAGCCCTCGGATTTCCAATCTTAAGGTGCTGTTGTCGTATTTTCAGAGAGAAGGAGGGGCGGTGGTAATGAAATAAAAGTCGTTTTAACATTAAAGATAATTGAAATTAAGTCTTAATCAAGTTTAATTTTAATTGCTGCTGGTCAAGTGTTTAAACTTTGATATTAGATGTCGTGAGTTTGAATCCCAAAATACGCACCTATATACTGGCGTGCCTCTTGATGTTTCTCACTACAACATTGCTGGTTCCTCTGTTTTTCTTGTTGGTGTTGTTGTTTTTTTAAAAAGTGCTAATTATCGTACCTGGATTGCTTGGGTTTACCTAAGAAGAACAACGCCCAGGAAGGAGTTAGAAAACTGACCGTTTAATGCCTGCGCAAGGAAGTTGCTAACCAGTAATAAGATAAGTACATCAGGAGTAAGGTTACCAGGTACGATAAACTAGGATAACAATGTTTACATCCCGGTTAGATTTTTTATTGACTTTTTGTGTTCTGATTTATGTTTTATATACAGGAAGAAAGTTTTTTTAAGTGTGGATTTATATCAAACCGACACATAACGAAGTTGATAACAATAATACGAATTCTGGTTGGTGAAAAAGGTAGTGATTTAGTAAGCGGACTTAGTTTTTTGCTCACAACGGCTATTCTGCATTCACAAATTTGGTGAGGCAAATCAAAAATGCACGTACCAGGCGCATTGAATAACTTGTGTATTGATTTTAACTGCATGTGAACGTGATTGGTCTGATATTTTACTAGCCGACTTATCAAAAGGCAGATATATCATTAAAAAGAAATAAAGGAGAGAAAATGCACCCAATATGTGTTTTACTTGTTTATTGGCTGTTGCAGTTTACAAAAATCTACCAGATATAACAAGAAAAACATTGATACAATGCATCAAAGTGTGCCTTTAATAGTCTATGTCTGTTTATAGCTTGAAAGCAACTAGTAAATGCAGAAATCAAGTTCTGGTTGTGTAATATCAAAAAGTGAAATGAACTTCGTTAATATTGTTTGTTTAAAAATTTAAGGCGTACATATATTTTACACAGACTTACCTGAAAAAAATACGAGGACAATCGCAGTAATCGATTTTTAAAACGTAGGCCTGATTCAATGGAACAGAACACACATACATATACACTGAACATGTGAAATACTTTGCCGTATATTCGTGATAAGTTGTTAATTCTCATAACTGTTTAAAATTTTAAAACAATCTACAATCAGTAACACAAAATAGATTCGTCTCAATTTTAAAGACAATTGCGGTAGGTTCTGATTTCACAAGGTTATGAATTTCACGTGCGCACCGTTAGCAGTTTTTGTTTTAAGGAAGTGTAAGCGTTGATATCAGTTGGCCCGGGAGAGATATTTTGTTTGTTAAATACTACTTTTAAATCAGTAAATGTCGGTCTGAAGTCCGCGACCGACTTTGCCTATTGCGACCGACCGTGTCATGCAAACGGTATCCACGTAAAATTCATAATGTTGTGAAATCGGAAACTGCAGCAATTGTCTTTGAAATAATTACTGCATTACCCATCGGATTTCAAAATATGCATGCCATAATAGGCAAGTTACTAATAAGAGGTTGCATGTTCATAATTCAGTAATATCGGATACTGGCAGATGGGCGGACCTAGGACAAAAAACTCGGTCACTATCGGTCGAACCCGATTCCTAAAGAAAATAAGTGAAGTCTGTAACAGTGAACGACATTTTAAAAATTATTTTTCTCTGCATTTCCGCGTTCTAGTCAGCTATTGTTAAAAATGGGTTGTCGTGAGTAGTTATATTTTTGGAAATTTAATTAGGTCGTTTGCCTTACGTGCTATAATTTTATTATAAAAACTATTTTAAACTTCATTTATGACGCTTAGGCCAAACTGCAAATAGTTTGGAGACCAGTTTTAATCTCAAGCATCTAACCAGTCTCCGTTTTAGCCAATCAGTTTTATGATCTTGGGCACTGGCCACTTTCTTAATAATAAAGATTCCAAGAAAGACAATATTAACCAGGGCAGGAGGTTATAAAACTGAGATTGGAAACGAGTCACAAATCTCAAGCATCTGATTGGTCGCCATTTCAGCCATCAGATGCAAGAGATTTGAGACTGGTTTCCATGCCCAGTTTTATAACCTTGGGCGCAGTACTTGTATAATGATTGGTCGTCTGAGATAAAGATATCATGTTACAGTACCACATTCTCCTTTTACCTGCCTTTATGGAAAAACCAACAACCACAAACCTATATGATTCAGTAACCATTGCACTTTTGTTACATTCCGGAACAATACTTTATTACTACCCGGAATACTCATATTTTATAATAAAGACATTATATACTCGTAAAACATGGTCAACTGAAAACTAGAGCTGTTTATAATGTGAGTGGACGTTAAATGAATTCCTACTTTGCCTTTTTTCACTCGCAATTCTAATTACAACTAACTTCAAAAAACAACGTCTAAACGGTATTTCGTTCGTTTTATATATAAACACTAAACTAACTAAAAAAAACTTAATAAGATAAATAAAAGTTCATCTATAGATTGCTCACTGTCATTCGCACAAGTCCAGATATAAGAATAATTACCTAAAACATTGTTAACGCATCCATACCTTTGATGCGAAAAGTGTTTGACCTTGAATTTCATCGTCGTGTAGATGGGGAACAATGGTTCCTCTCTTGATAATTGAAAATTCTTTAAAAAGGACAAGATATTGTTGTCACTATCATTATACTCACATGAGCATTCAAAATGATGTGTTGTGTTGTTTAGTTTTTGACATGTGAATTTATGTTAATAGAATTTTAGGGAATTTAAGGTCTAGCTATTTTTCTTTCCTGTTCTAACTTTTCTTAACGTATGAAAAAATGAAGATACATTAATAACGATTAATTCTGCAAGGTTTCATTGAACTGCGTTTATCCGTTACACATTGGTACCACGAAAGTGTCAATATAAATACAAAAGTATGTTAGCAATTACATAAACGAGTTAAAAGTGAAGGGACATTAGTAGGTGGTGCTACTTGAATTCTGTAGAGGATGTTCGTTCATAGTATCATGTTACATCTCCACTGTTTTAACCGTTAATTGTCTACTATAGAGCACTTGAAGATTTCGTGGAATTGTGTTCTTTAAACGTCTGCAAACATTTCGGCATGACTCGAGGTGACCACAGAACCCAGCTTACTTGAACACGCATGTGGCGCAATGATACACAGGAAGTTAAAAACCGCGTGTCGCCGTGTTCTCGACGTCTAGCTTAAGACTATCGCGCATGTACACGACAGTCTTAAACAGTATCATTTTTTGAACTTGCCTACTATATAAAAGAATATTGTCCTCATATATAGTGGGATAAGACTGCTTTGCGATACTTGTGTTTATTATATGCACATTAGGGTCAAACGTCATATATATGTAATCGGGGTAAATTTTAAAAGAAATCCAAGTTTCTGTGCTTTTATAATACGTCAGATATCACAATTTCTGTATACTTAATATGCTATTTATCCAAACTAAACTTAAAAATATTCTCTTATCATTCGGTTCAAACATTTGTTAGCGGTATGTCATGTATTACACTATTTTATAGTTACATTACCCTGCAATTATCTTCCAACATTTTTTAAAGAAAATTATTGTTAAGATATAATTGTAGAGAGTTTTCACAATTAACGTATTTTATCATTTTACTTAAGCTATTACAGAAGTCTGACCCAATTTACAATGACACATTTTTAATTATTTTACTCTGCGTTTCCGCGTTCTCGTCAGTTATAATTTAAAAAACTGGCTTTTCGTGAGAAGAGTTGTATGATTAAGTAACTAATGCACTTTTGTAAGATTCCGAAACAATACTGTATTTATAAAAAGAATACTCTTATTTACGGAAGAGTATACTGACCCCCCTTATATCTTTTGTATAGATATGAGAAAATTATGGAGTTATATACAACAAAAATGATTAAAATCAAGAAAGTTATATTATACGCAAACCGTATCTATGATTTTATTATAATTTAAAATATTTTGAAAAATGGTGTTTTTTTGTTTTATGTCAAGATATGTTTGTATTAAATAACTGGCAAAATCAATAAAATTATTCTGTCTAATTTACAGCAAATCAAAATTGTTAAACATATATATTAATAATATATCATTATATGCTATCATCTGCCATAAAAAGTTAGGGTGTTCCGTTGGGGCCATAATTGTTTCGCCCTGTCGACCTCTTGGGCGGGACTATGAAAAACGCGACAACACGATTCGAGACCGCGAAACCACGATGCGAGATCGCAAAAAACACGATAAAAGGTAACGAAAGTACGATGCTGGTAGGTACTCGCATGCTACTTTCGCGACCTCGCATAGTTGATTTTGTGTTCTCGCCATCGTGTTTTCTGAGGACAGCGAGACCATGAAAAAGTGAAAGCACGAACAGAGATCGCCTAAATAAGACGCGAGGGCGCGATATCGCTCCGTTGTTTCGCGATCTTGCATCGTAATTTCGTGGTCTCGCTCTCCTGAATGTCGGCGAACCGAAAACTTATTGCTTTTCCATGTTTGATCTATAGGAATTCTTGGGATTCTCTTTGATTTATTACTCTTAAGGCACTATAAGTCATGGTCTTCTGATCGAGTTCATTTAGACACACAGGCTAACATGACAGTTTTTTTTCTGCCTTAAATTTCAAATTGATGGTTTTTACCCTTGCCTGTTGACTAATTGACTTGTGTCTAACCTGTTAATTTGCATTCTTTCAAATGTACAATGTATTTTTCTTATATTTGAAGGTTTGGATAATGGTGATACAGAAATTTTCAATATGTTTTTTTTAAGGAAGATTTTTACATTTCTTAGCTATTTTGACCACACAGCTTTTGTTTATATCTAGTCTAGATCCCTAACTTTATTCTTTTTGTCATGTTTGTGTTAGCTGATTAAAAGGCGAGATCACAAAACCGCGAAAGCAACGATGAGAGATCGCAAAACAACGATACGAGATTGCGAATGCACGATGCGAGGGCGCGAAATAACATAATATCTCGTATCTTACTTTCGTGTTTTCGCGTTTACGTGGTCTAGCTATCCCTAGGCTGAGACCACGAAAACTCGAAAACATGATTCGAGAATGCGAAACAACGATGCGAGGTCGTTAAAGTACGACGCTAAAGCGCGATATTAATTTTTGCGTCCTCGCTTCGTATTTTTGCGACTTCGCTTCGTTGTCGTTTTTTTTGCGCGAAATTTTTTGCATCATCGTTTCGCGATCTCGCATCGTTGTTTCGCGAATTCGCATCGTGTTTTCGTGTCTTCGTGGTGTCGCTCAACAGGTCGAAATGGCGAAACAATGATGGTCCCGTAGGAACACCGTAGTAAGTTGAAACATGAGGAGGAATATGTAATTTTCTATTTCTCTCAAATTATATATTATAGTTATCATATAAGTCGTGTTCCAATTTTAGTTATATTATATTTATGATATAGCAAACTGTTTGTTACAATGACATATATATTTCGCAGAATATTATTTCGATTTTTAAGAAGGAAATTGTATTTCAGTAAAAATTAACACAGGACTTCTGGTCAGATAGCTTTTATTACAGCAATAAAAACTAGGAGATAAATATAAAATATATGTATAAGTTTAATAAAAATATACAAATATATAGTGATATTATGTATATTCCTTACAATTTTCCCCTTATAAAAGATTTAAGGGGGGTCAGTATACTCTTCCGTACTTATTTCATAAAATAGACATAATATGTACTCATAAAAGATTATCAACTACAATGCTTGACCTGTGTATAAGTGAAAATTTAATGATTTCCTCGTTTAATCATTCACTTCTGGTTTATTATTTCAGTCATAAAGGTTCAGAAAGACAAAACTATAGTATGTAACACCAATAATATTATATACTCACCAAAAGTTCTAATTGGTCACATTTTGTCTTTGTTTTTTATTAGAATACATAAGTTGAAAGCCTTTATACGTAATACATGAAATTGATTTAGAGAACGGTTCGGCGTGAGGTATCCTTATTTTTGCTTAAAATGTGTAAATGCGTTTTAAAACTTAAAGGCCCAATAAACTTGTCAAACAGCATATTGTTTATTAACCTAAACATTTTAGATTTCACCAGTATGCATAATAACACAAAAAATAAACCTTACAATAAAAAAGGGTATTATCTTATTGATTTGCAGCATGTTTTGCGGATCGTTTATCTTGTTTACAAAACAAACAGAGAATCTTTCCGAGCTGATTTTCGGCAACTCTCGGCAGGCGACGGTCGCTAATTATGCAGAAGTGCATAAATTGATGACGTATTCCCCACTAAAAGCCGTTACCAGGATGGTCGTATAACATTTACATCTTTCTTTCTTTATCTTGTAATGAAGTTAAAACTTAAAGAATCTCTATTTTCCCCCGTCTTTTTCTTTCCATGTTTGCATGATTTTGTGTTCACAACTTTTATGTGAATGACGTCACCGCGTTCTGCGTTCTTACGGCCCACGTACGGAAAACAAGAAAAGTATAACACACACGTGTTATATGTGGACGACATTTATGCTCATGATGTAATGTCCCTGAGCCAAGTTGTGGTTGGTATCTATTTGATTGTAGATATGAAGTGAAAAGTTTGTTGACCTATGATATGAAATAGAAATCAAGTAGAAGTAGTGGAGAGGTCAGCTCAAAGATATCACGCACAATGACGTATTACGCCGAATCCTCACGAGATATACATTCGCACATCCGAATAAAATTTCCCCGCAAATAAAAATAAAGTTTTATCAAAGAACACCTAAAACATATTTAACAAAAATAATAAAAATCCACACAATTTACCAAATGCAAACAAATTACTTTGAGATTTTCCCTTATCAAACATAACTTCCGATATTGAAAGGGATGTTCAAAAAGTTCTTCTACCCCGTCAAAATCACTCAACAATTTCACTTCAAAAACTAAGGTATCTACCCATAAAAACGTTCATAACAATACATTTTATTTCTAAAACAATAATTTTGATTGCATAAGTAACAAAAATCACGTATTTACCAAAACAACATCTTTTCTGAACTTTTTAGTAACCCTCTTATCTCTCTTGGGTCAAACTAGATGGACGTATTAAACATCATCTATTAATAGTTAAATAATAAATTCAATACATGACCCATAATTTGTCCAGAAAAACGATAACTTTTCGCCGAGTGATTGTAAACATTGGTTAGTAATTTTGTGGGCTACAAAAATACTGTGACGTTTTAATTCGGACCGGGTCTCAATGATTGGGGATTGTTTGAGAACATAAATATTTGGTCATTTGTGCTTTCTTTTGAAAAGGGTCAACGTGGTTAATTAATTTTCGCAATGAAAAAAAAAACGTTTTGACAAGTTTATTGGGCCTTTAACATTTTCTAATCACCTCCATTTCACATAAAGATTTTTTCTTATTTTGAGCCTGCGGTGTAAGTAAATGGTATCGGATTGATTTAAAAAAAAACACATCAAAAACGATTTTAAAAGACATTAAAATTTGATTTCGAGAATCGATTTAAAATAAATGCACGAGACTCAAATTACTAACAACTGCTGTTTTCTGTTTTCGATGTTTGCTAAACAGCTTTGCTGACAATGCAGTATTTAATAAATTAAATATTCTTTTTTTCTATTTTCCTTATGAGCGTGATTATTATGCTGTGTATCAAGCATAAAAAGCGATTCGTTTAAAGAAATATCAGACCGCTTTTAATTTGATTCGTTAAAAACTTAAAAAGTATTTTAATTCATGTTATGACGTACTTAACGCAAGGTTAACGCACTGATAAATAAACCTAATGTGCCCAAACTATCTGTCGCGTTAGTGCGTTGAAAATATGTACTCGGTAACTGCAAGATGATTAAGCATCATCATCATTATCATCATCGTCGTCGGCTTCGTCATCATCATCATCATCTAATTAACAGCAACGACAACAATGACGACAAATGCACCGACAACAAAGTAAAGAGTTGTTTTTATTAAGTAGGGGTGATAAAACCTATGTGTACCTCTTTTAAGAAAAAAGAGACCCTTAGCCCAAGCATTCAATATAAACCCCTTTTTTGTGTGACTACTGATCCTTATATTGGTGTGGTATAATAATAGCCAATCTTCATACTAAGTTATAGCCTACGTCAAGATCATTTCTCACTCTAACTTATATAACATACCTTAAGTTGTTTATTAATATGCAGTTAACATATTTTTTTAAGTAAACATCCATCGTCATCTTTGACACACTAATAATTTAGGAATGCAATTACGTGGTGAAAACAAATTTATATCCTGGTGTAAGTTTTTTATTGACATTTCTGCACTTTAAGTATCGAAATCGTATAGCGCATTAATTGACATTTCTGTAGCGGTAAGTATATTACTCACAAATTGATATGTATTGCAATCCTAGTTAAATATATGATAAATATTACGTCAAGCACAACATTATAAATGACCAGTTGCCATTTCTGCCAATCAGTTGCTTGAGATTTGAGACGGGTATCCAGATTTAGTTTAATAATCCTGGGCACAAATCACAGCTTTGGAATGTCAGGCCGAGCATCATAACATACTAGGTGCGTGATGACATTACGGTTAACCAAATTTCCAACAAATTTGCAGCATACTTTGCTCAATAATAACATTAAATCTGGAGACCAGTCTCAAATCTCATGCTCGCCACTTCAGCCAATCAGAGATGATTGAGATTAGAGACTGGTCTCTTATCTTAGTTTTTTATCCCGGGCCATTATGTAAAATACAATTGATGATAATTTGACGTTTTGCTCTTATCACGGGTCTTGAACAGTGAAGTTATAAAAGCTTCCTTCTTTGCTGATGGTAGCTTACCACACCACTCCAGTGTTGTCTGGAATATAAGTGCATGTGCACTAATAATCTTTTCACACACACTTTAAATAGGTGTAAATGGATGTTTGAAAGCAAGACAAACATGAAAATATTGCAGGTTAGGTTTGTGAGCAGTAATGGAAATGCTATGCATACTTTCTCACACCACCTAGCGGCTCAGTTTGTTCACCAGTTAAGAGCACAATATGCATTTCTGATAAGTTGTCCGGGCCTGTAGCCTCTCGTATGTACAATTATATCCTTAAATATAACACCTGACTTTTCGCCGATGGTGGTAGCTATGTAAATTGTTCACTGTTAGACTTTTCGGTGGTGAATAGCTTCGTATGTAAATTTTTCATTTACAATGCCTGCTTTAATTTTACTGTCACTTTGTAAAACCCTATTTCATTTAAAAAGTGTCACATTTTTGACAAACACAACCGTAACGTTTTCGACTTTTTACGATCCTTGTCTAACATGTCACTAATGTGATCATTGCGTCCTATTCTACACTCTTGCTGACAGTCGTGTTTATTTTAAACCAGTTCCCAATCTGCAACATTCGCACTAATGACTTTTTTGTTAAAAAAAAATGCTTGGCTGACGTTTAATGTTAGACGTTAACGATAGGCAAAGCGTAGTCACTTAGTTTAGTACCAGCTGACCTAATAACTGTTGGGATTTGCTGGTAAAGCCTGTCCAAAGAGGACTGACATCTTTGTTCAGTTTTTTTTTCTTCGCAAAAGATTGAGCTTTAGTTTGAAAAATCAATTTATAGAATGTTTTATTAGCTCCAGGGGCGGATCCCGAGGGGGTATAGTGGGGTTACCCAAATCTCTTTTTGGACAGCCGTATTAAATTTTCATAGAGATTTTGTCCAGAAAGATTGAAATTCTCATGTAACTATACTAAGACTGTCCCAAAAGAACCCACATTCTTGAAACATTGCTTCCAACCCTGTCAGATCTTTCCACAAGACGCCGGACTTCTGCTCATTTGTGCATCGTTTCCACGGTTTACGTTGTTTTTTTAATGATGTTTAAGTTCGTGGAAATGTAAACATTGATGTCAGATGGCATGGGAGAGACTTTCATTAAAAAAAAATACTTTTGTATCTACATATATCGGTCTAGAGTCGACGAACAAGTTTGTTAATTGCGACACAATCTCCATAAGAGTTGCCGTTCCTTGCAGTCTCTTAAAGCGAGTTAAGGAGCGAAAACTCTGGATAGAGATTGATTGCGACTGTGTCATGCAAACAGTGTGCACGTAAAATTAAAAATGTTGTGAAATTGGAAACAACCGCAATTGTCTTTAATAAATCCTTTTAAGTAGGACTGTATGTTTTATCTCTGATTAGATGTATTTACACTCGCTCAAGTAAAGCAAAAGACAAAGATAAGAACTTATGCAGTTTTTCATTTTTAATAACTTAAACGATTCGACATTTAATAAAATTACTCGGAAAAACAACAACAAAACAACAACAACGTCACAATAGAAAATATTCTGATGATGTATATACATAGATTGCCAACTTAATGTGGAGAGTATCAATGTATACTAAAGTTATAACAACTCATGACATTAAACGGTCACAAATATGTAAAAATAACAGACCATTCAGTTTCGTTTCCTCTGAGGTTTAGCGAGTATTTAAAAGATCAATAATCATGGTATCGACATACATAGATTTCTTTTTCAGTAAGAGTGCAAGCCAAAAGATGATAAATCTGAGACTTGAAATCTGTCTCGAATTTCAAGCGGCTGATTGACTGAATAATCTTTTTTCAGAAATTACCAATCACAAGCTAGCATTATGAGACTGGTCGTCTAACTTAGGTTTAGCAATGTTTATTCGAAAAAAAACAGCACCACTGTGTTCGTAAGTAAAACAAATCGTTATTTAAAAGACCATTGCGGAAGCTACGATTTTACAACGTGATGATTTTACGCGCGCACCGTTTGTACGATGTCCGTCGTTTTCAGTGCTGTTCCCATGGAAATGTCAACTTCTTTATAACATGGCGAGTAAACCCTAACCCCTTCATCGACTGAATGTGCCAATATTCGAACGTGTCATATAAACGGCGTGCACGTATTATTCACAACGTTGTAAAATCGAAAACTACTACAATTGTCTTTTAACAAATATTTACTGGCCTGGAAACAACATAATGAGACATAACAAAATGAAAAACGCATCATGAGTTTGTCAATATCGAATGAACAAAACACTAAAATCACAGAAGTTGGACTAAACTACATATACATAAATCATATTATCATTAAAATATTGAATACAACGGTCTCAAATGGCATGTTTTGGCTAATTATGATATGATATTGTCCATACTGGGAATCCAACCGGTACCGTACGGCGACAGCGCCTACCCGGTACTTGGTTATTCAGTTATAGTTATTATTATTTTATTTTTAACAGGCACCACTGTAGGCATATCTATTATTCCCCACACAAAATCCTTTCCGGTTGTGTATCGTAATATACTATGTTGATAGACAATGATAACTAAGAAATGTTTAATTCGGTTGAGGATAAGCGGTTAAATGTTTAAAAAAAGTTCATCTATGGAAAAATGCGGTAAAATCATCTGTCCAAAACGTTTTACTGTGCTCGTAGTAAAATGCTTTCAACATATTTCATATATTCATTTGTCTACTTTTATATACTCACACTGATTTGTTTTGATCTATGGCCATTTTAGTGAAAATCAAATCTCAAAAACATGCGTGTAATTTTTAGCCTAATGTTTCCTTAACGACTTTATAAAACAACTTTATAAAATAAAGCGTTACCAAGAGCTATAATTACTTTCCTTCGCAAGGACAAAGACATAATAGCCATTAATAGTTAGAGTAAAATTTGTCTGTCTTTTTTTGCTTAAATTTTGAAAAAAAATCTTGTATTCATGTTAAAAACAAACAAAAATTGACATACGTCTATAAAAGATTTATGACTTGACATAGAACTGGGTCCCATGGGCGATCAAAATCTAAGTTAGCTTTCCTTATCGAAAATCACAACGTTCAAACAAAGCGACAGCTGAGCACTAATACGAGACATCTAATGTTAATACTGAACACCAATTTAATGCTTATTACTGATTCATTATGTGACAAATATTTCGTTTGATATTCCTGAAGTGTATATAGTTGCCGAGCCGGCGGGCACTTTCTAACTTCCTGATCAGTCAACGAATCAAGTTCGCCAAACTGACTTTAATGAAAGTTCACCCCATTAAACATTTTTGACAATAAGCTGTTTATCTCGGCAATAAATTCAAACTAGTAGATTGTATATATGTTCTACCTATACACCGGTAAGGATCATCATTTCTTCGCAGTTTATTTTATTTTTCAAATAAAATGAATTGCAAACGTGTAAATGTTATCTCATGTGTAAACAATGTAGGTCCAGATTAGCCGACAAAGCCGTGACATCTGATCAGGATCTGCACGGTTTGCTTTTTGGTCAGAAATAACCAAATGAATAAAAAAGCGAAAAGTGAAGATCCTGATCAGAGGCACGGATTGGTCCTATGTTTACATCTGGTTGTTTCAAACTGATCGGAGAGCAGGAAAGCGTGTTTGCATTTTGTCAGAAAGGTTAGGTTAAATTAGGGTTTAACTTTAACCACACAATTTGATTCCATGTTAAGAACTGTTTAATAAGCGTAACCGGTCTGAAGCCGGGGTCATCACGGTTCGGAGTTTCCATGGTCCGATGTTACCACGGTCCGGAGTTACCATTGTCAGAGGTTACGTCGGTCCAGAGTTACCACTGTCCTGACTTACCACGGTCCGGAGTCAAAACGGTCCGGAGTAAAAACTGAACCAAGTTACAAAGTTTTCCGGAGTTACCATGGTCCGGAAGTTACCACGCAGCTGATTGGTTGGATATCATCTCGGAGTCACCACGGTCCGGGGCCACCATGGTTACACTGTGTTCCGTTATCTTCCAAAACAATACCACATGGTAGTGTAATTTTTCCTCCCGTACACATAGTTGAACTAATGTCACACTAAATGTTTTTAAAAGATAACATATGTCTGTCAGGGACTTGTGAGGACGTGAATCGTGAACATTCTACCGACGACAAATCGTTCAAGAACACGGAATCATCGTTCACTGATGTATTGTCGTCAAGAGAGTCCATTCTATCCGCATTTCGAAGTCTGATCACACCGATAACACTGTTTCTCTCTTTCTTTTCATTTGTTTTTGAAATTTCAAGGCTTTTGCCTAAATCCGAATAGCTTACACTCGGAGCAGACGACGATAGCCTCTGTCCGGCACCGGAAATGGCGTCCATATCCGTTGAAAATGTGTAAAAATCTCGTTGAGGCGGTGTTGGGGTAAATGTTTTCACGGCTGTGTGATATGGCTGTAGTTGTGTTGAAAGACTTGGTGGTTTCGTTTTGTTGACTGAAATAAAAAGAAATATAACATTAACAACTTCGCATAAGATGATCTAATGGTGCTCCAACTTACTCAGTGACTTGAAATTATTTATTTTTCAACAATTTAAATTTAATGTCTGCATTAGGTTCGTGACTGTGCAATGGAACCTAAATATGCACTATTGCAAATTAACCGATATACAAGTGTACTTTGTGCGCCTTTACCTGTCAACAGACGCGGAAAGAAAACTTCCAACTTTGATTGAACGAAGCTGTCGGGCTGATTATATCTGTTTATAGAAACCTAATATTTCTGTCTGGTTTGTGTTCATTAAATAAGCTTAGTGCGTCGTTAGCAGAACTATTGATGACGGTTGTTTGTGAATATCTGAATTTAGATCACCTTGCTCACTGCTTATTTGTAATGCTACCATTTCTTTGTAATTTAGGCTCTGAGTACGGTGGTATCATTTATTTTCGCAGGGACGAGTTTTCGTGCAGAAGCCACACATGATACATTTCCACGGGCATAACTAATTCGCTCAACTGTTTTTTCCTTTAAGACATTGTGTAATTGCGCTGTGCTGAAGGTTATAAAACTGACTTTGGAAACCAGTCTCAAATCTCAAATCTGATTGGCTGAAATGGCGACTGGTCGCCATTTCAGCCAATCAGATGCTTGAGATTTGAGACTGGTTTCCATGCTCAGTTTTATAACCTTGGGCACTGGACTTTGCATCCGAGCATTTACCTCAGCGCGAAATTCTCAACATTTAAACCAGTGCGAATTAAAATACACTGGAGTATGCAGTCTTATGGTGAATTGTCAAGTTCGACAAAAGAAAAACGTGGTGCAGAAACTGAATATCACATGAATAGAGATATACAAGATATTTGAAAGGCTAATACTTCTGAAAACTCTGAACCCTTTACTTCATATATAAATGTTTGAACGCATCTGGATCTGCACTGGTTCTAAAAAGCGAACAGTGTAGATCCTGATCAGACGGCGCGGATCTGGATTGTTCACCCACGCAAATAAAGGTATTTCTATGGAGTAAAGGGTTAACAAATGCTGCTGGCCAGAGCCGATAACTCGTCAAGTACCTAAATCTTCTATCCTTAAAAATTCTATTTGCCATACATTTCCTTTCAATTCGAGAGGACGTAATAACTATGCACTCCATTATGTAACAAATTCACTAATTAATGCATAATTTCTTCAAAACAACGACCATGCTTGACGTTTATACTCAACAATTGACGTATTTTCCATATTCAATCTTATAACTGGATGTTTTAATTGTTCAAGCATTTCAACGTAAAGAGGTTTCTTTACTTTTTTGTTTCTTTGGTATTTACCATCTTCGCATCAATCATATAATGTTGAGCGACGCAGGGACAATGATATACAGCCCAGTCTGTTTACTTTATACCTTGCTGGTTGATATTTTGAAATTAGTTCAAGGCGGAATTGATTCATCATTCAAAGAATGGCAGCGATTGAATTAATATCAGTCGTAAACTCTTCAATTTATGTTAGAAATTGACAGTAAAAGTCGTGTATGTCCAGCTGTCTCTCTGACGCTGTTAGATCATTAACTTCAGTTTGGGTCGTTTCTGAACGCGAAGAAAGTTCCAAGTCATCAAAAAATCAAATCATGTTAGACGTAAGAGATTTATATTAAAAGCGCGTGATTCTAGTGTCATAATGTCTCATGTTTCTAATTCATAACAGCTTAAATTTGATTTTTCTGATATATCAATTTCAACTTCGTGGCCTGACAATTTATCTCGTTTGTTTTTACATGTGTGCATGTATTGACACGAATCTTACTGTTTATGTGCATAATATTCAATGCCTTATTACCGTATTTGAAAACAGGAAAAGTACAAAGCATCTTTAAGGCGCCATTTTGCATTTGAAAACAAACAAATCCTTTTCAGTGTTCAAATCAATTTCTTGGTAACCTCGGCAAAAGATTAAAAATACTAAGATTGTTGATCAGTCTTAAATCTCAAGCATCTGATTGGCTGAAGTGGATACCAGTCAAACTTGATTGGTTCTTGTTTAGTTTTGTGCATTGGAATATAACAAGCTTTTATAAATAAATCAGAGTGCCTTATTATATTTAACTGAAAATGTTAAACAACTTATTTCTGAGAATTTAAACTGTATCTGTACTGACCTAGTTTTTGAACACTAACACTGTATCTGTACTGACCTACTTTCTAAAAAGGTATCTTTACTTACCTAGTTTTTGAACACTTACATTGTATCTGTTTCTGAATGCTAACAATGTGTCTGTACTGACCTAGTTTTCTGAACACTAACAATGTGTCTGTACTGACCTAGTTTTCTGAACGCTAACAATGTGTCTGTACTGACCTAGTTTCTGAACGCTAACAATGCATCTGTACTGACCTAGTTTCTGAACGCTAACAATGTGTCTGTACTGACCTAGTTTCTGAACGCTAACAATATGTCTGTACTGACCTAGTTTCTGAACGCTAACAATGTATCTGTACTGACCAAGTTTCTGAACGCTAACAATGTATTTGTACTGACCTAGTTTCTGAACGCTAACAATGTGTCTGTACTGACCTAGTTTTCTGAACACTAACAATGTATCTGTACTGACCTAGTTTCTGAACGCTAACAATGTATCTGTACTGACCTAGTTTCTGAACGCTAACAATGTATCTGTACTGACCTAGTTTCTGAACGCTAACAATGTATCTGTACTGACCTAGTTTCTGAACGCTAACAATGTATCTGTACTGACCTAGTTTCTGAACGCTAACAATGTATCTGTACTGACCTAGTTTCTGAACGCTAACAATGTATCTGTACTGACCTAGTTTCTGAACGCTAACAATGTATCTGTACTGACCTAGTTTCTGAACACTAACAATGTATCTGTACTGACCTAGTTTCTGAATGCTAATAATGTGTCTGTACTGACCTAGTTTCTGAACACTAACAATGTATCTGTACTGACCTAGTTTATGAACACTAACAATGTATCTGTACTGACATAGTTTATGAATGCTAACAATGTATCTGTACTGACCTAGTTTCTGAACGCTAACAATGTTTCTGTACTGACAAAGTTTATGGACACTAACAATGTATCTGTACTGACCTAGTTGATGATTGCTAACAATGTATCTGTACTGACCTAGTTGATGATTGCTAACAATGTATCTGTACTGACCTAGTTGATGATTGCTAACAATTCGTCTGTACTGACCTAGGTGATGATTGCTAACAATGTATCTGTACTGACCTAGTTGATGATTGCTTACAATGTATCTGTACTGACCTAGTTGATGATTGCTAACAATGTATCTGTACTGACCTAGTTGATGATTGCTAAAAATGTATCTGTACTGACCTAGTTGATGATTGCTAAAAATGTATCTGTACTGACCTAGATTCTGAATACAAACAATGTATCTGTACTTACCTAGTTTCTGAACACTAACAAGGTATCTGTAAATAGCATGATGCCCCTGCATGTATGCCTCTTGTATTGGAGTATGTCTTTTATTGTTTCTGAGTTCAACATTTGCACCTCCTTCGGCCAGCCTCTGTACACATGCTGCATGGCCACGGTATGCCGCTAGGTGGCAGGCGGTATCACCATTGTTTGTCGTCTGGTTAACCACAGCCCCATACTTCAGTAGCAGTCTAAAATGCAATAAAAATAACTCAGTTTTTGTGCTTTCATTTGCCAACTTGCCGCATACACACCTCAGACTGACGCCAACCTGTACAGAGTGGACAGTTCGTTGTCAAACATGATACGAACGCTAACAAGGGTGCTTGTTTTACCGTTCAATCATTCAGACATTTACCGACCTCTGTTCAAACAAAAGCATAATCAAATAATAATCATATAAGTATAGATGGCGCAAATAATATAACATGTGATATCTGAAATAATCAAAGACAATCAAATACAATGGTAACGAATATTTCATCAACATCAACGTGTTGCATACCGAATGTGTGCATCGTCTCAATATGAGTGCACTTGTTTTGATATTTAGCAAGAACAGTATAATTATAATTCTAACGAAATTTAATACGTCTTTTAAATAGTTTAAGTGAAAATCAGTTTCCAATGGTAACCATTACGACTTCGCTAAACTGTTCGTCATTTCTCCTAGAAAATGGTAAAATGAGAATTTCCTTGACAATTTGCGAAGTACGCTGAAGTAATTGAATCTGATATGATCGAGGAAGTGTTTAAATTATGTTTGCAGACACGGCTCTTTGTTTTTGAAAGAAATAAGAAGCGACCTTTCCAGACGTTTCCTGGCGACGGTGATTAAATGACACTTCCGGGTTCCGTCGATGCAAATTTCCTAAAGGATTAGAAGACTTTTGCCAATTTTTATTTCCTTTATGCATAAATAGTCGGATCAATGACAGTTTAAGAATTTCCTCGTCTTAAGACGTTCCAGAGTTTCAGACTTAATTATGAAGACAGTTATGTATGATTGTGTTTAGGAAACATGCTTATAATTTAAGTAAATTGTTACACTCTGCTGGATGTTTACCTTAGTTTCAGTATTCTAAAATTTTGGAATTCAAAGAAAACATAAACATATACATCTACTAATTGTTTTGTCTGATCTGGCTATTTTGGAGATTTTTGAACAATCATACCCGGGTCGGATGCAAGATTGTCAGGAAATTGTTATGATTGAGATATTCTTAGGTCCAAACTCCCAAGAAAAATTTATTATTGCTACCCAAAAGAGGGTTCGAGCAACCCATTTGAACTCCCTCTAGATACACTTCTGCATACATAGCGATTTTCGGACAGTTTTCGATATTTACAGAAAGTACTTATAAATCAGCTATCTTATGTGTCGTTTCTTCTTGGGCAACCAAGTAGTCATTTATTGTTGGTCCATTCCATTTAACGTAAATAAAATTTGCTATTCATCATGTCGAATAAATTCGCGTTAGGTCAAGAAAATTTTGCTCAGGGTTCAAAATAGCGTATTATGCTAAATTCCCACTGCCGATTCGATCAACTCGATCATCCCGATCCTCTAAATTTCCCGATTGAGCCCGACCAAGCTCGAATAAAGGCATATACATGACTTCTTCTCGGCCTCTAAAGTCGATCACACACGACCCTCACACGATTATTCACGACTCCTTCACGACGTCAACCCGACCATATTACCGATTTCCGCTCGATCATCCCGACCTTTACAAGGCTCAGCTCGACCAAATGGACCTTTGCTCGATTGCTGCCAGATCTTCACCCGGCCAGATCGACATGGTCGTACTCGGGTCGTAGAAGGTCGTGTACCGAAACCTTTTGAATAAAAACTTCAAACACCCTTGGTCATTATTCATTTCATCTTGAAACTCTAAGCCTGTTTCCTGAGGGGGTTCTGTGGGTGTTGCATTCACTTCAGGCTCAGGCTCTGAACTGTCACAACTTAAATTAGTATTAGTTGCCCAAAGATGCCTTTCCTCGGCATCTTTTGTGATGATTTCTCTTCCAAATGTAAGCAGGTTATGAGAAACCAGCGCGCTGTTTTACATAAAAATAGTGTCTAGCTCGTGTATGGTCGAACAGCAATCGGGTAGTGATCGTGTGTGGTCGAGTAGCAGTCAAGTAGCAGTCTAGTTAACCTGGACACCAGTTTGAATAGAGGTCGAGTTGATCGGGTTGCGATCGGATAATACTGGAGTAGAAGTCGAGATGATCGGGTACAGATCGGGTAAAAGATGTCAATTCGTTCAAACAAGATCGCTACACGATTGTTTGTCGATCAACCCGATATTCTACTCGACCACTACACGATCGCTTTCCGGGCGCTTCTCGACTGGCTTCCCGATTGCTACTCGAATATTTTTGACATATTTCGGGTAAGAAGCCCGAGTGATGCCGACCAAGATAGACCTTCCCCACCACTCCCGATCACTCATACTGACCGAGCCAGACCAGTGCCCGATTGCCTGATCGTCCTTGATTGAGTTGATCGGATCGGCAGTGGGAACTTAGCTTCAGCTTGTGTGGGAATACGCAAAGTTTAAACCTACGCGAATTATAATATTTCCACCCTTAATATAAAACTTAATGCACTTGTCTGTTTAATGTACCTACCCGATATGTGAATCATTTGGTCCAAGTTTAGTAACACGTCATTTGAATATGTGGGCGAACATTATGTCACGTATCTACACCCGTAATACCCCATATATTGATTGTGCTGATTCACAAATGTTCCAGTTTAAACATTTTAAATCACATTTAATATTGTTATCATATGATTTTCATGAATTGCTTTAACGCCCTCTACTTTCATTCAAAGATTTCAAGGCGTGTTCAAACACGTGACAATTATTGTGCGCAAAGGGCTTGGTGGGGTGATGGTTGGAAACTTTGAAGGAAACTCCTGTATTTTTGGATGGTGGTTTTGGATGGTCTAGCTAGAAAGCTGAGTTTAATCACGTTTATGTTTATATATGTGATAGGCTCAGTATGTCCTTGTTTTTGTATAGTTTTCACTGTATCAAATCACTTAGTGTTTCAACACAACCGCAACTCATTTAACCTCAAAAACAAGTTATATGTGTTTGTTTTGAGTAAAACCACATCATATGCCATTTGGTTGCACTAATCCGGACCAGTAAGCCAGTATCCGGAATTACATGATGTGCAATATGCCAAATATCACATAC
The DNA here is from genome assembly GCA_038501625.1 of Corbicula japonica. Lineage (NCBI taxonomy): Eukaryota > Metazoa > Mollusca > Bivalvia > Venerida > Cyrenidae > Corbicula > Corbicula japonica. The sequence goes on from JAZAYU010000079.1 coordinate 3,073,733, forward strand.
CGTGCATAATACCAGCCAGCTTGCAAGGATGTGGTCTATTCGTATTAAACAGAAAGAAACACATGCATGCGTCGCAATAATCAAGTCTCTATGAACTGCGAAAGCTCCGTAACCTGTTACTTAAAGTGTCCGTCTAAGTCCGTTACGTGGTTTTATTCTCTAGCGTTCGTTTCACAAATGGTTTAGTATAGGCTTTTATGACAACGATCTTAGAGCAATCCACTACATGTGACAGAAGTCAAACCAAGTCTTCTTGTTTTAACAAGCAGCAAGTGAATCCAGTCCAACCACTGTTGATCATACCCCAAATTTTAGACCAAAGGGGCCCTTACAATTAAAAACTCGGCGCTGCTCTCAGCATTAACCGTTCTCCGTCCTTGATACCGAGCAAAGAGGACATGTAACTTGCGCGGGATGTCGGTTAATAAACATGCCAATTAATAACGTTATATGTGATATGCCTCAATCAATCAAACAGAGAATAATAGTTGTACTGACATGGTCAAATTACAATTACGTACAAGCTCTGAACACCTACGTATACTTCATTTTTTTAATGTAAGTTAACCTTAAACAACCCGTCCGACCGCACTCCTTTGCCCGATTTCCGAGTTTTTCTAAATAGCTCGTCCAATAGGTGGTACGTGTTAGTATGCTAAACTTTCGCCCTACAAGTTAACCCGAAATGAATAGGATGTTGGCTGTTTGTTATTTATTGTGTGTGGTGCATTCTTTTCAATTAAGTCATATTGTATTATAAATCTGTGCCCAAGATCATTAAACTAAATCTGGAGATCAGTCTCAAATCTCAAGCATCTGATTGGCTGAAATGGCGACTGGTCGCCATTTCAGCCAATCAGATCCTTGAGATTTGAGACTGATCTCAAAACTAAGTTTTCTGATCTTGGGCCATCTCTCTTCTGGCTTCTTCATTGGCTATGTGGGGAGGCTGTGACATCTGAATGAGACTCTTCCTAATACGTGATGCACTGTGACAAAATGCGGCAACTGACTTAACAATATCAGTAGACTCTGATCAAATGGTAGCATTACAAACCGAGAAACAAGACTGTTTTCTAAACACATATAGAATGCCTCACTGAAAGAATAGCGAACAGTGTAGATCCTGATCAGGGTCTACACTGGTCGCATATGCCACGAGCCTCGTATAGTCGATGAGTCACATATAAAGGGAGAATCAAGAGGCGGTTCAGTGTGGTTGCTCGAACCCCTTTTTGAGCAGCAATAGGATTTTAGCAAGAAAGTTGAAAATTATCATGTTACTACCCCAAAAAATGCCCGAACGAACTCCCTTACTGGAAATGTTATATTTGACCGTGCACAAATATATCTATATTTTGGTAGAGTGTTAATATTTCGGAATGTGATTCTTTACCACTTCAAGGCTTTTACAATCACAACTGAAAAAATAATACAAACATGGCCCCAACTAAATTCATTTCAAAGATTATTGTGAACTTCCTTATTCTCCAAAAACAAGAGTATTTGCTGCTATTCTGGAATCCTAGACATTGCGAGACGTCTATTATTTATCAATATTGTCAGTAGAGATCTGCTAGCATTGCCAAGGTAACCAATAAGGAAGTAATTCCAGGTAGCGGATATATCGACAAAGAAACAAGAGCACATTTTATGTAAGCTGAACTTCGCTCTGCATTACAACATAAATGTCAGCACAATGTCTGGACAACACGTTAATGGAATGGTACCAGATTTCAGACGACGTCAAGGTCTGTAGCCAAGTTTATAGAACTAAAACTGGAAACCAGTCTCAAATCTAAAGCATCTGATTGGATGAAATGCAAACTTGTCTCCATTTCAGCCAATCCTGCTTGAGATTTAAGACTGACCAATCAGACCCGAGAGTTTGAAGATTGATCTCCGGTCTCAATTAAAAAAACTGATGATACATTATTAGAAAATATTATACCTCATTTGCATAAGCCCTTCTGTATTTAATATGACGTCATTCAGTCCATAAATCGCATATTGACCGGCTATCCGGTCCATAATTCTTATATTGACCGTTTTTGATTACTTCAGAATCTAATATAAGAATAATTATCTTATAAAGTGCGGGTCTGTTGCCTAGTAATATTTAATTTGATTAACAAAAATGGAATAGTAAAAGGCGTGCTTTATATGCCTGATGGCTTGTAAATAATAAAAAATCTGTATGGGATTTTTTACACACTGAACAAATCAAATTATTATTTAAAAGCAAATTATAGTAAAAATGACAGCAACAAAAGATATGAAAGAATTTAGATTCGGTATAATATAACAAATAAAACATGGCATTGAGGGCAATATGCAAGTTTACGGACTGGTTGGTCAGACCTCGAAAGGTATATGGCCCTCAGCTGCGCTTCGGGCCATATACCTTCCTCAGTCCGACCAACCAGTCCGTAAACTTGCATATTGCCCTCAATGCCATGTTTTATTTGTTAAATACATTATCAGAGAATTTCCTAATTTATTCTATCAGCGTTCTGTGAATTGTAATGCTATAATGACTTTTTGTTCTTTTTAAATTGCGTGAAGTGCCGTTCTATCATGATTTCCTGGAAAAAAAGTAGCCTGCAGATGCAGTGTTAAATGTTTCCATTAATAACAACAAAAAGCTCCAATACCTTAGATTTTTTGTTTTACAAGATAACATTTAACGGATGTGCAAAAACTGCGTTCGAATTCTGTTGTATTTGCAGATCATCAGGTGCAAAGGTGTGCCGAACTTTGCATCAAATGACAAAAAACTCTTTTCCCGATGCGCAGCTTCATGTTTACGGAAATACAGATGCTATTTCAAATCGTAATATAGCTAATAAAGCCTCTAACAGCTAGATATTACTGCGGTAAAAACGAATTAATAACATGTAAGAAAATATATAATTACAGTGTATATCGTTACTTTGACATGCTGCTGGTTACTGGCTGTATTTCCGCATTCTCGAGAACAGCTTCATATTTATCTATTTTTTTGCCACGGGGCACAGTAAAGGAGAGTGTATATTTGCTTTATTTGCTTTATTTGCATTTATTTTACTCGTGTCCGAATTTTTTTCTCGAACCGCAGATGTATTAAAACATGCATTTAACGAATTTAATTTCATTTCCCATTTTTGTTACTTTGCTAGAGAATTTGAATTTCGTGATTTTAATTTTTTATCAAACGCCAGTTAACCCAACTTGCGTAATTGACTTTATACCAGGCCCTAGGGTCGGACACCAGTCAATGACCGAAATGACCAGTAACCAAGAGACTGGTCTCCAATCATTTTATTGTAACAGTCCTATTTTTTCTGTTTTGTGAACTAAATGACGTCTACCTAAGTGTACTGTCTAATTGGCATGTTTTAAGCAGTCGCGTCAAATTAAACTGACATCCAAAAACCACTCTGCAATCGACAAAATCTTGATTGAATAACAGATAATAGACCTACAACACAACTTTTATACTTCCCGATATTCCTATGTGATGGCTGATGCATCACAAAAATACTGGAATATAATGATGTGGATAAAGAAAGCATTAGTTTTGTTTCAACGATTTCATCAGTCACGTGACATTTTTGTCTTAGATCCTCCAACTGAGATTATGAAACAGACTGAAATCCCGATCAAACGGCTGTTTAAAAATTGATCGAAGTCTCCAAAGTGACGTAGAGGTCGAGACTGGTCTCTATTCTTAGTTCTATGATAAAACGCAAAGTTTGTAAATACTTCAAGTGCATGCGTTACAAGCTAGGAATTTCTTAACCTGTTATTCAGTTAGCTGCTGTAAGAATGAAAATGTTTCCCCACGTTAGCAATACAGCACTGCATTGATCTGGTGCCAAGGTTATAAAACTGAGATTAGAAACCAGTCTCAAATCTCAAGTATCTGATTTGCTGAAATGGCTACTGGACGCCATTTCAGCCAATCAGATGCTTGATATTTGAGACTGGTTTCCATGCTCAAATTATATAACCTTAGGCACTGATTTTAAATCAATTTAATCAAAGAACTTCACCAAGTCGGAATTCTTAATTATACATAGAACTTTGTTGAAAGTTCGTAAAAATAAATTGTTGTCTAAAATGAAAAATAGTGTTAGTGTTTAACATTTTATTATATTTTATATTAAAGGTTAACGTATATTCAACAGATTCCCATTAGATTTCCTGTCTCTTTACAGCTGCCTTTTCCGCACAGTTGAGTATCAAGTGGATTACATTGATCAATGTCTCAGTAGAGGTTATTATAAATTGGTCTGCTCTGTAATGCCTATAAATGACTGAACTGGAGCGAATTTAGCCGAAATTATGGACTAACCAGGGCTGAAGGTTATACAACTGAGTTTGGAAACCAGTCTCAAATCTCAAGGATCTGACTGGCTAAAATGGCGACCAGTCGCCATTTCAGCCAATCAGATGCTTGAGATTTGAGACTGGTTTCCATTCTCAGTTTTATAACCTTGGGAACCAGTACATTTTAGGACCCGTTGTGAGTAAACTTTACTTCGTTAGCTAAGCTATTTCAACTTCGGCTTTTAATGTATTCAGTCGTACGTTGATTTAGAATATTATATCACATTTAATTTTTTTACGTCTTCTACAGTTTCAATTTAAAATTTTGATATTTGAGAACATTTGATAATTTCGTCCTGATACATAGCCAGGCACCTTTAAGTTTCAAACTAATCTATTGAATCTACGTAATTCAATTACAAGTCCGATCGAGTCACATTGAGACACAAGTGCAGACCCTGGCGTTAAGTCCGGGCTCGTGGTTACAAACGGTGCTCTTGATAACTTGGTTATAAAATATATTTTAGTTTGCTGTTTCTCCTATTAAAAGTTAGCAGAAAACTGAATGCATCCGTTCAGTTATTTTCCAGCGTTGTTGTCCGTTCCAGCGTCCTTGTTTTTTATTCAACTTAAAAATGAATTCATTATAAGTGCTTAGTTTAGCGTCCTTAGATCTCGTCTCTTTGAAAAACAAGTTGTGATGGGTTCTTTAAGTTTTCACATATGCTTCGTTTTATGTTACTTGTTGAAATCGCTTTCTAAATGATGTATGTGTTACAGGGCCGCATCCAGAAGCGGTTCAGTTTGGTCGCTCGGGATTAAGGCCAGAAAGTTGAAAATTATTAAGTAACAACCCTAAGACTACTCAAAACAAGCCCCCCTGTCTAGAAATCTGGCATCCGACCCTGCCATACGATTGTTATAACTTTTAGTTTTTTTCCACCGAGTTGATGTTTCCTGAGTATACACATTTTCTCTGTTATCTGACAAAATTAATTCTTATTTTATTTGTTCAGTTATCGCGTGTTAATTGTTGGTGCTATTCTATGTAATAATCACACATCTATGCGTTCCAAATAGAAGAAAAAAGAATACGTTTTCATCCTCCGCCCCACATATCTGCTGTTTTATTCCAGTTGACAAAGATGCTAACAAAGTCACTATATCAAGCAAGCAGGTTGGTTAGAGTATAGCATTCCTATACCAGAGGCCCAAACTGGTAGACCAGCAGGCGAACGCACAATTGCAATGCCCACCCCCATTACCGCGTGATCTAAAGTATTTGGTACTTAGTAAATAATAATGTGCCTTACTCCAGACAACATTGAGTGAAACAAGCTAGTTGGTACTTACATGAGTATTTCCACGTGATTATGGTCCGCGCTGGCATGGAGAGGGGTGGCACCCCATGCGGTGCATGTGTTAACGTTAGCCCCATGCAATAACAACAGATGAACAATATCCAGATACCCCTGACAACACGCCCAAAATAAAGGCGTTCCGTCCTTTTTCGACGACTGTCTATCTAAACAAGTATATTTCTTCTGTAATAATATCCTCTTTGCCGTTTCCGGATCACCGTTTTTAATAGTTTCTAATAGCGAAATAGCCATGTTCAATCGTTGCAGTGTAAATCTACTATAGGCGATATTACATACAGTGCGCCGATTTAATAAATGTAAACGTAGCGTTTTATTGGTTACTACTATTGGTTTGTTAGCCAATAGAATGCGGCCGGATATTTTCTTATTATCTTTCACGGGATTTGTAGGTCAAGCATTATGAACAACAATACGTATACGATATTTAATTTTATTTTACCTATATTTTTTTCTGAAAAACAAATGCAGTACTGATGTGGTGTGTGTTTAATTAGTGATTAAGTATTTCAACAAAGTGACGAAAAGATATGTCATTGGTAGAAAATGTGCCGGTATCCCGATCGTACCTATCCGATTATACTTGAAATACTTCGGGTTGTATTTCATTATTTAGCGTGTTTTATTTTGAAAGAACACCAATCAAACAATATAGCCTAGTTCTTCACTAGGAACAGGAATGGAAAGGGCTCTTTAACCAGGAAGGGAAAGGAGTACCCATCGTGAGTTTGATCTCATATTCGGTCCCTAATAGAAGCACACACCACCTACACACACAGTGCGCGCAAGAAAAAAACAAATCTCAACTTAATCACAACAATCTTATGTTCAAACTCAATTTTCAACTCAGCAAATAAATTAAAACTCAACGTAAATGTTTTTTTTACGTGAAAGACTTTCAAGATGTATCACGGAAACGGTACCAGGACCTGGAAATAGTTAAGGAGCTATCACTAAATCAAGTTGAGATATTCTAAATTATCATAATATTATGTTTGGGTACAAACTTAAATTTCTGAGTTTTTCCCGAACAGTTTTTCGCTGACATTTTAATGAGAATATTACAAATTTTGAAAAAAAATGCTGTTAAAACAATAAATATATACACTTATTTTTTAAACTTAAAGAAAGTATTACTTTGAGCTGAGGTTAAAATCCAAATCATTTTTTACGGCCTGAAAACGAGCACATAAAACGTACCAAAGTGAGTACCATTTCATAAGATTTTGACACTAAAATCTTAGACCAGTCTGAAATCCCAAGCATCTGATTGGCTGAAATGGAGACTAGTCTTATTTTAGCCAATTAGATGCTTGAGATTTGAGACTGGTCTCGAGTCTCAGTTTTGTGATTTTGAGCCCAGAGTGATGCAGTCTGAGAATGAGAATGGCCTCCATTCTCAGTTTGGTACCTTAGAACCGGGCTCCAGTTTGTGGTTTGGAACGATGAAGATGTGTCTGACTTTTGAGACGGACACGTGGTTGAGGACAGAAGTATGACTGGACATGTGTTTCGTTACGAAGAGTTTTGGACGTAGAATGATTGAGCTAAAAGTGGTTGCAGGGCGAGCGTTAACAGACAAGCATGTACGAGTACGGAAGTAATATGGACGAGAAATTGGTTTTGGGCGTGTTAAGGAGTATGTTTAAATGGATAGCCATGTTGTTAAGTCGGAAGAATAGTTTTGTTAATGCTTGAAAATTGAGAATGGTCGGAAGAGTGTATTGGTACGGAAAGATGGTTCGGCGTATATTTGAGGTATGGATAATTTGATGAACACGTGTTTCTGGAAGAAAGGATTGTTGGACGGAGTGTTTGGAGACGGAAGGATTGTTTGGCTTGTATTCGATCATTGAAGAATTTGATGAACATCTCTGTTCCGGGTGGAAGGATAATCGATAGTTTGGAGACGGAAGGCATAACTTTAGATTATGATAGGGCGGCTGGACGTGTGCTTGGTGGATGGAATGATAGTTCAGCAAGTATTTGTCGGGTGAGAATCGGTCGAACGGGTGATATGCGAGGAATGGTGTTCTGGTGTGTTTTAGACATTCAGTTGCTCGGGACTAAGTTTGGAAACGGAAAGATGGTCGATAGCGATGAATGGGCGTTTTAAGGACGAAATAATGGTTTCTCGATTTTATACGGATGATTGTGCTGTGGTGTTGATTTATAATAATATAATAGGTTTCGCGTGTGTTTATTACGTTGGGAGTTATTATGGACAGGGGGTAGTTAGGTGCTTAGTTTATTAAATGATATGAGTTAATTTTGTTTTGACGAATGGTTAACGCTTATAAAAATACGCTTATTCGAATTCAAAACTTACAGCGTTACCATTGGTGTGTGATGCTTATTGGTTTAAATGTTTATGTATGTATATAAGTGCTTTCTTTAATAACAAACTGAACTATTTTGTCAATACACTAAACTTAAATTTTAATACGACAACTTTGTTCACCTTTCGAAGCAAATGCTACCCTTGAAACTATTCCCCACGCTCTAATTACTAACGTCGGGAGACCAACGTTATTTACTCGCGGATACAAACACATTTAATGGGATGACATATTTTAAGTACAACACTTAGGAAATATATGTCACAAGTCACAAGTCAACCCAACCCAGAAGTAAATTGCTCAAGTGTTTTAGTTTCGGGACAACGACGTAATGGTCATAGCAAGGTTAATCATTGATAACGTACCTGATCAGGTGGTCTTAAACGATACACAGGTCACGTACAACATTTACTGGGCCCAAGATCATAAACTGAGATTGAAGACCAGTCGCCATTTCAGCCAATCAGATGCTTGAGATTTTTAGACTGGTCTCCAATCTCAGTTTTATGATCTTGGGCCCAGGTGCTAGTGAGGGCGACTTTAGTATTAGATTTTGGGGTAAGGGGTTTAGACTCACCCGAATCAAATGCACGTTTTGATGATATGAAATTTTATCAAAATAGGAAGAACTTATGACTTTAAGCTCATGATGTTATTATTATAATATCCGTTGAAATGGTTGGTAGGACAGGGTCAGAGGTTTCAATTTAAAGACGAGGGGTGGGGGAGGGTTATAATATTAAAGACATTTCGGCATTTTAAAGTCCCATACTTTTTCTTATTTTTTAATGGTTACGAGAAAGTGGTTTTTCGTTTAAGGTCAATCATTTCATTTCTAAATAATGTTCATGACTAGTGGATTTTTTCTAGGACATGATCCAATTTTTATCATGAAGTTAAATGCTCTGCTTAACCCCCAATGATCAATACTCGACATTTTTACAAGACATCGGTATCTCCACTAAATTTATTTACTACATATCAGTTGATGTCAACAAGTGTGAAACTTTATCAGAAAAGAGAAGAATTCGTTTGATTGGGGGAATTTCAAGGTCGCGTAGGGATTTACTATTTTATTTTTAGAGTCTCGTGCTCATGACTCGCAGAGATAACGAAAAACCACTATAGGACTATCTTGAATACTGATTAGACTTTGCTAACAACACCTATACCAATGTTACACTTAATTTTGATACAGAGTTCTCTCCCCTAAATTTGAATATTAAAGTAGTGACAATATGATTCTGGGAACCTGACTATTCCGTCATGTGCCAGAGTCATACAGGGGTTCCAGTTGATCCGGGGGATGACCCTTTGACTCTCGAAATTTCAAATAAGCCTTATTTTTACCCCTCTGATTTTAGCTGAAAGTTCTTTTTTTTTTCTGAAATTAGGGCTATAGTGGCTAATAGAATCCCATAAAATGATCATAATGACCTTTGCTATTCAGCAGCTTATAAGCCCTTTGTCATATTTAACACATAATGTTTTATATATTTTGTTTTCTTCGTATTTATACGAGGGCTGTTCGGGAAGTTCGTAGAATTTTGTTATAAAACAAAAAGTATTTATGTTAGCAAACTAAAAGTAGACATACGTACATTTAAATTTAGCTTCTTTAATCTCTAGAAGATTCAGCAAGATTAACCCAGAGACGCTAACACTATGCAAATTACAAATCACCTGTCGACGTCATAACTTTTTAGCATGGAATGTCACAGACTGTAAAGAAACTGCTATGGTTTTCGTTACGACGGCGTCAATGTTTTGATTTTTTCATCAACTGTCATTATGAAGTCTTGTTATCACCTGGGGTTTTCGCGTCGTTCTTGCGTCTGGTTATGTGAAGATTATGAAGTTTACATTTTCTTGTAACCATTTTAATTTATACACTCGTTCTCCATGTTAAGGGACTACATTATGGACAAATGCAGGCATCCATGTGCAAAATTGTAAAGAAAACCAATGAAAGACACAGGAGATATACACAAATTCTACGAACTTTCCGAACACCCCTCGTATTATATATTTTGTCAACTTTAAGAGACCCACTTTAAAATATAATAACTAATAAGTTATACTTGAGTATGGTGGCATATTTTCGTCGTAATGATGATACTTTCATGTTATTTTGGTGCTTGGCTCAGAGCATACTTTACCAGACCAGAATAGCAAACTAACTAAAAAACAAAGGATTTAGAGTGATTTGAGTGTGGGAGAGTAAAGAGGTATCAGTGACAAAACACATCTTGAAAAAGTAACACATTACGATGCCGCGTTGACTACGAACTACTGTCTGGGGACCGGTTCTTTGAAACTTCTTTCACGGGCCAAACTAAGCTATAGAGTTAAATAGATTATGAAGCATTTCTTTTAAAAAAAGTCTGCCCGTACATTCAATCAGTGCTGTTATCAGTTACGTCCTTTGAAGGTCTCCGAGCACGATACTTATGTACTAAATTAATAGTACTTCTAAAATTACTTTTGTTTTTATATTTCGGCCAGTTTAAAGATAGGTGGTTTCAATATCCCAGCCAATAAGTAATATGCAATCCCATTACTGCCCATGAACAGGCTCAATCAAACCGAGCCTGCAATATTTTCATATTTGTCGTGTTCGGTGGCTTTCAAAGTTCCCTTTTCATCTATTACGAATAAACTCATTTTTCACATTTTTAAGCATTTGTACATTAAAATAACACGTTTCTATCGACGTATTCATTGTAGTCAAAAGCTTTCATAAATACTGTCTTTTTCACTTTTTTAAGCATTTGTACATTAAAATAACACGTTTCTATTGACGTATTCATTGTAGTCAAAAGCTTTCATAAATACTGTCCTTTTAGCATTTTGGAAATTTAACACTTCAAGTTAGTTAAAACAACCGGCTCCCGTGGCGGATTTTAGTGAATGCTTCCGGCATCTAAAACGTTTTTAAACATCGCGCTTAGCTATCAAAAAAGCTAATAAAATGATTGAAATTGTAATTATAATCCTATATAAACTAAAACCACGTAGCTAGGCGCCAGACTATAAGCAATTTAAAAAAAACTAATCAAATTAACAACCTCTTATCGTATTTTGTCTTAGTTCATCGTTTTCTTAAGTCCGGTAAACGGATCTTATAAAACGACAAATCGGCTGGATCTTGATAAATAATGGTAAACAAATTATCACATAATCGCATTTTTGTGTAATTTATCATAAGCGCATTTACGCAAGCAAGTCAATCACTTATTTGCACTGCTGTTGATGAAAGAAAGCAAAAATGAGTTATTATAAAACAACACATTTTTACACTTTGCCCAACAGGTGTATGAAAATGCTAGCGCGTCATGATATTATTCAACCGAACGAAACGATGTTTGTAATAAGATTTTTAGTCACTATACCAGAAGACCTCATGAGCGACGTCTTGGGAACGGTGTTATTTGGAAAATAGTGCAAGATTACTCTTCATTTCCAGAAGCATCCCTGCTTCTTTTAAGTACATGAAACTACACTAGGTTGAAAGTCTCATTCGAAAGACTGTTAGTAAATTTTAGTTGGAGTAGCTGGGATCGAACTCGCACTTCCTGTACTCAGAAGCTGAAGCGCCGCCGCTTGGGTTATTTATCCCCTCCAGGTATTGCACAAACGTTGGTTTAGATTTATATCTCTAATCGTTTGTAATGCAATGTGTTTGAAATGATAGCGTTTTGTAGTAGCTAAACCAGGGTCGGATAAAAGAATTAATGAAACGGACTCATTTAGGGCAGTCTTAATGTATTTGATTGATTTGCATGATAATTTTCAATCTTATGGCCAAATTCCCTTTGAAAATTCAATATTGCTGGACAAAAATGTATGTGTGTGTGGGTGGGTGGGGGGTCAAGCACCCCACAACCCTTCTGGATCCAACACTGGCTTAACAAACTTTAGTATGGCTCTTATTGCACTGTCTGGAATCGACCGATCATTTCATTTGAGAATCGGCCTGAGATTCTGTCGTTATAACCCTTCTCCCATCGGTCAACATAATGCCCTTGATCATATAAGATATTTCTGTCTCGCAGACTAACTTCCGTTTCAGGGGTGACTCGATGTAATCAAGTTCATAATTAGGCTTCTTATCCAGAAACATTAAATAAATCACATAATTATGTGGCTGGACATGAAATTTTACGTGTCTTTCCATTCGGAAACATGTGCTCTTAAAATATGGTTTAAAAATTAAGAATGTTTTGGGAATGGCTTTAAGAGAACAAGAAAAGTCGGAAAATCTCGGAAAATCTACAATTATACTGCCAAATTTAGATGTACAGACCTTACTGATTTAGATTAATGCATTTGTAAAGGCAGTAACTTCACGCAAATATATCTTATTTCCGTGATAAGGCTGCACAAAAATCAATTCTCACCAGACATTTAAGGAAATAATCATCGACTTGAGACAATTTAGTATGAAGACAAAATTATACGGAAGTGATTTAATAAGAATATACTTCTGACTTTCCGTGACCGACCATCGGAATAGTTTTGCAATGTTTTCCTTTTTTGAGATAAGAACTCAGACAAACGATTAGGCTATGTAGGCTAATACGGAATGTATAGACAATTGTTAACATTCGGCGACATTTCGAAACTATTGTCGTGACTAGCCGCCATGATGTCGTATGTCCATATTCTCTTGCTGCTGTCGTTCTTCCGGGTGTTGCGCGCGCAGGACGTACCCGCTGATATTAGCCAATCACTGATGGTGTTACTTGACGAAGAAACAAAAATCCATACACAGCTGGAACAAGAATTGTCAGAACTTGGGAAGGAACTTGCCATTCTTAGAGATTTGAACAATAATGGTAAGCTATATTTTCAGACTTTGGTTTTACCCTTGGAATACTAAAAGAGGAGGGTGATAGCTTTATATGACTCAAGCTTCATGTTAGCACAGTTATGCATTATTCTGTCGCCTGGGATAGCAGGTAGCCAAGTGATGATCCTATTATCTGGCGGCTTCAAAGTCCGGTAGTCCCCCAACTTTAATATGAAAATAAATATTGCCTATAACTTCAAAAATACAGTCTTGAACTATTAACTTAATTCCTGGTATTCAGTGCTGTTATCCGTAAAATAATCCGTTACCCAAGTCATGCAGTGTTGATAAATTTTATCAGGGTTAAGAAATGTGGTAAGTTATGGGTCTAATTTCGATATTACACCTTTATGTGAGGTGCTATAAAGTAATGGGGTATATATGGTACCCCGTAATTTTCAATGCCATTTCTATGCATATTCGGACTTCTTAAGTACGATAAACTTTATTCCCGTAACACGGTTTATTATCGAAATTTATTTTCGGTCTATAAAAAAAAAACCGAAATTTTTTTTTATCATAAACCAAATTTTTATATTACAGCTTATAGTACTTACAAGGTCAGATAGTGCATAGAAATGACATTTAATTAGCGGGGTACCATATATACCCCGTAACTTTTATAGAACCACACATATAGGTATAATATCGAAGTAAGACCCGTAACTTACCACATTTCTTAGTATATATATACAACCCCTGATTAAGGTTTATTACAGAGACCCCATATCTGACGATATTTCTGTATATATATATATATATATATATATATATATATATATATATATATATATATATATATATATATATATATATATATATATACTAAGAAATGTGGTAAGTTACGGGTCTAATTTCGATATTACACCTTTATGTGAGGTGCTATAAAGTAATGGGGTATATATGGTACCCCGTAATTTTCAATGCCATTTCTATGCATAATCGGACTTCTTAAGTACGATAAACTTTATTCCCGTAACACGGTTTATTATCGAAATTTATTTTCGGTCTATAAAAAAAAACCCGAAATTTTTTTTTATCATAAAGCAAATTTTTATATTACAGCTTATAGTACTTACAAGGTCAGATAGTGCATAGAAATGACATTTAATTAGCGGGGTACCATAACCTTTATAGAACCACACATATAGGTATAATATCGAAGTAAGACCCGTAACTTACCACATTTCTTAGTATATATATACAACCCCTGATTAAGGTTTGTTATAGAGACCCCATATCTGACGATATTTCTGTATATATATATATATATATATATATATATATATATATATATATATATATATATATATATATATATATATATATATATATATATATTATCTTATTTTATTTTATTTTTTTTTGGGGGGGGGGTGTCACGGCTAGCTTAGTCGGAAGCATTGTCGGAATAGCATGGCTAGACACTGTCGCCGTGATGGTGCGGGTTCGCTCCCAAGTAGCGGCAATATCATTTGAAATTCACAAAAGTGCTATTTGTGCAGTGTGGCGGCCGTAAAAAGTCTCCCCGTACATATAGTCAGAACTGTTACTAGTAAAATAATCAATTTCCGAGGTTTGCAGTGATGATAATGTTTATCAGATCTATCCGATCAAGCTTTTTTGGGATTGTCCCGGCTAGCTCAGTTGGTAACGTTGTCGGAATTGCATGGCTCGGCGCTGTCACCGTCACGGTGCGGGTTCGCTCCAAAGTAGGGACAATATCATTTGGAATATATTATGAACAAAGCTATCTCTGAAAACAATAATGGTAACTCGTGTATCTCTTTTTAGTAATCCAGCTTGCAGATGACTTTAATACGAAACTTAAAGTTGCGTATAATTTTCAAAGTACTTTTCCTATTACCTTTATACTTGGAACATAATATTTTTATCTGGATTAACAAAGCCATCTGTGACAACAATTATGATGACTCCTGTTTCACTATTTTTAGTTTTGTTCCTTTCAAATAACTTTAACCTGAAACTTAATATTGCATATTACTTGGAAAGTAATTGTTCTTTTAACATTTGTTATCTAAATAAATGAAGTTATATCTGTTATGAGTTTTGCTTCTTTGTAATGATTTTAACACGAAACTTAATTTTGCCTACAAAATATATATAATATGAAATATACAACAAGGATAATGCCTGGTCCATTTTAATTTAAACAATTATTGAAGCATTGCAAATCAACTTGAATTTCAACATAGATTGACATTTCATCATTGCTCAAGCAGGCAACACATGTGTTCCGCAGAACCCCAAATTCTTGTTATCATAATTATTATATAAAACATAGGCCCACATTTCAACATTGTTCAAGCAGGCGACATATGTGTTCCACGGAACACCATATTCTTGGTACCTTATTATATAAAACATAGAACCACATTTCAGCTTTGTTCAAGCAGTCGACACATGCGTTCCGCAGAACACCATATTCTAATTACTCTTGTATCTTTTCAGTTGACCTCGTTCATTGTTTTCGGATAAATTCCTCCATATAGACAGCTTCTATTTTAGAACACGGTTAGCTCTTGCTGATACAGTGCCTTACTTATTGTGTATCCTTACCCTAAATCACCGGGACATAACCCGGACCTTTTCGAACACCAGCTTTTGTTGTTTTTATTTCAGTGTCGTGCGCATGTCCGTGGCACACGCATCCGGTTGCGTTTTCTGCGACATTGACACAAGACATTGCAAACCTTGGTGTAAGACAACAGATATCATTTGACAAGGTACGTCAACGAAATTGTTTTATTCTCTAAAGAAAAGCGGCCTATGCTATATGTAACAGTAGCGTTACAGTCTATAGCTTTTCTCAAATTCAGAAGCGAGTATCTTACACACCGTTTCGTCGGTGGTGCGAAACTTGGGCACAATCTAGAGGCAGGATTAATTTTCTTGGGACAAGGAAGAGAGTGCGGGGGAAAGTTGCGTATTTCCTTAACACACATGGAACACGGTGATAACTACTATGGGGGCAGTGAAGGAAGTACACGCAACTTGCGCCAATATGGCAAATCATTCCAGAAGCACCCATCAACTGCAGACGACGTTACTGTCAAATGATAACTTATTGGGCACACAATTTATATGTATTGACTTTGATAGGGGGTTAACACCAATAAGGATTTCTGTAAGCTTCAAGAACAAATATACGGTTTTAAAGTAAGTTTCATTTACTATGACTGACTCATTCACTCGCAATGTAAATGTTTAGGATTGAAGGTGCTAAGGGTCTTGTATCTTTTTTTACTGATTTTTGAATGTAAACCTTATTAAAACAAGATGTCAGGTTGTAAATAATTTGTGTTACAGTTACCGGACAGGCAAACGATATTGGTATAAATTTTAGGTGACAGTTTGAGAAGTTGCTCAATGTAGAGCGGAAGAGTTTGAAAGTGGTCCAAAACTCACAATTTTAGTCCAGCTTCAGATATATGTTAATGTTTTTGTCAATCTACAATAAAGAGTAATCATGAGTTTTGACTACCTTTAGCAATGTTTAGCAGAGAACCACTTGTTCTCGGCATAAAATTATCTTCCTAATATTAGTATAAAAATTGAATACAAATCTTATAGCAAGAATTTTCTCCGTTTTTTTTGTATAACCTGTGGTTGATATCAAAAGAGAAAACGGTTTAAAAGCACCAAAGAAAAGCGAATTTATCATTGTAAGTGTCATTTTCATCCGTTAGAAATGTTTCTTCTGGTAATGCGAGGTGTTGTGTTAGCGCTGCAGCTTATTATTTCAATCACATTCTCACACGTTTTCTTGTTAAAAGTTGTCTTGTTGTGATATTGTGGTCGAAACATGCAATAAAAATCTAAATAAATCTTTTATTGAGCAACCGACATGGCACGTTTCATACCATTTCAATCTAAAATATAATTTTTGTCGACGGTCAATGGAATGTAGGGAATCAGGCAACAGCTGTCACTGTTTTCACTAAAGCGTTGAAATCCATGCCCTACTGCTAAATCTGTAATAATATATGAAATATGACAATTAGTTCTTTATGAATAATTAAATAACCCGGTTTGGAGACCTTTTTTAAACACGCATGAACATTCAGTATAAGTTATAGTTTATTTGGGGGCCTGTATGAAAATTAAACGGTCAGGTCCAGCGCCATGGCCCAATCCACACTACCAAAGTACGGACTCCTGCAGCGTAGTGACAGCAGAATGCGGACGGAGATGCCGGGGGTTTGAATCTAATAAAAGATATAGAAACATCCTTGGTCGGGGGTACTGAGTACGCTCAGTGTGCTTTGGAAACCTACCAGGGGTTCAAGGACGTTGAAGAGTCCCATATTAACTGTGGTCAAAGTCGATAATAACACAGCTCTACTTTAAAACGTTCTCTTTAGTAAAGAACTATAACACATCTTATGCATCCACAAAAAGCATAAGAACATTTGGAATTTCTCCACTAATTATGTTTTATGAGGCTGTCGACATCGTGAAAGCTAAACGACAGTTAAAAGGTCAGACTTTTCTGGGAAGAAAAACACAATTAGTTCAGTCATCTGATCATGATCTAGTGTTTTAATACAATCAGCACAGATATTCCATGTCGTAAATAACATTCATATTGAAAACCAGATGGTACCTTGAAATACAGAACCAATAATAAATTCTCAATACGCCCTTTGCTAATACCATTATTCGTTATGTATTATTAAAGGACATCTTGACAATATATTTTCGCACAACCGTCAAGGATATGTTTCAATAGGCATAATACATGAAGGGTTTATAAATGTCGCAAGACATTTATGGCTCTCTCAGTTTTATTTTTCTTCAAAAGAAATTTAGTCTTTCTGCTCAAACGTTATGCCAGCACAATAACCTAGTGTCTTGTGAAGGTGGCTGCGTTATGGAATAAATAGATCAAACCGTCTTATAGGTTTTTCAAAACAACCCGTGAATATGCACAATGGATTTATTTTCAATTTGCAATCAAAACAAATAATCATTGAGTATCATTAATAAGGGCACAAGTTCATACAACTAAAACTGGAGACCAGTATCAAATCTCAGTTATCTTATTGGCTGAAATGGCAACTGGTCGCCTTTTCAGCCAATCAGATGCTTCGATTTGAGACTGGTCTCCTGATTTATTTTTATGATATGGGGCCCAGATTTCTTTCTTCTCGTTGCTAGGTGATAACTAACTTAGGTAATGGCTACGATACGAGACACGGAGAGTTCCGAGCGCCTGTGACGGGAACATACGAGTTTTCCGTGTCCATGTTGATGAAGCCGGGACAATGGTCAGGACTGGAGGTCGTCAGAGGTACATTTCAGCAATTCTTTACTGACGCGATTTAAGGGCTTACCACACTCCTCCTAATCACGTTCATTGATAAAAAGAAAATTATCAAAATCTAAATAATGGCAAAATGCCGTTCAATGAAACTTTGCAAAAATGAATGTTACTAATTATCTTTTTATTGCATACAGTAAGACACGTAGAAAAGTAAAGAAAAAAAGCTAGACCTAAACATTCCTTAATATTCTATTTACATAAATTCTAAAAAACTAAGCGGTAAACATAATTTTAATACCCACGTAAGTGAAATGATACCAACAAGAAAATGTTGTGTACTTTATAAAAAAAACTTTCAACTACATGTATTAAAAGAGAAATCAGTGATTGTCATCCGTTTACGCGACCAGGAAGCTACCAGGAAATTGAAGGCCAAACACACTTTTACTAATATATCGTAAAGTTAACATATGTAAGTCACGAGGACTTAAAATAAATTGTTGACAGTATCATATTACTCATGTGGGCATTAAAATGATGTTTTTTTTTGTGTTGTTTAGTGTTTTGTGAATTTATGTAAATAGAAGTTGAGGGAATTTTTAGATCTCGCTATTTTTTTTACTGTTCTAACGTGTCTTACCGTATGCAAAATGAAGATACATTAATAACATACATTTGTGCAAAGTTTCATTAAACGGCATTTTGCCGTTATTGAGATTTTAATAATTTTCTTTTTGTCAATGAACGTGGTTAGGAGGAGTGTGGTAAGCCCTTAAAACTGTGCATAGTATACATATGCATTGTATCATACTCTTTTGATATATGAGTTTCAAAACCCCTGAAAACAGGTTTTTACGAGTGTCCTTGCTTGCGTTAGATTTCAGAATGATTGAATTTCTTGTGAGTTTTGTACTCAGTGATTAAAAAAATATTTTTATCATTTTGCCATTTATGTTCCCTTATTTTTTAATCGCGTGAGTATATTTATCTTAGCCATATTTTGGTGATTATGTTTAAATTTAGCAAGCTTTTTGTTATAGAATATTTTTCTTTGACCTCAAACTTTAAATTTTATACCACGCAAAAACTTCAGAAGTACCTGTTTGGCTGATTGAGAAGACACATCCTATGTTATTATCTTTGCCAGTGGGCTAACGGAAAGCAATATCTGAAAATTTGAATGGTGTGAGCCATAAACCAAATATCCTTTGTTTTTCATACATTTTTTATATTTAGCATGTTTCCTGACCGTGCGAATGTGGCAAAATTTATCGCATGCATGCTCGGATGCGGCAAAATTTTTCGCGTGCATGATCGGATGCGGCAAAATTTTTCGCGTGCATGCTCGGATGCGGCAAAATTTTTCGCGTGCATGCTCGGATGCGGCAAAATTTTTCGCGTGCATGCTCGGATGCGGCAAAATTTTTCGCGTGCATCCGCACGGTCAGGAAACATGCTTTAGAAACAACATATAGGAAAAATAAAAGATATGAGGTTCATGCTTTGATGTTTCAAGTCATTAAGGCAGCTTACACCTTGTGTGCCAGAAATCTGTTAGCTCTATTTCAGACGGTATTGCGATCGGCAAGATCCGCACAGGTGACGCCTCAGAGTGGACCATGGCGGCCACGTCGGTAACGGCACAACTCAATGCCGGCCAGGATGTGTGGGTGGAACATGTAACGGAAAGCGACAGCAACACTGTGTACGGGGAATTGTTCTCAACTTTCTCTGGACATCTTATTCAACCTTAATTAAAATATTATTAGTTTTATAGATTATTTGTGAGGATTAATGCATTTATATCCCCAAACACATAAACACAGTAAAACTTGAATTCAAAGACAACTCTGGGGAAAAATTGTAAGTGAAGCCAGGTAGACAGTGGGAAGAAGAACATTAGGTCTTCATCCTCAGGTGGTCTTTGCTTGCAGGTGTACTGTAACACAGGTTGGACTGTACATATTTGATTGACATACTCGTATGTACGATCTATCCTCTTACCTCGATCGGAGGATATGGTAAATGGTATTTTGTAGAGGACATTGTGACATCATGTCCTTTTACCTTTCACATTAGACTGTCCTTTCAACTCTTCCAGGAGACTTTGTGGGTTACCCTGGTGACGGTTTGTTCTGTCATTAGAACTTAAGAGCATCGCTTAATGTGTCTGACTGGACTAACATGGACACAAACGGTTCTCGCACGGCGAAAATTATTTGTGTAATGTTTTTAGTATTCATTTGTATTGCAACGGTGAAGGACTTTCCTTTCATCGGTCTTGGTGGACATAGTTTAAAGTGTTTTTATTGGACTGATATGGTACCGAGCGGTCCTGTTAACGGCGAGGAAACAATTAAAGGTATTTTATATGATTGGATGTTGACGGACTCTCCGCTTTGAGGTCCGAAAGGACATTGTAAAAGGTGTAAAAGTTTGAAAATATTTTCAGAAGTCACTTGTCCGTGACTAGTCTTTACATTGTGGGTCATTGGAAATCTTTCCACGGTCTGATAGCCAATGCATATTACGGAATGTTTTACTTCTCTGTTCCGAGCTGCACTGAAAAAAACAACATTAAATTTGCTTGAGTTTTTACATTATTTATTTCACATTATTGGTGTTTTACAAGTGATAAACCAAAGTTTGCGGCATTTTATACCACAATCCCACCCACCTCCACGAATATTGTTCGTCTTAACTTTTCCCGTATTTTGCGGGAGTCATACAACATTTTTAATGAAGTTATATCGCGTAAATAACTTACAACAAAGAATAAAACATCAGAATAATTTGGTAAAATTGTATCCGAAATCATGGCTTCCAAAAAAAAGACACTTTAACAAGACACGATAACCAACAATTTTAAGATTGTACGTGTAGAAAAAAAAAAGCAAATATTATCAAGAGAACTATTTTGTTTCCCCCATTTTTCCATGTAATTTTAACAGTTTAAAGGCAATACAACTATTAAATTTCAACTAACTAGATTGCGGAAAAGTTGTTAACTATATAAATAACATGTTAACGTAAACCTTAACATAGAAAACATACTAAAATTTTAAATATGCATAATATAGCCAAAAGCACTGATCCAAGTATAGAGCCACAGATAATCCCAAGGGCATAAAAGAATAAGGTTAAATTTTGCCAGGGTTTGTCCAAATGCTAATCAAAACAACCCTCTGAAAGACTCCCGAGGTCATTATTTTAACAATTTTAGAACAGCTAGCTGCCAGGATGCTTAAGGCTCAATTTTTCCCCCCGTTTCGGGCCCCAATTAAGGGTAATCCCATTTATTTTTTTCTTTATACTTGACAATATATAAATTTATTCACATAATAAAATATGATCAATCAAATTAGAAGCAAAGTCATTATTACAACAGCAATATTTCAGTAATATAATATATCAACAATATTGACTTTAATCCGCAATAAGCAGTTCTTATGAAGTCAACAAATTCGTTTCTATTTTAAAGTCTGGGTATGGCTTTTTAGTGTATCAGATGCAATATATCTGTTTTATGTTGCTGGACCAACTTCGGATGGCCTTTTCGATAACCGAAAATAAAAGACTGACTCGTCGGTTTATGAAAATAATGAAAAAGATAATAGTCAGCGGCATTGTATTCACGCATGGCGGACACATTTCAAAGGACAACAACATGGTTATAAACAACTAAGCAAAGGATTTGCTATTAATGTGAGCAATAACGTGTTTTTAAGTATTCATTCAAGAAAAAAGAAAACAAAGAAGATACTAAAACCCTCGGCCTTGCGTCTTTTTGTAACTTAACAGTTCTTTAATTCTACACTGCATCAGGTTTCTATATTTGTGAAGTGATTGATAACTGTGAGAATTTAATATCATTTCTATATTTCCAAATGTGAAATTTACTTTCGAAGATTACTGTGTTTATTTCATTGTTTAATTTCCCATCTTGACTGCCGAGGAGTATAACAGATTCGCTTAGAAAACTCCCCCCCCCCCCCCTGATGAGGCAATATATCATTTATTATTTTTCTGCGTCATTTAAAAACGGCTTAAAGTGGCTACATTCAATAACAAGAAATATCTTTAAAAAAAAAGATAAACGGCGTTGATGGAAAATATTTTTATATATAAGAAAGAAAGAAATAAAGAGCGTGCAAAAATTTCGTCTGGTGAAAATACGTCGATTAAAGAAGAATGTCTAACATTAACTGTACATTTATTCAGTTTCAATAAAAATACCTCTTGTGGAGTTAGTACTAATGACGAATAAATGTTATTAAAATACAATAAATGAAAATAATAACAACTTGTTAAAACAGCCAAATCTACCAACTTTTACGTAAATTAACTTTAAAAAGTGTACCTCCCGAGTATTGAACCCAGAGCCTCCGCTTGAGAGGCGAGTGTGATAACCACTACACCAAGGCGATTTGAATATCTGGACTAGAAATTAACAATAAGTATGAAAGGAACTAGAAAGGAACCAGTAAGAACCAGAAATATCTGCACTTCACTGTCGTTTTACACTGTGTATTGTACTCGAGTGTTTACCTGACACCCATGAATATTCCATATAAAATCGTATTTAAGCCATCAATTGACTTAACTGGTTATTTATACCGTAAATATATTTTTCTCCAATACAGTAATCATTTACGAGACCCACTAATAACCAATCAAAATAATCTATATGATTTTCCCGCCGCATAATAAGTTTTATTTACAATATTTCATTGGTCGAAAAACTAGGTCAAAAGTGAGCTTAGACAGCTAACGCCGAAAAAGATGCTGCAAAGTTTCACGTGCGGAATGACAAAAGTTACACAGACCGTTTGACAGACCCATGAGTCCTAGCCGGTGTTCAGTATTTATCGCGTTATTTTAAGAATTTCCATTGAAACTCTTTGGCTTGATTTGATGAACAAGACAATGACGGATTTAACCATATTTTACGCCAATTTAAGTTAGTATTTAAAGCTACCTTGTTTACCCATTTTGTTTCTACTTTTTAAATTAATATTGCTCTTTTTCTGTTGAAGTTGTGCTAATATATGCTTTGATTTTAGCTTGTGTTATTAGGTCATATTGACATACTGGTGATATTAAGGCGCAATTTGATTGAATTTTTAGTGGTTTTTGAGTATTTGATTTTCAAAGATTTTTCATTGAATCCCCATGGCTGGGAAAAAGTTGACCACGTAGCCAAAATTTGAACAACTTTTGAAGAGGTCAATGCCCTGATGCTTCTGGAATATTTGGTTTAAATCTATAAAGAGATGTTGTGCTTATCAGCCATGTGGCTTGGAAAAGATTGAACCCAATATCATTATTTGAACAAGTTTGAAAAGGTCAATGACAGAAAGTTTCATGCCAAATTTTGTTAAAATCTATTTAGTGAAGAATATTTTTTAATTTTAAATTTAAATTTTGTCTATTAGCCCTGTGGCTGGGGAATATAAACCCATTTCTATTATTTGAACATCTTTTAGATGATATTGCTTCTTCCTGGGAGCGAACCCGTACCGTCACGGCGACAGCGCTTAGCGCTGCGATTCCGAAGACGCAACCAATTGAGCTAACTGGGACAACCCCCAAAAAGTTTATCAGATTGCCCTGATATATAAAGAGATCAATGTAATGATGCTTTAGTCCAAATTAAGTTAAAATCCATCTGTGATTTTTAAACGAATATTATTAAGATTTTGCTTCTAACCCTATGGCTGTGGAACGGTTTACCAGTGTCATTATTTTGAATAGGACACTGCCAGGATGCTTCAAGCAAAAGTTGGTTAAAATCTATCCGGTGAAAATTTTGTTTTTAGATTTTTCATTGCACCATATGGTCATGATTTGAAAAACTTTACACGACGCTTCATGCCGAATTTAGTTACAAAAGTGAAATATGCATATCAGGGATGGCCACATCAAGCAGACACAGCGTCCCCACAAAGCCAAACAGTAGAGAGGAAAAGAGAGCATGGTATTACAATAATCAATTTCAATATGGACGCCACAAACAATTAACGAAAGTGAGAACCCGAAAGGGTTACCGCCTTGGAACGGTCAGTGGCAAAAAGTTTGCTACTGGGGGGTTTAAACCAGGTTTTAGGGTGCACCAACCTCGCACTTGCCGCAAAAGGTTCTCGTATCACAAAACAATTACAAGTTGTCTTGGTGAAATAACTCCAACCCACCAATTGCCTCAACAATGATACATGCAAAAGCACACAAACATATAAAACATAAGAAGCTAATAGAATTGCAAAGCCAAAGGGCGGGTACTCAATGATCTAACCGAGACCAGAACTCCTGGAGTAAATCCATCCAGTGGTTTTAGAGGCAAAATTGTTTGAAGCTAATTGTTGACAGACGCCGGACGAAGACCGGTCACAATAGTCATGAGCCAAAAGCTCAGGTGAGCTGAAAGCATTAAAAAGGATTTTTACACTGGATAAGGAATAATGTCGTCCATTGCCAATTTGAATATTTAAGTAGGAAGTATTCAAGTAAACAGACCAATGCCGTTAATTATTAACTTACGAGGGATGATCCAAAATAACGTAGACTTTTGTTATTGCATCTTAATTTGAAACACGTTCGCAATGAATTATATACTAAAGTCAATCAAAACACAAACGTAACAAACGGAGCTAAAATATTGATAGATTAAATAAACTTGAAAAGCGCGTCGCTTATTTGAATAACCATGGTAACACGCAGGCGGCTCACGTCATTGTCATTGTACATTGTAAAGCAAATACCTGTCAATATAAACAAAACTACTTGTGGAAAAAGAGCCAAACCAGTGATGTTTTTAGAAAATTTTGTTTTTAGATTTTTCATTGCACCATATGGTCATGATTTGAAAAACTTTACACGACGCTTCATGCCGAATTTAGTTACAAAAGTGAAATATGCATATCAGGGATGGCCACATCAAGCAGACACAGCCTCCCCACAAAGCCAAACAGTAGAGAGGAAAAGAGAGCATGGTATTACAATAATCAATTTCAATATGGACGCCACAAACAATTAACGAAAGTGAGAACCCGAAAGGGTTACCGCCTTGGAACGGTCAGTGGCAAAAAGTTTGCTACTGGGGGGTTTAAACCAGGTTCTAGGGTGCACCAACCTCGCACTTGCCGCAAATGGTTCTCGTATCACAAAACAATTACAAGTTGTCTTGGTGAAATAACTCCAACCCACCCATTGCCTCAACAATGATGCATGCAAAAGCACACAAACATATAAAATATAAGAAGCTAATAGAATTGCAGAGCCAAAGGGCGGGTACTCAATGATCTAACCGAGACCAGAACTCCTGGAGTAAATCCATCCAGTGGTTTAAGAGGCAAAATTGTTTGAAGCTAATTGTTGACAGACGCCGGACGAAGACCGGTCACAATAGTCATGAGCCAAAAGCTCAGGTGAGCTGAAAGCATTAAAAAGGATTTTTACACTGGATAAGGAATAATGTCGTCCATTGCCAATTTGAATATTTAAGTAGGAAGTATTCAAGTAAACAGACCAATGCCGTTAATTATTAACTTACGAGGGATGATCCAAAATAACGTAGACTTTTGTTATTGCATCTTAATTTGAAACACGTTCGCAATGAATTATATACTAAAGTCAATCAGAACACAAACGTAACAAACGGAGCTAAAATATTAATAGATTAAATAAACTTGAAAAGCGCGTCACTTATTTGAATAACCATGGTAACACGCAGGCGGCTAACGTCATTGTCATTGTACATTGTAAAGCAAATACCTGTCAATATAAACAAAACTACTTGTGGAAAAAGAGCCAAACTTCGCAATGTCAAAGCGCAATATTATACGCATGATGTAAAACCCCAGTTAAACCCCAGTTACACAGAGCCATCGGTAACCGATCGGTAGTTTTTTAGCAAAATAATTGAGTGAACCTATGACAAGGGATTTACCACTGATATCAACTATTGGTCACCTGTTTGCCACCTATCAATTGTTTTGGGGAAAGATGAGTTTGGTCGGTGAAAAATAACCGATCGGGATTTTTAGACATGTTTAAAATTCTCGATCGGTGAAAATATTATGCAAATAACCGATCGACAACTTGTCTACAACCGATCATCACCGATCGACAACCTGTCTACAACCGATTTCACCGATCGACAACCTGTCTACAACCGATATATCCGATGGGCCACCGATAAGCAACCATTCAACTAATACTTACCACCGATAGAACAAAAAAGATGAGAATAAATGTTTACCAGCAACCCATGAAATATCTATTTAACCGACGAACACTTGCCAATCACCGATGGCTGGAAAACCAGAAATAAAATAACGCATGACAACCGATCAAAACAGCGACTAACTTAAAATAAAACAAGCGATTGGGCACCGACTGTCTGTGTAACTGGGACCTTACACAGAGCCATCGGTGATTGATCGGTTGTTTTTTTTAGCAAAATACTGGAGTTAACCGATGACAAGGGATCTACCACCGATATCAACTATTGGTCACCTGTTTGCCACCTATCAATTATTATTGGGGAAAGATGAGTTTCGTCGGTGAAAAATAACCGATCGGGATTTTTAGACATGTTTAAAATTCTCGATCGGTGAAAATATTATACAAATAACCGATCGACAAGTTGTCTACAACCGATCATCACCGATCGACAACCTGTCTACAACCGATTTCACCGATCGACAACCTGTCTACAACCGATATATCCGATGGGCCACCGATAAGCAACCATTCAACTAATACTTACCACCGATAGAACAAAAAAGATGAGAATTAGTGTTTACCAGCAACCCATGAAATATCTATTTAACCGATGAACACTTGTCAATCACCGATGACTGGTTACACAGAAAACCAGAAATAAAATAACGCATGACAACCGATCAAAACAGCGACTAACTTAAAATAAAACAACCGATTGGACACCGACCATCTGTGTAACTGGGGCCTAAGGTTGAAGTTTTACGTCATTCGGACTTTGCATTTTATATACAGTCAATATTTAAGTGAGCTATCACCAACGTAAAAACGTCAAAACTGTCGTCGTCAGATCGCTTGGAAATACGCGCTATTATAAAATTCTGTCACGATCTTTAGAAACACCTCTAGGAAAGCTAAAAATAATTCAGCAGACGCAAATGAAAACTTCTGTAATCCGAGCTCTAGTTTTTAAGTCGCACCAGTGGTTGTGTAATGGTCAGGAGAGCCATTAAATAGGCCTGGGGTAAGGAAGAAAGAAAAAAATCGGCGTTAGGGCGGTGACGTCAGCCCAGGAGGAAATGAAAGCGGACAAAGTCTAACTATTGCGGCGCTTTCCGAGCTATTCTAGACTAGCTGAGTAACCGTGCATCGGATATTGCAGAACAAATTAAATTTTTAAAGGTATGTTAATATTTAGATTTGTATTTCATTATGTGTTTTGTTTGGTATTTGAATCATCACAAAGTCATAAATTATTAAATAAGATTAAATAAGTTAGAAATTTAAATTACGATACGGTAAACAGCTACAAAATCTATGTCTTAGTGCAAAGACTTGTTATATTATAACAATTACAAACTTGTGATGAATTAGTTTTCAGGTACACGCCCGTTGCTAAAGAACCGCGATACTGTGGGTATTTCCGGGCGTTTCTTCGGTGGTACGAGCGAGAAGAGTCTCATAACCACTGGCGAGACTTTGACCAGCAATGAAACACTGATATATTCGATCAATGGATTCCCTGGCATCTCAATTCGGTGACGGGGTCTATTTTAACAAACTTGGAACATACGCCGCTTCGCTAACGCTGCGCCCGAGAATTAACGTCGTTGACGCAGAGAGCTCTAATTCGACGTGCGCCGGATAGCGCTTAGTGTATGATTTTAATGTTCCTAGTTTTTTTACCTGATGTTGTATTTTGCTGATATTTTGTAAAAACATGCTGAACGTATTCCGATTAAAATTGGTTTAATTTTCTTTGCGGTATTTTGAATAATATAAAAATTATAACAAAAGTCTACGTTATTTTGGATCATCCCTCGTATTTACGTAATATAACAGAGTAAAAAAAGTTCACACGCTACATAAGTTCTGAACTTACAGAAACCGTTGTAAACAGCAAGGTCGTAAGCAATATTTTGTTGAACGCTTAAAAACACCATCTCATTTCGCGGGACAGAACAAATGTATCCTTGGTATACATAACTACACAACACTGTAATTATTTTTGTTCTATTTTTTTTTTCTTCTTAAAATGAAATTTGAAAACTGGGCATATGTAAACTACTTGTAAAGGTTGTTTTATATTGTGTATTAAAATAGTTATTTTTATTGGCTTGTGAGCTTAACGGGTCGCAAACATTTCAAATGGCGAAAACTGGCTAAAATTTCAAAAATGAATTTTGGGGGAAATACTTATTGCCTCCTAGATTTTAGTAAAGAAGTGTATTTAGCTAAGGACGTAGTTAATGTTTGCAAGCTCATTTTAGTCTTATTCATGTTCTAATTACCAAGCACATACTAAAACAAAAGAAAACCCGTTTGCATGAGAACACAGAAATTAATGGACAATATACAATCATGGCAACTCAAATTTGAAATAAGTATATGCTGGTCTACCATGTTTAGTGCCAATTCGTCAAAATATTGTTAGGGTTTTCAAGAAATTCAAGGAAAACTTACTTCCTGTTTCTACTTTCGGTTTGAAGTCAAAACATTTTGGTGTACCTTTCCAAAACTCGACATTAATTCCCACTGCAGACCAATAAAAGTGAAGAAATATAGTGTCACGTGGCTGTATTGAAGTTTGGTTGCTCAAGTTGTTTGAAAATAAATACTTTATTTACATTGAACAGACACACAAACACAAAGAAATACCGTTTGCACAAGAAGTCTGGAATGGCTGTTTAAAACGTCATGAAAAATATAGGTATCACGTAAACACGTATTTACAATATTTTGCAATCATCTGTCGAAATAAAGTCAGAAATTTTAAGTAGTACATTAATTTGTTTTGACTTCAAAACCGAAAGTAGAAGTTAATAAAGTTAATAAAATTGTCTGTCAGTATTTCACGTGTGATAGGTTAGAATGGGACAATCCGGCCCGAGAAAAATGGTTTGGGGCGACCGAGTTACCGCAAATAACGATTCACGAGGGTAGAATTTGCCCCATCCGAACTGTGCATATGTGATACCGAGGTAATTTTATTTCCAAACTCAGCTTAATTTTAGCCGAGTAATTTTTATTTAAATGAGCAGAGGTGCGCGAATCGTCTGCCATGAAGTGTAGGGCGAGGCTGTTGGAAGACTTCATAAGATAACATAAAAATGGACTGGAATTCTTTAACAATTGGGCCGGTTTACGTCGAGTAACGTTGCCATAGAGACTGCCGTTTCCTTATGAATACACGAAAAGCAACAAAATTTGTAAAATAAATGCAGTATAGCCAAATCCGCAAAATTGGACAGTCTTATTGCGCTTTATACATTTTAAAAACAAAGCACTTTTCAGCGAAATTTTTGGACACCCCTCGTATATAACATTCAAACGTTAAATGTGTCTGTTACTTTTGTGCATGCATATACTCAATAAAGAATCCTTCATTCTTAATAGTTTAGAGGTTAATATCTTTTTATAGGCTAACTATCAGATGAATGGCGTGTGTAAACAGGATGTATTTAAAACAAGAGGGCCATCATGGCCCTTATATCGCTCACCTGAGTACAAAAGTACTCTCAGTTTTACCCCAGGGCCAACATTTAAATAATGCTGGTAAAGGGTCTCTTCACAATACTCAACACGAAATAGCTAAGGTCTAGTCGCATTAGTTTCAGAGAAAAATGATTATTTATGTTTTCCTATATAAATCAATGTAAACTAAGAGAACCCTGGGGCGTGGCCAATTTTGGCCCAGGGGACATAATTTGAACAAACTTGGTAGATATCCAAAAGACAATGCTACATACCAAATATCTAAGCTTAAGGCATTGAGGTTTCCAGTAAGAAGATTTTTAAAAATTGCCTTTTTACATATTAAGGGGCCCCGGGGCGGGGCCAATATTGACCCCAGGGCCAACATTTAAACAATGTTGGTAAAGGGTCTCTTCACAATACTCAACACCAAATATCTAAGGTCTAGTCCTATTAGTTTCGGAGAAAAATGATTTTTCATGTTTTCCTATATAAATCAATGTAAACTAAGAGAACCATGGGGCGTGGCCAATTTTGGCCCTGGGGACATAATTTGAACTGACTTGGTAGACATCCACTAGACAATGCTACATACCAAATATCTAAGCTTTAGGCATTGAGGTTTCCAGTAGACAGATTTTTAAAGTTTGCCTTTTTCACATATTAAGGGCCCCCGGGGCGATGACAATTTTGACCCCAGGGCCAACTTTTAAACAAAATTGATAAAGGGTCTCTACACAATACTCAGCACCAAATATCTAAGATCTAGTCCTATTAATTTTGGAGAAAAATGATTTTTCATGTTTTTCCTATATAACTATATGTAAACCAAGAGAACCCTAGGGCGTGGCGGATTTTGGCCCAAGGGACATAATTTGAACAAATTTAGTAGACATCCATTAGACAATGCTACTTACAAAATATCTAAGCTGTACGCATTGTGGTTTGTGAGAAGAAGATTTTTAAAGATTTCCTATATAATTCTATGTAAAATGAAGTGACCCCTGGGGCGGGGCCAATTTTGACCCCAGGGAAATAATTTGAACAACCTTTGTAGAGTTCTACTAGAGGGTGCTAAATGCCAAATATCTAAGCTCGAGGCCTTGTGGTTTCAGACAAGAAGATTTTTAAAGTTTTTCCTATATAAGTCTATGTAAAATGAAGTGACCCCTGGGGCGGGGCCAATTTTGACCCCAGGGAAATAATTTGAACAATCTTTGTAGAGTTCCACTAGAGGGTGCTAAATGCCAAATAGTTAAGCCTTAGGCCTTGTGGTTTCAGACAAGAAGATTTTTAAAGTTTTTCTTATATAAGTCTATGTAAAATGAAGTGACCCCTGGGGCGGGGCCAATTTTGACCCCAGGGAAATAATTTGAACAACCTTTGTAGAGTTCTACTAGAGGGTGCTAAATGCCAAATATCTAAGCTCGAGGCCTTGTGGTTTTAGACAAGAATTTTTAAAGTTTTTCCTATATAAGTCTATGTAAAATGAAGTGACCCCTGGGGCGGGGCCAATTTTGACCCCAGGGAAATAATTTGAACAACCTTTGTAGAGTTCCACTAGAGGGTGCTAAATGCCAAATATCTAAGCCTGAGGCCTTGTGGTTTCAGACAAGAAGATTTTTAAAAATTTTCTTATATAAGTCTTTGTAAAATGAAGTGACCCCTGGGGCGGGGCCAATTTTGACCCCAGGGAAATAATTTGAACAATCTTTGTAGAGTTCCACTAGAGGGTGCTAAATGCCAAATATCTAAGCCTTAGGCCTTGTGGTTTTAGATAAGAAGATTTTTAAAGTTTTTCCTTTAGGTTGTCATGGCAACCAGAGTTCTGCATGGAATTGATTTCTTTGAACAACTTTAGAAGAGCTTCATGCAAGAAACATCCGTGGCAAGTTTCATCAACTTTGGCCCAGGGGTTTAAGAGGAGATGTTGTTTAAAGCAAAAATTGACGACGCACGACGGACACAGGGCGATCCTAAAAGCTCACCATGAGCACAAGTGCTCAGGTGAGCTAAAAAGGTGAAACATCAAGTTAAACATTAAATATTATTTTACTCCGCTTCGAAGTTCATGTAAACAATTTATATTAAATATGGCCTAATATAATAGCTACTCACTGTGGTAATGTGTAAATATTTATTTACTTGAAAGGTAAGCCAATGCCCTGTGAGTTTGTTAGGTTTTTATTTACATTGTATCTACATCAAGCCCGGAATGGGGTCCATGGAAGCCCTTGGAAATTATCTGAACACATTTGCAAGTCATCATTCAAAGATGAGTAATAAATTAATAAATTTAATTTGAATAAAAATATTCAAACAATTCAGAAATAAACATTTTCGAATTTCTCTCTCCTGCCCCCCCCCCCCACTCCCCCCTCCCCCCCCCCCACTCCCCCCTCCCCCCCCCCCCCCCCCCCCCAACGAACTATGCTAACCTTGTCCGAGGGACCTAGCTTGAACATCTGGATACAAAACAATAAGTGTTTATGCATTTTGCAAAATATAAAGCGTTTGGGGTGATCTGAAAACAAATTAATATACATTGCTTTATGGAGTTTATATGGCCCCAGGGCATAGTTTAAACAATCATAGCAGTTTAAAGCACTGTGATATAATATGTGAATATGTGAAATTTTACCAAAAAAATCAAATCTGCTATTGTCATAGAGATTTCGTTTGAATATAAAAAGTAGTAACTGTATTCAAAATCTCTATGAATTTAATAATCTTCCATAGCGTATCCGATAATGAGATAATCTGTATAAATATTCGTGATTTCCTAAGGCTCAAAAAGGGCACGGAGGGCGTGGTTCCTAAGGGTACAGAGGGCGTGGCCAGAAAAAGATGCATTAGAGGATACTACACGTTTCGTCGAAATCAGCCTAACCTTTTCCGAGAGTAGATGGCATCTAAAAGAATATCCAAAGGATATGGGGGATAGATGACGCTTCATCATCATAGCTGTCGAGCCTATAGCAAGCTTGCGTCAAAATCACCGTCTACCAGGAAAATATACAAATATCTATCCCATTTCTTGACCAAAAGGAAGCAAGAACAAATATTGTTTCAAAACAGCTTTGTATATAAAGCAGAAAACATTTTTATCACCAATGAAATTTTCGAAAGTAAAACAGCACTTGATTAATATTGACTAAACGATTGCGTACGGACAAATATATACACCAGTCAATTGACAGAGACAGAAAAACCGAGAGTTGAATGATTCTTATTTAAGTTCCTGTTTTAAAATATTTCATTGATGTTTAAGTATTGGATGATAAACTGTAAACAAGACAAGGACGCATGCACTTGTTCACCGAGTTTGTATTTAAAAATGAAAAATAATGTGTGTCATTGTATCGGCACTGACGAAACAGTTTTATATATAATGTAGTGTTTTTAAAGAAAATGTTTGTTTACTACCTGTTTTGTGACAGCATTACATGTTAGGTGTATCATTTATTTTCAATGTTATTTTTTCCCAGTAAAACCTTTCCGTCTCTGAAACATTTAAGCATCCGATGAGAAGAGGGTCTTCGCATCTCATTCTATCAAAGTGGCAACATAAACAGGTGTAAAAAATATTATAGACCTGATTATTTTGTCAATTTGAAGAACTGTAGCATTAGAAGACCGTTTTATTTGAACCTCTTCTAGACACACACTTTCTTCTGCCTCTTTGGCGAATTTAGTCGGAAGAAGAAGCGTCCGCCTTCGGACTGAAAACGAGGCAGAAAAAAGAACTAGCGGAGAGTTGAAATCGCCATTAAGGTATCGCAAACATTGCAAATGGCGAAGACAGGGTAAAATTTCAAAAAATGAATTTTGGTGGAAATACTTATTGCCACCTAGATTTTAGTAAATAAATGGGTTTAGCTATGGAAGTAGTAAATGTTTGCAAGCTCAGTTTAGTCTAATTCATGTTCTAATTACCCAGCACATACTAAAACAAAAGAAAAACCGTTTGCATGAGAACTCTAAAATTCATGAACAATATACCAAAGCAACTCATACCTGAAATAAGTATATGCTGGACTACAATGTTTAGTGCCAATTCGTCAAAATAATGTTAGGGTTTTCAAGAAATTCAAGGAAAACTTACTTCCTACTTTCACTTTCTACTTTCACTTTGAACCAGGAAGTAAGATTTCCTTGAATTTCTTGAAACCCCTAACATTATTTTGACGAATTGGCACTATATTGTTCATGAATTTCAGAGTTCTCATGCAAACGGTTTTTCTTTTGTTTTAGTATGTGCTAGGTAAATAGAAAAAGAATTAGACTAAATTGAGCTTGCAAACATTTACAACATCCATAGCTAAATACATTTCTTTACTAAAATCTAGGTGGCAATAAGTATTTCCCCCGAAATTCATTTTTGAAATTTTAGCTAGTTTTCGTCATTTGCAATGTTTGCGACCTCTTAAGAAACTCTCTAAAATAGTACAAGTAATTGATTCGATATCTTTTTAAAGAAGAAAATATTGTCATATTATGTTTTTCTCATATTTCCTATGGGTCAAACGAAGCGTGGTCAATATTTGAATTCTGCATGAACATGTACTTGAAAAACATTTCATGGCAGAGGTGTTACCCCCATCGACTTACCTAAAACTAATCCAAAACGATGAAAAATGAGCCGAATTGGTTTAAGTTTAAAATCAGTCCTTGATGTTTAAAGTATATATTAACGCTTTTTTTACAAAAAAACACGATGCCCTATCAAGTACAAGTAGATATGCGATGACCCGGAAATCAGCAACTGACAATCAATATCTCATTAAAATCTGATATTTGACTAATAATATTTGATAAATTACATGTATACTGATTACGAGATTTTGACTAAACAAGTATAAGTACATTTAGATGCACAGACCCAATTATTGCTGAAAAAAAATATGTATTAAAAAATCGGTTTCACTTTTTAATGACAATATTATTTTAATTATCATAGAAAGAAAAATAAATACGCGACATGGAATGTTTTGAAGTTATTGACCGTGTCTGTGTTTGAACATATTTTTTACATTTTGTTATTTAGTTTTAGATCATAGATAAAAGTTCACATTTAACATGTACAAAGTGTAACATACAGTATGACATTGTTCAACACTGTACAGCTGGCGAAACAGGTTAATTAATACATGTATATAAAAAATTGACCCCGGCTGACATTTGATGTACTACCAGGAAATATTATGAAAAAGGTCACTCATTTATTAATATAAATTTTGGGATAAAAAGAGGTCACAACCATTTTTTTTGCTAAAATGATTATTTAGGTTTGTAGATGTGAACAAATTTCGTTGTGTGTACAGGGCTGAAGGTTATAAAACTGAGTTTGGAAACCAGTCTCAAATCTCAAGCATCTGGTTGGCTGAAATGGCGACCAGTCGACATTTCAGCCAATCAGATGCTTGAGATTTGAGACTGGTTTCCATGCTCAGTTTTATAACCTTAGGCACAGAAGTAGCTGTATGGTTATATCATCCATTTAATGAGTTTATCGCATGGACACTACTCCGACAGACCATTTTAGATGAATTCAGTTAATATTCAGTTTCTTGTCTTGTTTGTATTATATTAACATTAAACATTCCGGTACCACACCTTGAAGTTCGAGGACTTCTACATCAGTTCGAGGACTTTTAAAAAATTACATCACTACATCGTAAATAAACAGTTCGTAGAAATTACCAATATTGGAAAAGCAAAGCATTGGTCAGTTTATCAATGCTGTTACCGGTACGAAGCAATATGTAAACAGTCACTTCCTTCTTGGCAATAACACTGTATTTTGATTGGAGGATTACACCAATAATCCAACACCAAAGTCAACTTCAAACAGGAAAACTGTTTCTGGCTGGCAAAGCTTCAACAACCAGGCTCGAGTTCTTCAACCAATTGAATTACTTCGTTTACTTTCATCTTAAACTAAATATATACACATACATAATTATGGTAGCCTTTCGTTACAATGAACAATATACTTTGAAATATGATCTCACCAAATGTTTGCACCTGGAGTATCATATTACATAGTTACTTTTCTCTCTCTTTCAATAAAGCTGCCTAAATAGACTAATAACCACAGTAGGTAATTCGTACAAGGTTTCCTTTTCACTTGATCTAGTGACTTAAATTTAAAGCGGGAAAATAGTTCAGTGGTAAGCGCGTCTGAATCTGAATAGAGGGTTTGCGAGTTCGATCCTCAGCTTCTCCAACTTTAATTCACGTCTTTTGAAGTACATTTGAATTGAGGTCCAATGTAGCGGTGCCTTGTAACGGGCACTTAAGTGAAGATGGACGATTTTGGAAGTGGAGCCTCTCTATATTCTGTATCTTGCTCTATCCCCAAAACTCGAAATTTTCTGACAGTCTTTTTTGCAGCGTTACCGGTAGCGACGATAAATAAGGGCACAAAACTTAAAAAATCAACTAACTGAAATGGCCC
Organism: Corbicula japonica; assembly: GCA_038501625.1. Lineage (NCBI taxonomy): Eukaryota > Metazoa > Mollusca > Bivalvia > Venerida > Cyrenidae > Corbicula > Corbicula japonica. The sequence continues at coordinate 3,110,055 of JAZAYU010000079.1, forward strand.
ATTTTAAGAGGAATTACGTTTTCACTTAAATATAAATCACTTTGACTTTATTTTTGTTAAACTCTGATTATAGCTGTAGACTGTAGAACATTCACACCACTGACAAATGATTAATGCTAAAGAATATCAAAATGTTGTTGTTTTTTCTAGGGAGAAAGGTTATCCTAGGTTAAAACATACCTTTTTAATGCTATAAATCAAAATAATGTTAAAATTAATATTACATTATATAAGTATTTTATTAATAAAAATAAATAAATAAATAAATAAATAAATTCACCATTAAACACGCATCGGGGCCGAAGATCATAAAACTGCGATTGGAGATCAGTCTCAAATCTAGAGCTGAAATGATTGGCTGAAAAGGCGACGAGTCTCAGGCGACTGGTCTCCTGATTTATTTTCATGATCTTGGGCACAGTTTATGAAATAACACCGATATGAGGAAGTAACATTTGCAAGTTAATAAATAAATCTTTCTTTGTTCAATAGTATTATTCAAAATAGCAGGTAATATTTTTGTGCCATTAACATTTGGATGGCCTGATAACGTAAAGACAATGACCACTGTAACTTCCTTGTTTAAAACCAGTACAAACAAGCAAGGGGCAACTGCACTGGTCAGTCAATAATTATGAACATTTTTGAGTGAAAAAAAGATGTGTAGTTCGGGCTATGTATTTCCCGCCGGTTAAGTGAAGCGAATGAGGCGGAAAATATTTTCCTTTGATTGGGTAAGATCTTTTAAAAGTACCAATCAAAAGTTGTTTTGTTCACCGGTTTAATGCACGAGTTGTCGCGTGTATTGTTCGTTTATGTGTGGTCATTCAGCTTTGGGCATTCAACGCTTACAGAAACATTACAGTACGGGGAAACCATACGATATATACAAACAGTATGTATAGCATTTATGATAAGATTACAGATTGAAATCAATAAATGTTTTATTTTAAAAGTTCCAAGTTGTAAAACGTATTTTTGACGTTATTTATGTATCGGATACGGTGAAGAACATTCTGTAAGCATTGCCCAAGTGCTCAGGACAATATATACATTATACTTGTACAAAGATCTGTGAGGTCAAAGGAAAGGCCATTATGGTCGGCCAGTTAATGGTCTTGGGAGAAGCAAGTATAGAACATTGACTTAATCATGCATCCAAAAAATATATTGTATGAACGGAAAAATGTCTGATTATTAAAGAATGGACATTTTCCTTTTTTGCTGTATGAAAAACATTTGGGTTGTTACAGAAGCGCGATACCCAATTGCCAAAGATGTTTGTGTGTGCGTATGCATAAGAACTGAGATTTAGATTAATGAGTATAATTTATAGGTAAACTCGTGTTCATGTGTGCGCATCAGTGTTACTTGTTAAAGCAGGTGTGTGTGCATCAGTGTTACTTGTGAAAGCATGTGTGTGCATCAGTGTTACATGTCAAAGCAGGTGTGTGTGCATCAGTGTTACTTGTGAAAGCATGTGTGTGCATCAGTGTTACATGTCAAAGCATGTGTGTGTGCATCAGTGTTACATGTCAAAGCATGTGTGTGTGCATCAGTGTTACTTGTGAAAGCATGTGTGTGTGCATCAGTGTTACTTGTGAAAGCATGTGTGTGCATCAGTGTTACATGTCTCAGCAGGTGTGTGCACCAATATCGCCTGTCATAGCATATGTGTGCATCAGTGTTACTTGTAAAAGCATGCGTGTGCATTAATGTTACTTGTTAAAGCATTTGTGTGCATAAATGTTACTTTCTAAAGCATGTGTGTGCATCAGTGTAACTTGTCAAAGCAAGTTTGTATCAGTGTTATTTGTGGAAGAATGTGTGAGCATCAGTGCTACTTGTGACAGCATGTGTGTGCATCAGTGTTATTTCTTAAAACATGTGTGTGCATCAATTAACTTGTTAAAGAATTTGTGTGCATCAGTGATACTTGTCAAAGCATGTGTGTGTGCATCAGTTTTACTTGTCAAAGCATGTGTGTGCATCAATGATACTTACCAAAGCATGTGTGTGCATCAGTGTTACTTGTAAAAGCATGTGTGTGCATCGATGTTACCTGTCAAAGCATGTGTGTGCATAAATTTTGCTTGTCAAAGCATGTGGGTTCAACAATGTTACTTGTTAAAGCATATGTGTGCATCAATGTGACATGTCAAAGCATGTGTGTATCTGTGTTTCTTGTCAAAGCGTTTGTGTGCATCAATGCTACTTGTCAAAGCATGTGTGTGCATCAATGTAACTTGTCAAAGCATGTGTGTGTATCCGTGTTTCTTGTCAAAGCATGTGTGTGCATTAGTGTTACTTCTTGAAGCAAGTGTTGAATAAATTTTGCTTGTCAAAGCATGTGTGTTCATCAATGTAACTTGTCAAAGCATATGTGTGCATCAGGGTTACTTGTCAAAGCATGTGTAATCATCATAGTTTCTTGTCAAAGCATGTGTGCATCAGTGTTACTTGTCAAAGCAGTTTTTTGTATCAATGTTGCTTTTCAAAGCATGTACGTGTATCAGTGTCTTTTTAAAGCATGTGTGAGCATAAGTGTTACTTGTCAAAGCATCTCTGTGCCACAATGGTACTCGTCAAGGCATGCGAGTGCATCAATATTTTTTTCCAAAGCATTATGTGCATCAATATTTCTTGTCAAAGAATGTTTGTATCAGTGATATTTTTTAAGCATGTGTGAGCATCAGTTCTTTTTGTGTGTGGATCAGTGTAATTTGTTTAAGCATGCATGTGCATCAGTGTTGCTTGTCAAAGAATGTGTGTGCATCACTGTTACTTGTCAAACCATGTGAGTGTGTCAGTGTTACTTGTCAAATCATGCCTGCATATCCATGTTTCTTGTCAAATCAACGTAACTTGTTAAAGCATGTGGGTGCATCAGTTTAACTTGTAAAATCTTGGTGTGAATTAGTGTTATTTTTTAAAGCATGTGTGCGCAAATATGCTAGTTGTCAAAACATGTGTGTGCATCAATGTTGCTTGTCAAAGCATGTTTGAGCATCAATGTTACCTTTCAAAGCATATGTGTGCATCAGCGGTACTTTGTTAAAGCATGTGTGTGCATCAGTGTTACTTGTCACAGCATGTGTGTGCATCAGTGTTTCTTGTCACAGCAGGTGTGTGCATTAATGTTACTTTTCAAAGCATGAGTGTGCATCAGTGTTACTTGCTAAAGCATGTGTGTGAATCAATGTTACTTGTTAAAGCATGTATGTGCATCAGTGTTACTTGTCAACGTGTGTGTGTGTGTGCATCAGTGTTACTTGTCACAGCAGGTGTGTGCATTAATGTTACTTTTCAAAGCATGAGTGTGCATCAGTGTTACTTGCTAAAGCATGTGTGTGAATCAATGTTACTTGTTAAAGCATGTATGTGCATCAGTGTTACTTGTCAACGTGTGTGTGTGTGTGCATCAGTGTTACTTGTCAAAGCATTTGTGTGCATCAGTGTTACTTGTCAAAGAATGAGTGTGCATCAGTGTTACTTGTTAAAACATGTGTGTGCATCAGTGTTACTTGTGAAAGTATGTGTGTGCATCAGTGTTACTTGTGAAAGCATGTGTGTGCATCAGTGTTACTTGTTAAAACATGTGTGTGCATCAGTGTTACTTGTTAAAACATGTGTGTGCATCAGTGTTACTTGTTAAAACATGTGTGTGCATCAGTGTTACTTGTTAAAACATGTGTGTGCATCAGTGTTACTTGTTAAAACATGTGTGTGCATCAGTGTTACTTGTTAAAACATGTGTGTGCATCAGTGTTACTTGTTAAAACATGTGTGTGCATCAGTGTTACTTGTGAAAGTATGTGTGTGCATCAGTGTTACTTGTCAGAGCGTGTGTGTGCATCAGTGTTACTTGCCAAAGCATGTGTGTGCATCAGTGTTACTTGTCAAAGAATGAGTGTGCATCAGTGTTACTTGTTAAAACATGTGTGTGCATCAGTGTTACTTGTGAAAGTATGTGTGTGCATCAGTGTTACTTGTGAAAGCATGTGTGTGCATCAGTGTTACTTGTCAAAGCATGGGTGTATATGAATGTTACTTTTTAAAGCATGTGTGTGCATCAGTGTTACTTGTCAATGCATTTGTGTGCATCAATGTACCTTATTAAGGCATTTGTGTGCATCGATGTTTCTTTTCAAGGCATGTGTGTGCATCAGTGTTACTTGTCAAAGCATGCATGTTAACAAAATAGAAATACCACTTTATATGAGTGAAGTTACTCAAAGAACAATTCTAAGCAAGATGTTGACACAGGCAGGCTATTTAGAAGTTACCCAGAGAAAAATTCCTAACAAGGTCCCACACACCAAGTTTGTTGAGGATAGCTCAAACCATTCTGAAGTTAGAGTTCAGGCAAGGACTGGATAAATAAGAGCAATATTCATGCCCCTGTCCCTTTTCTGAAAAGGAGGCATACTTAAATGTATTTATTTTTATTATGAAGATATTTTTGTTCCTTTTTTTTCAATTGTTCAGAATCCGCTTTTGGTGCATTCTGTCCCAAATTTTTATAATATGCTTTTGTTTGGTGCATCTGGCCTCCACTTTTACCAATCAGCTTTTGTTTGGTGCTGTTATATTCCAGTTTATCTTAACAGGATTGGAAAGTTTCCCCATTGTAAACACTTTGCTTTTTTTATTGCTATATCCTATAACACACCTTATAAAGATTTATTAACCAATTTAAAACAGATGGCCTATCCTCATATTTAGATTACAACCCAGTTAATTTTGTTAACTGTGGAACAGCACCAGGATGTCATCTAGGTCTTAGCCCAAGATTATAAAACTTAAATTGGAGACCAGTCTCAAATCTCAAGCATCTCATTGACTGAAATGGCTACCAGTCGCCAGGAAATTTACAATTTTCCAGACAAAATCCCCATGACAATTAAATATTGCTGCCCCAAAAAGGGGATTTGAGCAACCTTACTAAACCCAGCCTGATGACTAGAGGCAGGGCTGAAGGTTATAAAACTGAGATTGGAAACCAGTCTCAAATCTCAAGCATCTGATTGGCTGAAATGGCCACTGGTCGCCATTTCAGCCAATCAGATGCTTGAGATTTGAGACTAGTTTCCATGCTCAGTTTAATAACCTTGGGCACAAGACTGAACCCCTGAAGGCCAGTGACCAAGTCCAAAACTTTTTAGTCTAAGGTATAACCATTTGCCTAGAGATAACAAGATCTGTGATGATAAAACAAAACAAAACTCTCTTTATATTTATTTGTTCGAAAACTTCAACTACATGCAAGTTCCTTCACATACTTGAACCTCATGAATAAAAAATTGATAGCCAGGGGATCTACCTGGTTAACATGCAAAATACATCGTATAAAATGTATACATAACTGTGCATATTTACATAAATAACAACTTCAAACAAATATATATATATATATTTAATTAACAATATTATTTACATCTTGAACCTTTACTCCATATATACACCTTTATTGAGTGGTTGTACAGTATACTAGTAGATCCAGATCAGTCAGCACATTTGGTCATCTAACCAGGATCCATATTATTTGCTTTAAGATGTATTAGGTTATTTCTGACCAAAAAGCACAGAAAGTAGATCCTGATCAGATAGCACAGATTTACCAGCTGACTGGATCTACACTGGTCACACATGTGATACAATGCACATATATGGAGAAAAGTGTTTACAAACTCCCTGACTACTTTCTGTTCAATAATCTAGTAATTGCTTATAGGGATACATGAATTGGAAATTTAAATCAGGGCCCAAGATCATAAATGTGAGATTGGAGACCAGTCTCAAATCTCAAGTATCTGATTCGCTGAAATGGCAAAACCCAATCAGATGCTTGAGATTTAAGACTGGTCTCATGTTTTCAGCTATATGATCTTGGGCCCAAGTAACTTTCATATGGCAAACAAGCTGATCTGAGTTCTATTTACAAAAATGATAACTATCAGTGATAGATATTTTGACTGTTTAAATGTTCTGATAATGAATAATAATGAAGGGAAAAGTTTAGAATTTTGATTCTATGGCAACTTATGGCAATGGAACTTCATTGAAACTCCTCATATTTAGACCACCCCAATGATAAGACCACATACTGAATGCCTTTTATACCAGTTTTGCACTATTTTCTAACCTTGAACTGAGACCACCTCACTACAAAAGCCACTTTTGTTCATGAGTTGGTTTTAACCCTTTCCTCCATAAATACGCAATTTTATGCATGTGCGACCAGTGTCCCTGTCATCTGATCAGGATCTGCACTGGTCGCATTTGTCAGAAATAGCCTAACGAATCAAAAAGCAGAGAGCAAATCCTGATCAGAGGGCCAGGATGTGCTGGCTGATCTGGATCTACACTCTTCGCCCACGCAATAAAGGTTTATCTATGGAGGAAAGGGTTAATAGAGAGGTTTCAATGTACAGGTAACATAAAGTGTAGTAGGTACATGTATTGATTTTTCAAAAGTACAGCAGAATCCCATTACTTCACATGGGTTTGTACATTTAATCTATCCATGCAAGGTCCTGTCTTAGAAATAATATGCTTTGCTGAATGCATGGCCAATCATAACAGTAATTGTGTGTCATCTACACAGAAAACCAACCCACCAATCCAAGCACCCATCCAGGCACAAACTCAAATAACAATTATCTATTTCATCATATAAGAATACACATTTAGTTTAAATTCATTCTTACATTAAATTTTCATCAGCAGTGTAACCAGTATTTAACATGACATAAAAATTTTCAACATCGGTTAAAGATAGTTTCGATGTTGCTAGTGTTTTCAGTTTACCACTTCAGCTATTAATTGTTAATTACTGTTCATGGTATATAATCTTAACTGGCAGATAAATGGTTTCCTCATAAACATCTCTTTAACTGTAGAAATAACACAGAGTTCTTTTGGTTTGTTCCACAACTCATTTGTTCATAAATCCCGTAGGGCAAACTGTCAGGTAAGGTGTTGGGGGCACTATCCTCCTACTGGTGCAAACACTCATCCTAACAACCAAGTATATGCTTTCTCACTCTATGCTGTTGAGGCATTTACGCCATTTACCGGTTTCTGCAAATCACAAGTCAGTACAAAATTTATTATTGTAATATAATAACCCAGGGGAGAAAACTGAAAACTGACTAGGCTAACAAGATTTGTAGATTTACCTCCCCTAACTTTGTCATCAGAAATGGCTGCAGAGGAGAATTACCAGGTACAGAGTTAATAAATCTTAAAGCCCTAGGAACTTTAAAATGTATAAGATCTTCATAAAACAGGTGACAAACAATACATGGGCCAGTCTCTAACAAAATGACCCTTATGCCATATTAAAATGCATTGTTTTACTCCAATTTTACAGTAAATATTTTATTATTTACATGTCGAAAATGGAACATACTAACTTCTCAATAAGATGAAAGTTAGGATAAAGGGGACAGAGCACCCAACAATTTAAATAATGCAACAAGGGTCATTTTTGGCAGAGACTGGCTCATTCTGAAATTTCATCAAAGGTTTGGGCATTAGGATTATACCACCAGCATTACCTGTGTCTGTGGTTGAGCTTTTACCCTACACCCCTTGGGTACAGCTTATATCCTATGTACAACCAGTTTAGATTCAGAACAGCCTTAAGTTCCATGCACTGTTCAGTTCATATCTTGGTTAAGAATATTCTTGTGACAAAACAAGTGTTCACTGTGATCCTGATCAGATGATACAGATCTGCTGGCTGATCTGGATCTACACTGGCCCGGGAGAGGTATGCAATACCCATTAAGTATGACAGAAACAATGTAAACGCAAAATCAATCTGAATTTATTATTAATAATAGATTGCTCTTTCACAAACAGCAAAAATGTTGCTCTTGTGATTTCATAGAAACAGGATCTTTTTGAATTCGTGAAAAATAAGTCCATGGATGCACATTCTTCTTAAGATAATTCACCAGATGGTTCTGCCCCAAATCTTTGTCTAGTTAATGCTTGGACAAAGTCTGGTAACAGGCCAACAGACAGACCAACCAACAGATAGACTGATATGTGCAAAGCAATATACGCCTACTTCTTCTGAGGTGTTCACCATTCAGAAAGAAAATGTGTACAAATGTGCTATCCAAAATAGAATGTTAAAATTACAGCTATCATAGAACTTATTATATAACAATAAATAAAAGTAAACTTTACAACAAATTAAGTTAATAATTGTAGACATTTCTTTTGTACATCTGCTTCACTATTATTTTAAAACTAAATAAATTTTGACAGTATGTTGTAATTTCTATAAAATCATTAATTATAAGAAGAAGAACCAGTTTTGACAGTATTAGAGTATCTTGTGTCTCAAACCTCAGCCTCATAACTTCCAAATTTTTATCCAACATTTTCTAATTGCAGTACAAGGGGGATAATTGTACATAGTTTGGCTATATTTGGTGTTTGCAATGTGTACCCATGTGGATATGGTAAAGTGAGGACTGTTCACTCGGTGGGTTATGAGGATTACGATGTAAGCCCATGTGTATTTGTATATGAGGTAAAGAGAGGACAATTAACCAACTGGGTGTGCAAGGAGTACACTGTATGGTCGTGAATGTTTATGTATGAGGTAAATGCAAAGACAATTAACCAACTGGGTATAGGAGGATTTGGTTGTACGCCTGTTTGTGTATGAGGTAAACTTAGGACAATTTACCAACTGGGTGTACAAATATTCCACTGTATGCCTGTGCATGTATGTGTATGAGTTAAAGTGAAGACAATGCACCAACTGGGTATAGGAGGATTTCGTTGTATGCTCGTGTGTTTGTGTATTTGCTTAAGTGAGGAAAATCATTAACTGGATGTATGAGGATTAACTTGTATGCCATAGTATAATTTTGTGTATAAGGTAAGGCAAGGACAATTTAAAACCTGGGTCTACAAGATAACACTGTATGCCTGTGTATGTTTGTGCATGAGGTAAAGTGAGGACAATTCACCAACTAGATATACAAGGATTAAATTGTATGCCCGTGCGTGTTTGTGCTTGTGCTTTATCGAGAACAATTCACCAACTGGGTATATAAGGATTACATTGTATGCCAGAGTGCGACTGTGTATGTTCTTAAAAGAGGACATTTCACCAACTGAGTATATAAGGATTACATTGTATGCCCTTGTGTGTTTGTGCATGAGGTAAAGTGAGGACAATTCACCAACTAGGTGTACGAAGATCAGTGCATATGGATCAATGTTTGGGCTGTAAATAGAGGGATTGTGTGGTTATACAGGTATACCCATGATAAGGTGCATGAAATGGTTAAAACCAAATTACTTACCTTTCTGTCTTTCAAAGATGACTCGTCATCTATAAAGTCAATATTGTAATCAGTAACAGAATCATCTCTATCAAGCAGGCTGGAGCCGTCATGTGAAACAGCTCGCTAAAATTAACAAACATACATGTAGTACTGTCTGTGTGAAACAGCTCGCTAAAAATAACAAACATACATGTAGTACTGTCTGTGTGAAAAAGCTCGTTAAAAATAACAAACATACATGTAGTACTGTCTGTGTGAAACAGCTCGCTAAAAATAACAAACATACATGTAGTACTGTCTGTGTGAAACAGCTCGCTAAAAAATAACAAACATACATGTAGTACTGTCTGTGTTAAACAGCTCGCTAAAAATAACAAACATACATGTAGTACTGTCTGTGTGAAACAGCTCGCTAAAAATAACAAACATACATGTAGTACTGTCTGTGTGAAACAGCTCGCTTAAAATAACAAACATACATGTAGTACTGTCTGTGTGAAACAGCTCGCTAAAAATAAACATACATGTAGTACTGTCTGTGTGAAACAGCTCGCTAAAAATAACAAACGTACATGTAGTACTGTCTGTGTGAAACAGCTCGCTAAAAATAACAAACATACATGTAGTACTGTCTGTGTGAAACAGCTCGCTAAAAATAACAAACATACATGTAGCACTGTCTGTGTGAAACAGCTCGCTAAAAATAACAAACATACATGTAGCACTGTCTGTGTGAAACAGCTCGCTAAAAATAACAAACATACATGTAGCACTGTCTGTGTGAAACAGCTCGCTAAAAATAACAAACATACATGTAGCACTGTCTGTGTGAAACAGCTCGATAAAAATAACAAACATACATGTAGCACTGTCTGTGTGAAACAGCTCGCTTAAAATAACAAACATACATGTAGTACTGTCTGTTACACTTGATAAATCGTAACAACTATTGGCTGCTGCCGAGATATTATAAAAAAATAGGACATAGACATCTTCCTTTTAAGTGCAGTTCCATTTATTTGTGATAAGAAAATAAAAGAAATTTCATTACATAAATGCTGACTATTGGTTAAAACTCAAGTAAAATGTTCTAGAATGAAACTGAACCTAACTATCACTATAGCCACAATACAATAGACTTGAAACCAAAGTTAATCAAGAAACCACAATGCAACAAAATCAGGTTTTCTTGTGAAATTTTAAATAAAAAAGGGGCATAACTATGACAAAATACAATAAAGAGATGAAACTTGTCCTGATATTTGCTATTGTGATTTCAGACAACTATGTTAAGGTTCAAAGCTCTACCTTAAATGGTTACTGAGAAAAAGTGAACTTTAACAAAATACTTTTAAAATGAAATGTTGTTGCCTGTCTGCCCAATGCTATACTCCAATCTAAGTCAGAGTTTTCCAAGCCTGGTAAAATTTCATACTGAATGAATCAGAATATTCAGTTCTGTCACTGAGTCATACCTGCACCGAGAGATCTGGGGTTTCAACATCTTGAGCTGGGAAGTTGTCCATCTTGGCGTGTAATGACTGTACGACAGCATCATGTAGCGAGACATACATATTTGAGTGATCCAAAGTGTCGTAGAACTTTGTTTTGCTGAACATCTCCCGTATACCACCTGAAAATGTATGGAATCATCTCACAAGTCATATACCTGAAATGGAAATGGCTTTAATCCCATGTAAGACTAATGTAGATCCAGATCTGCACAGACCTATGCAATCTGATCAAGATCTACACTGTTCTCTTTAACCTTTTCCTCCATATATACGCATTTTTACACATGTTCGACCAGTGTAGATCCAGATCATCCGGCACATCTGTGCCGTCTGATCAGAATCTGCACTGGTTGCATTTTGGTCAAAATAACCCTAACAAATCAAAAGGCGAACAGTGCAGATCCTGATCAGACGGCACAGATGTGTCAGCTGATCTGGATCTACACTGTTTGCCCGCGCAATAAAGGTGCATATATGGAGGAAAGGGTTAAAATTCATTATTTATGACCAAGATTCAAGCAGTATATGTGGCAGGCTAATCTGTAATAGCAACAACTGCACATGGGATATAAGCCATATCAACAGAGCAAAGAGTTAGGATTTAAATTGTGAATAAATGTTTGAAACATGTGTCCTTGTAAATTGTTGTGAAACAATAAAAATATTTATTGTAATTTCCATACCTTAGTTTCAAAATATTAACAAAACTATGCCTAATGCTATTAAATAATGGAAAATGCAGATTTTCCAATCACTACATAAAATATTGCTGTATAAAAAATTTGTTGATAAATCAAATGTATCTGGTTACAATACATGTAAAATTTATTGATTATAATGAAAAAAATTCACAGAGTTGCATCATCTAACAGCCAGTAATTAAAATTGGTTCTTTTGCCATTTAAAATTTTTATTGCAGTCATTTTGCAACTCCAATATAACAAACTGTCAAGATTTTTATCTGCTGCAATTTCAGTTGCAATCAGTTTGTCTCGTGTATGAAATTCAGCTAGTTGTTCGCAACTTCATGGTGTCAGACATCCTCTGATCATGTTATAAACCAGATCTGAGGGAATTTGATAAACATCAGGTCCCAAGGTTATAAAACTGAGATCGGAAACCAGTCTCAAATCTCAAGCATCAGATTGGCTGAAATGGCGACCAGTCACCATTTCAGCCAATCAGATGCTTGAGATTTGAGACTGGTTTCCTTGCTCAGTTTCATAACCTTGGGCATTGATTTTCATGATATGGATGAATCAGGATATCAGGATCTGTGAATCATGCCCACAATATTGGAAAAATGGATCATGATATATGAGAGTGTCAGTGTACTGAGATATACATGTTTAACCTACCTTTACAATTTGCAAGGATCACATTTACTCCAATAACCTTGAACTCGCTAATTATCTGCAATCACAAACATCATTCTCTCACAAAACATCTATGTTAGTCTAGCAGATTGGTTTTACAATCAATCACTCAAATTATCTGCATTTCTACAAAAGAGTTAGGTCTATTTCAGTATGTTTTTAATTACATTACAATGGAACAACAAACAATTTAGATTGGAAACAAGATTACAATGAAAGGCAGAGGGAGGCTTAATGCCTCAGATCCAATTTTAATGGCTTATAGCATTCTAAATTACATAAGCTGAAATGAACTGCCTTGTAAAATAATAAAAGAAGCTAAGTAGGAGCAAACCTATGATGGCAAGTTCAAATTATTTTTTTCAGTTTAGATACATCAGGTTCAATTGTTTACCAAATGAACAAAATGAGGAAATGAAATGATTCCAGAAGTAGTTTACATATCTACCAGGCCCATCACTCTAATTAGCTTTAATACTTTACTCCATAAATAAAGGTTTTATTGCGATTGTGACCCTTGTAGATCCAGATCTGATGGTATGGATCTAGATCCAGACTGGGTCACTTTTTGGTAATTACCCAATTAGTCTAAAATGTAACAGTGAAGATCCTGATCAGATGGCAAAGATGTGTCAACAGATCTGGATCTACACTGTTTGCCAATGGGACAACACTCTTATCCTTGGAGTAAAACACCAAACCTGCACCTGGGTTTTATCAACCTCAGACAAGGCTTTGACTAGCTGGAACTTGCACTTTAGCATAATTTCACATTTCTAAATGAAAACTTGAGTACAAGTACATACCCCAGCAAGAACTTTGACCCCCATAGAGTCTATGAAGCTCCAGGGTGAGCAGTCCAGGATGAGTGTATGGAAATCAATATCATGGGCCACAGATGAAGGTTTGTTCTGAGCAATGACTGTGACTTTCATGGCACCAGTTTTAGCATCCATCTCCATTTCCAGAGCATCTACGGGGATTGAGACGTCTGGAACTTCGTCACCCACAATCATCAATTCCTGCAAGACACCATTACAAGAATTTTAAAAATGCTTTTTCAGTAAAAAAGAAATTTTAAGTTTTTCACCACAGACAAAACCACAGGAAAACATGATTCGCTCACTGGTTTTAAGTATTATCCAATCTTATTAAAATCATCTCCAGAAAACCGGTATGCTCCTGAAAATAAGAAGAGAGACATATTTTCTATATCTAGAATGTAGTATTATCATACAGTGCACATCAAAGGGCTAATGTTTGACAAGTTTAATCATATTGTGGAAAGGATTTACAACTATCTATTACTTCACAAAACAAACATGTTATCCATTTCACATTTTGACTATATGGGCTATAGAATATTATTTTTAACACGAAATGTGTAATAACCCTTTACTCCATGGCATATGGATTTCATCATGTGTGAACAGTGTAGATCTTGATCAGCTGGCACTAATAATAATCTACTACTAGGATCTGCACTGTTTGCTTTTCGATTCATTAGGTTATTTCTGACCAAAATGCGACCAGTGCAGATCCTGATCAGACGGCACAGATGTGCCGTCTGATCTCGATCTACACTGGTTTCACATGCGTAAAAATGCGTATATATGGAGGAAAGGGTTAACCCATTAACCCTTTAAGCCTTTCAATGCCTGTGCTGCCAGTGTAGATTCAGATGAGGCAGCACATCCATGCTGTATAATCAGGATCAGCACGGGTCATATCTTGGTCAGAAATAACCTAATGCATCTAAAAGTGAACAATGTAGATCCTGATCAGATGGCATAAATGTGCTGACTGATCTGGATATGCACAGTTGCCCATGCATTAAGTTAACAGTTAAGAATCTTACATGTGCTGGAGAAACAGATAGAAAAGTTGAATCCCGTGGGACAACTGATGTATCTGGTACCGAGGCACTGCCCCGAACGATTAGCTTTTTATCCTGAAACTACAGTATGTAACGTTCTTTCTTTTGCTTATTTCAATAAAAAAAAAATTTCCATAAAATCTTAAATTTTATTTTCAAAACAATTCTTAACTTTATATCTGTGACGATAATATTGATATCATTTAGTTAAATTAATGATATCAAACTAAGATCTCCTTCTTAAGGCAAAGACAGCGATATCCGTGTCAGTATCATCCCTACTGGCTTAATCTAGCTGACCTAAACAACCTCACCTTCTTTTTCATTTTCTGCATTTTTGATTCTCTTTTCTTTCTAGCAATTTTCACATCTCGTGGGTTGATGGTTCTTTTATAAAGGAAGGTTTTGAAGTGTTCTGTGTTCACAAAGAACAAGGAATGTTCAAATCTGAATATCTTGATACCAGGAACTTCCTGAGCCTGAAAATTATGCATAATATCACTTTAATTTCACACAGACTGAATTTTCACATCTTTTGGTAATTTTTTGTTGAAAAATATAATAATACAATGACACAGCTTCAACATGCAATCATATAAATACAGTACCAAACCAAGATGAAGTGCAATATGGATAATGTAAGTACAAATGGAGGGTTGCATGCAAGACTGTCGTAACTACATTAAAATAAAGAAGGAGTTACAAAAGTCTTGCATGTAACCCTCGAAAATAATGTATGTTGGAACAAGAGCCAGTCGGAAACGACTGCACGCTCGACTATTCGAAAAGTCAGAATTATTAAGCACATTGTAACTGGGCTTCATTTAAACTGGGGAGTGATTCAGGAGTTTATGACACCCCCAACAAACACAAATGAACAAAAGTTTCTTAATCCAAGTTAGGAAATCAATAAATTACACTTAATTTATTCTTGTAGATTTTTTTTAGGGTTTACACAACCCAGCCCATAAACCCCTGATCCCACACCCATCAACCCACTATCTTTGCCCACCTATAGTGGTGTGGCGTGGTGAAGTACAGTATGGTATGCTGGTTGTTGTTGGTGGTGGTGGTGTTGCTGTTGTTGGTGGTGGTGTTGTTGCTGTTGTTGGTGTTGTTGTTGGTGGTGGTGTTGTTGGTGTTGGTATTGTTGGTGTTGTTGGTGGTGGTGGTGGTAGTGTTGTTGCTGCTGGTGGTGGTGGTGGTGTTGGTTGTTGGTGTTGTTGTTGTTGCTGTTGTTGGTGGTGGTGTTCATGTTGTTGTTGGTGGTGGTGTTGATGTTGTTGGTGTTGTTGTTGGTGGGGGTGTTGCTGGTGGTGGTGGTGTTGTTGTTGGTGCTGGTGTTGATGTTGTTGGTGGTGTTGTTGTTGTTGTTGGTAGTGGTGTTGTTGTTGTTGGTGGTGGTGGTGGTGGTGGTGATGATGTTGTTGTTGGTGGTAATGGTGTTGTTGTTGGTGGTGGTGGTGTTGTTGTTGGTGGTGGTGTTGTTGTTTTTGGTGTTTTTGGTGGTGGTGATGGTGTTGTTGTTGTTAGTGGTGGTGTTGTTGATGGTGGTGGTGGTGCTGTTGTTTGTGTTTGTGTTGTTGTTGGTGGTGGTGTTGATATTGTTGTTGGTGGTAGTGTTGGTGTTGTTGTTGGTGGTGTTGTTGTTGTTAATGGTGGTGCTGTAGTTGTTGTTGGTGGTGGTGTTGGTGTTGTTAATGGTGGTGTTGTTGTTGGTGGTGGTTGTGTCGTTGGTGGTGGTGATGGTGTTGTTGGTGGTGTTGTTGTTGTTGTTAGTGGTGGTGGTGTTGGCGTTGTTGTTGTTGTTGGTGTTGTTTGTGTTGGTGTTGTTGTAGTTGTTGTTGGTGGTGGTGTTGGTATGTGGAGGTGGTGGTGGTTGGTGGGGGTACAGTACAGTACAGTGTTCTGGTATGGTATGGTATAGTATAGTATAGTATAGTCTATGCACCCACCCACCCACCCCACAATTACTCAACACTTTCAACCAAAGTATGTTAAGGACATCTGTTTTAAACCTTTTATATAGCATTTCATATGAAAACACTAACATTGAAACTTTAACAATTATTTATAAGTCTTAATTCTAATTTCAAGTGAAAAGGGGCAAAAATCAAATATAAAAAAGCAAGGATGAGTTATGGGCCTTTGAAAATAAACCTGATGTAAGATAAAATAAAGGTATACAAAGTTTTAAACCTTAATTTTTAAGTCTAAAAAGGGCAGTAATTTGAAAAAAATCAAAGAGTTATGGTTCTTGGCATACATAGTCAGGGTCATGATGGTGAATAAGTTTCAAAGCTATAGTACAAGAAGTATGAAAGTAACTAGCTTGCACGCAAACTTTAACCTGAAATTCTAAGTCGAAAAAGGGCCATAATTTGATTAAAAATGAAAGAAAGAGTTATGGTTCTTGGCATACATAGTCAGGGTCATGATGTTAAACAAGTGTCTTAAGTCTCAAAGCTGTAGTACAAGAAGTATGAAAGTAACTAGCTTGCACGCAAACTTTAACCTGAAATTCTAAGTTGAAAAAGGGCCATAATTTGATTAAAAATGAAAGAAAGAGATATGGTTCTTGGTATAAATAGTCAGGGTCATGATGGTAAACAAGTGTCTTAAGTTTCAAAGCTATAGTACAAGAAGTATGAAAGTAACTAGCTTGCACGCAAACTTTAACCTGAAATTCTAAGTCGAAAAAGGGCCATAATTTGAACAAAATGGAAGTAAGAGTTATGGTTCTTGGCATACAATCTTGAAATATGATGATGAACAAGTGTTGAAAGTTTCAAAGCTGTAGTATAAGTAGTAGGGAAGTTATGGGTTTGCACAGTAGCTTGCACGCAAACTTTAACCTGAAATTCTAAGTCGAAAAAGGGGCATAATTTGATAAAAATGAATGGTTCTTGGCATACACACTTGGGATATGATGATGAACAAGTGTTGAAAGTTTCAAAGCTGTAGTATAAGTAGTATTGAAGTTATTAGTTTGTATAGTAGCTTGCACGCAAACTTTAACCTGAAATTCTAAGTCAAAAAAGGGCCATAATTTGATCAAAATGAAAGTCAGAGTTATGGTTCTTGGTATACACACTCGGGACATGATGATGAACAAGTGTGCCAAGTTTAAAAGCTGTAGTATAAGTAGTATTGAAGTTATTAGTTTGTATAGTAGCTTGCACGCAAACTTTAACCTGAAATTCTAAGTCAAAAAAGGGCCATAATTTGATCAAAATGAAAGTTAGAGTTATGGTTCTTGGCATACACACTCGGGACATGATGACGAACAAGTGTGCCAAGTTTAAAAGCTGTAGCTATAGTAGTTTTTAAGATATAGGTAGGTTGCACGTAAACTTTAACCAAAGCGGGACGGCGACGGCGATGCCGACGCCGACGCCCAAGTGAGTACAATAGCTCGACATATTCTTCGAATAGTCGAGCTAAAAATAGGTAAGGAAGGCTAATTATCTAATAATCATTGATGTCGATTACATATTCCTAGTATTGTTTTTTCAAAAGTATGAGCAACGATAAATTTCAGACTCAAGTTGTGTGAACACGGACACAGTTAATGCCAAATATGACATGTGTACCTGCTGCTTTAGGCAACACACTAAAATGTCATTTACAGAAGAAATATTTTTAACAGGACATCCCGTACCTCTTGATAGATATTCAGGTCACGATAAATATCTGTGCCGGGAATCTGACCCAATAATGTAGCGTAAGGTCTGAAATGGGAAAACATACCAAATTATATATACATGGAATACAAATTCCCAGTGAAGTTATATATAATTTACAGTGATTCTAAAATTTCAAAATCCCAATCGGACATAGGCGCCAAAATTTACATTTGACCGACTTCCGGTTTGCACAAACAGCAACTTCTGGTCCGCACAAACAGCGACTTCCGGTCCCCGCGTTCAGCGTATTTCAATCTCCCGACCCCCAGTCCATTTCTCTTTTCCGGCATATTTTCTTGTCGGCGATATCCTACAACCTCTCTACAGATTAATGGTTTTCGAGCTGTAGACCGAAAAATTATTTGATCGATTTATAAGAGCAGCGATCCGCATCTTTGTTGTAATACACAAGCATTCCATGCATTTAAAACGTTCAAAACAGTTATCTTCAGCAGTGTTTATAGCGATTATGAAGTGGATTTTTTAGTTTTTAAAAATGTTTTAACTCACGGAATTTCGGGAGGCAAGTATTCGCTTTACATTAATATACGTCAATCACACCATGCTTTGTAATACTATACTGAAAGGATAAAGAAACGCAGGGTAACAATTGGATAGGCAGGTTCGAAAGCTCATGCTCCACGACGGTTTACACTGAGGCAGTGGAGACAAGTTTTATTCACTTTCGACACATGTTAAGGTGTATCATGACCTAATAACTCAATACACAAAGTTTCACTTTATTTGGAGAACGCGTTCTTAATATATCGGAACAAATGTTACCCTGCGTTTCTTTATCCTTTCAGTATATATTATAGTTGTTTGAAATATTATTCTTTTCTTTACCCGATGTAGTAATGTTTGAATCTATGAACTTACACGAGTCTGCGTATGCAACATTACTCAGAGTCGGAAATAAATGTTGCTTATGTAGATTTTTGTAAATTTGAAATTTATTTGAAGCAAGCAAGCAAGCCGGGAACTCGAATTTTTTCACATTTAAGTATATATTCATTTGAGCCATTTCAAATATGATAAGTTTTCTTTAAATTTGATAAACAGCAATTTTCGGTCATCGGTCTTTTAGAATTACGCACATATCGGACTAATACGTCTGTCAATAAAATGCACACTGTTTTATCGTTTACATTAATTAGTACAACCATTTGTATTGCTATCTTAAATTCTGACGTAAAACAGCCTTTGACTAGCCATTCCATTTTGGAAATTAAATAACCGGCTTAAAATGAGACCGACCACATCCCGTTTCATCTATGCCGCAGGCTATTCACGGAATGTGTAGTCATGGTAGTCATGGTAGCAGACTTGTGAAGTCCCTAATTGACAGGTTAATAGCTGATTAAGCTGTGAAAAAATGCACATGTAGGTAATTTTGTAACAGTTCATGACCGATTTTTTTAACCAATTTTGAAATTTCAATCGGACATTCTTCCCGAAAATCAGTCAATGACCGGCCTGCCAATAATTTTAGAAACACTGATAATTAATTACTGACCC
The DNA here is from genome assembly GCA_038501625.1 of Corbicula japonica. Lineage (NCBI taxonomy): Eukaryota > Metazoa > Mollusca > Bivalvia > Venerida > Cyrenidae > Corbicula > Corbicula japonica. The sequence goes on from JAZAYU010000079.1 coordinate 3,129,342, forward strand.
AATAATGTAGCTTAATTATGGTCTGAAATGGTAAAAAATACAAACAAGAGCTGTCCGAGGAGACAGCGGGCTCGACTATTCGAATCATTTGAAACAAATGCAATTTGAAGATTAAAACAATAACAACTATGGCCAAACATTCATGTGCAATCAGGAAAAGTATTAACAAGTGAATGGGAGAAAGTAATTTTAAATAACAGAAATAATTCCTTAATGTTCCATAAATATTGAACTGAAAAAGGGGAATATTTTTGGAAGAGTTAAAAAAAACTTGTTAGTAATTTATGATTGGAGAAATTTACTTTAAGTTCAATATCAATTACTTCAGTAATATTACAGAAAAAGAACTGAAATGAAAAAAAGCATTACTTTAAAAAGCATACAGTAGGTCAAGTGAAAGCGATCTAGATTATGATGGTGAAAATGTTTTTCAAGTTTGAAGTTGATATCTGTATTAGTTTCAAAGTTATTGGCCAAGTGCATAAAAACTTGAAAACAAAATCTTTTTTAAAAAGGAAATACATTTTAAAGAATTGTAGCAGAGTTTTCGGTCTTGGTGGTTATTGTAAAGATTATCATAGTGACTATACATGTATATTTTAAGTTTGAAGTTAATATCTCATGTTGTTTCAAAGTTATGGATCAAATGCATATTTCGGCTAATGCAAAAACTAAGTTCAAAAGGGGCATAACTTGCAGAAATTTTTCTGGTAGAGTTATGGGTCTTGTTGATAATGATTGAGAAAGTGATGTCAAACATATATTTCAAATTTCAAAGTAATATCTTTAGTTGTTTAAAAGTTATGAGAGAATTGCATAAGTGAAAAGGGGCATAACTTGGGAAATATTGGTAGCAGAGTAATGGGTCTTTGTGATAATGACATAGATTATGATGGTGAATATAAATTCTAAGTTTCAAGGTAATATCTCAAGTAGTTTCAAAGTTATAGGCGAAGTGCATATTTTGCTTTACACAAAATTTAAGTGAAAAAGGGGCATAACTTGAAAAATATTGGAAGCAGGGTTATGGGTCTTGTTGGTTATGATGTAGATTTTGATGTTGAATATATATTTCAAGTTTCAAGGCAATATCTCAATTAGTTCCAAAGTTATGAGCAAAGCAAACTGTAAGTGAAAACGGGGGATAACCTTTAAAAATAATGGTAGCAGAGTTATAGAGTTATTGGTAATGATGTAGAATTTGATGCTGAATATATATTCCAAGTTTCAAGTTGATATCTCAAGTAGTTTATAAGTTATGGACCAAAGTACATATTTTCCTTAATGCAAAATTTAAGTGAAAAAGGGGCATAATTTGAAAAATATTGGAAGCAGGGTTATGGGTCATGTTGGGTATGATGTAGATTTTGATGGTGAAAATATATTTCAAGTTTCAAGGCAATATCTCAAGTAGTTTTAAAGATATGGGCAAAATGCATATTTTGCTGAACACAAAATTTAAGTGAAAAAGGGGCATAACTTGAAAAATATTGGAAGCAGGGTTATGGGTGTTGTTGGTAATGATGTAGAATTTGATGGTGAATATATATTCCAAGTTTCAAGTTGATATCTCAAGTAGTTTATAAGTTATGGACCAAAGTGCATATTTTCCTTAACACAAAATTTAAGTGAAAAAGGGGCATAACTTGAAAAATATTGGAAGCAGAGTTATGGGTCTTGTTGGTAATGATGTAGAATTTGTTGGTGAATATATATTCCAAGATTCAAGTTGACGCCAACACGGACGCCGACACCGGGGCGAGTAGGATAGCTCCCCTATTCTTCGAATAGTCGAGCTAAAAATGGAACACTGCACATAGCATCAACATATTATCAGACTGCTAGAACAAAATACTTTTCATAAAACAATATATAGATGGAATAAAATTCTCTGTGAAGCTATAATATTAAATAATGTTCAAAAAGTTTTCTTATCCATATCAATAGAACTTTTTGATTCAAGAGCAATCCAAAATCTTGACAAGGGAAAAGTGCAAAATGATGCATTAGTAGGAATCAGGCAGTACTTTGATGCAGGCCAGAAGATAGTCTTCTTGTCACACGGATGTTAACCACTCACTCCATATCTACACATTTTTACACATGTGCAACCAGTGTAGATCCAGATCAGACAGCATTTGTGCTGTCTTACCTGGATCTGCACTGGTCGCAATATGGCCGAAAATAACCAAATGAATCTAAAGTAAACAGTGTAGATTCCGATCAGATGGCATATTTGTTCCAGCTGATCTGGATCTACACTGTACATCCATGCAAGTAAAGGGTTATACAGTATACGCAATACTGAGTGAATTGATACCTTTGACTTCTGCAGACGACTGTGAGAAGATTGAAGATGACAGCAACACCGAGACCCAGATCTACATCCAGTAATACTGTGGCCAGGAACGCCACAATCCACACAAACTGAAGGGTAAACAGAAAGGGTTTATCAGGGCCATACAACATGATACAGGTATACTGTATACAGCAAAACCCCTCATTAAGACCACTGTGAAATTAAGTCCAACCCCCATAAAATGACCACTATTTCAAAGTCACAGTTTTGTTCTACTTTTCACCAAAAAATTAAGACCACCAAGCCTGACGGTTATAAAGCTGAGATTGGAAACCAGTCTCAAATCTCAAGCATCTGATTGGCTGAAATGGTGACCAGTCGCCATTTCAGCCAATCAGATGTTTGAGATTTGAGACTGGTTTTCATGCTCAGTTTTATAATCTTGGGCACTGACTAAAGAACTCTCAAGTCTAGTCCTAGAGGTGGCCTTGATAGAGAGGTTAGGCTGTCTCATCTTAAAAAATAATCTCTGCACAATATCTTTAGTACAACACTACCTACTCGCGTATGATTGGTTAAACTGTTAGAAAGAAAAAAATTGGAACTGGAGACCAGTCTCATATCCTGAGCAGCTGATTGGCTGGAAATAAACACACTCTTTGAAATGACAGATAAGAAGCTAGAGTTTAGAGACTGGTTCCTTATCTAAATTCCAGTTTCTCACATCTACAGACTGCCGTCAACATTGCAACATACATAAACTTCAAAATGAAGGTTAACTCAACTTACAAATAGTGGAAGTTTGTAACTGACATGGACAAACTATCTAAACAACAACAACACTCCTGAAAGCTTTCACAATACAACATCCAACTATGTGCTTCTGTCAATTTAGATGCTTACCATTCTTGATAGTTTGTAAAAAAAAGTGTAAAACCATGTCATATGTTATTCCACAAGTGACAATATATAAATTTGTATCTTGGACCATAAGTAAATACTTACAAAGTCAATGAGTGAGACTCTCCACAACTTTTTAAGGTCCAGGACTTGCAGAAACATGCCACGGAGGGCCACAATGATAATGGAGGCAAGCACACACTACAAGATATATGTAATAAAGACCTTTAATCATCACATGTAATAAAATCAACCAAACATCTTCATGGTATTAAAGCCATTCAATAGAATAATCTATACAACAGACATACAATGGTAACTTTTTATTTCAACCAAGTTAATGTCTTGCCTAGGGCAATCGTGTGAAATTTAACCCCTGTGAAATTTAACCATTTCCTCCATATATATGCATTTTTACGCATGTGAGACCAGTGTAAATCCTGATCAGGATCTGCACTGTTCGCTTTTAGGTCAGAAATAACCTAACACATCAAAAAGCAAACAGTGCAGATCCTGATCAGACGGCATGGATGTGCGTGCTGATCTGGATCTACACTGTTCGCCCACACAATAAAGGTTTATCTATGGAGGAGAAGGTTAACTTTATAAGTTATACATACTGTTAATGCTTCGTATATTATTTACAGACAGCATTACAGCACAGGAGTTCCTGTGATAGATGGACAGTTTGATGAATATTTCTCATCATTCATGATACTGTTTCACATTGTTAAGTAAATTATATCTATATTGACAACTCACATTTCTCTAGTCTGACCCTGACCACTGGACTTTTACTTATGTTTGTGTTTTTGAAACAAGTTGCCACAACATACATAGTATAACATTGCTATAAACATGTTATTGCAAACAAATAATAAGCAGTTGGTGATTTCTTTCATTATGACATTCATAAAGTATTAAGGACTCAATGTTTTATTCATCATGTGACAATGGTATTAGTATAGAGCAATAAGAAACAGTATTTTCATAAAAACTGTAAAATAATTATTTTCAACATATAAAACTAAGCTAAAGGATTGCCAGTATTTGATTGCTTGCTGGGTAAAACAAGAACTTTAACAAATCCTGCACCCGAATGAAGCAAATCACTGACAAAGTTCCACTTACTAGTACTAACTGTCTTAACAGTTTCAGGAGTAGAAGAAATAGAGGATATTTGTTTTTACCAGTTAAGTATGTTGGTATGTTATATGCGTTTGGGTACCAACGTGAAAAAGTCAGTGAAAAAAAAATGATATGCCACTGTTTGAAAACAGTGAAATACCATTTTTATTTCACCGGGAAAATTCTATAATTCACTGAAAAGCATAAAATAAAAGATTTATACTCACATTAGGAAGGGTTCTGAAGTATGGTCCTACAGCTAACAACACCACCAACAACAAACAACAAGACACCAGTCCTGCCACCTGCAAAATAGGTTTCCTTAATTACCATTCTATTTCTATTTGCTACTCCTGAACAATCATTTGCTGATTATAATTGGGAGGTGCTAATATCCCATTGACACCCTGCCCCAGCTAATAGTCACTCTGTATGACTGCTTCTTGAGTGTCAAATCATTATTTGTGGAAAATCGCAGAAAACTCTTTTACCATGGTAGGACTCAAACCTCTGAGCTCCAAATCAGGTGGCTGATGCGCTAATTCCTCAACTAAGCATACTTTCCTCCACAATAATAATATATTATATATCTAACTTAATGAATTTGTGGTATGGTCCTGCCTCATTCTGACATTGCCAACAGTGCAGGCCCTGATACTTTGGGCAGCAATATTTAATTTTTCATGGGAAATCTGGCCATATTTAATTTTTCATGGGAAAAATATCATGTTACTAGCCCGACTGTACCAAATAAACCCCCTTCCTGGAAATCTTGCAATCAGCCCTGGATGTTATCTTTATTTTTATGAAAATAGTAGAAATGCTTTTATAGTTGTTTTACAGGGGCTTATTGTTCCCAGAACAACATACTTGGACCATTATAAGCCTCATTACTTTTCATGTTTAAATGCACATGGAACAACTCAAACTGTCAATCAGTACAATGTAGTAATCATTCTTGTTATCCGCTCTCTTTGTGCAGACAACATGTTCCAGTTATGTGCAGTTACTGGCAGCTCTTGCAGAAATTGCTGTTAAAGTAGAAGGCTGTTTCGGAATTTCCAATAAACCTACACAAATCATTACAAATCGATTATTTCATGATACTGTAGGTGCAGTATTCAATTAAAATTATTCTTTCTTTTGCCAAGCATGATTTGGTTTAATATCCAACTCATTTCCTCTTATCAGATTATAATCCTTTGTAATACTGTCTAGTTCAATTAAATGCAGTCAATGAACAACTGGGCTGAAGGTTATAAAGCTCTGGAGATTGGAAACCAGTCTCAAATCTCAAGCATCTGATTGGCTGAAATGGCCACTGGTCGCCATTTCAGCCAATCAGCTGAAATGGCGACTGGTCACCATTTCAGCCAATCTGGCCCCGTGATTATAAAACTTTTTTCATGCTCGACTCAATTTGAGCATGAAAATTTGATGGCTTTGTTTCTGTTAATAATATAAAATAAAACATTTTAAACTGAATATATGACAAAATTGCTCTCAACAACAACTGTTGAACTGATAGTCACTTCTTATTTATGAAGACCGTTAATGTTCTAGACATTTTAAGTTTGAGCACAGAATTGAGTTGAGCAAGAAAAAAGTTTTATAATCACAGGGACAGGGCCAGATGCTTGAGATTTGGGACTGGTTTTCATGCTCAGTTTTAAAATCTTGGGCACTGATGTTAAGTGCTTCACAGAGCTTACCTAACATTTATGACCAGTGTAGTCCCAGATCAGCTTGCCCATCTACACAGTTCTGATCACGGTCTACACTGTTTGGTATTTCATTTTTAAAGTAATTATTTTGGCAAAACACTCCTATGCGTATAAAATGGTCGAGCCTTAAATAAAACAAAGATGAATCTATTTCATGAACAAATAGGGTATAGGGTTAATATAATATACACAAGCTTTTCTTCAGACATGCAGTTCCAGGGAAAGGAAAACAAATCCTAATTAATATTAATCAATATGATAGCTGGCTTCACTCCATAAATACACATTTAATGAGTAGTTTAACAGCATAGATCCAGATCAGCCAGCACATTGGTCTGATCAGAAGCTGCACTATTTGCTTTTAGAATCATCTGATTATTTCTGACCAAAGGGCAAGCAGTGTAGATCCAGATCAGAAGGCACAGATGTTCCAGCTGATATGGATCTACATTAGTTTCACACTCAATAAAACCTGTATTTATGAAATAAAGGGTTGATTCATTTTTCATTTGACAAAATAAACAAGAGCCCTGTCACTTATAAAATGGTTTTGTCAATGTATTGTGGTATCATTTTACTCTGACTACATGGGATTCTGCTTGTGCTTATAAATACTCTATCAAATCTAAAAGCAAAAAGTGTAGATCAGTGCACAAGGTTAGTAAACTGAGCATGGAAACCAGTCTCAAATCTCAAGCATCTGATAGGCTGATAAGATTTATCGCCATTTCCGCCAATCAGATGCTTGAGATTTGAGACTGGTTTCCAATCTCAGTTTTATAACCTTCAAATCAGACTGGATGCCTGTGCAGACTGATCTCATCCTACACTGTTAGCACATAGACAGGACGTAGAGACAAAGTGTACCTGTGTTTTCCCACCGACTCCTTCCTGGACAAGACTCCTGGAGAGAGATGCCGAGGGCGCTGCTGATGACAGGAAAGATGACAAGACAGAAGCAATACCATATGCTATCAACTCCTGAAAACATACAATATTATAGCTCAGCGGTTTGTTTACTTCTTAAAAAGGGGCCTTTTACAGGCTCTTTCCCAATCTGAATTTCTTTAAAATCATGCTGTTTCCCCAAACTCTTACTTCACTCTATATTTTTGTTACTTTTTAGAGACATAATCATGCTATATTTTGCTACAATTTATATAGTAAAGACCCATTCCCCTGAAGGCGAAAACACATGCCCAGTAGATGCTGTGGGTAAACCTCTAAAAGAGCTTGAGTCTAGCATTTTAGATTTAACAGTATGGATGAATGCAATGAAATAATGCAGGGAAATTCTCCTCTAAGCACAAGAATATATGCTTCAAATGCTTAATGGAGGAAAAATCTTGTTAGCTGGTTATACCATTTAACCCTATACGCCTTTCCAATAATCAGTTTCGCAGTCCTGTACGAGTTACTTCCCATGACAGGAAATCAATCCAAAACGAGGCTCTACGTGAAAGCTGAACGATCGGACTATGGCTTAAGCACATAATAGCTAACATTATCCACTATATTCAGGTCTTCGTTCGTCGCCGGTGGTGAAAAAATAAGTTGCTGGTCTGTTATTCTAGCCAGACTTTTTTATTTTCACTATTTGTTAGATATTTAGATTTTTAATGTTTTAAGAACATGTACCATTCTTGTTGATAGTAGGCAATATGAAACACAATTTAAACAAACATAAGCATTAATTTTACAAATTTCTGTACAACATTTTCTTCTTAATGTCTTTTCTGCTGAAAATTATATTTTACTGGTGTGAAAGTTGCAAATTGCTAAGACTGTTAATGTGCTATAATCCGGAAATCGTGATATGTCAACATCTGTTTACATGATCTGTAGACATATTATATAAAATTACAATCTAAATGTGTTGATACTTACAAATTTGAACAACAGAATTGTCCTAATAATTTATGGAGTTTATGTTCTACGAATAAATGATTTGAATTTTTTAATGTTACGCATACTTCACAAACAAAAATGATAGATTCTGTCTTGAAATAAAAAAGGATCTGTAATCTGATTGTTTGTTGCATAAGTATCATTCGTAGAATAAAATTCAAGGATTCCGATGCCGGCTTCCAATAAAGATGGGAATATTTATAATACAATATGGTTGCATATCCAATTTAGATAACTTAGGTTTGACAGTTTGTAATTTTGGCGTAAACACCCAAACACTTTATTTTTAAACATATTTAAAATGTTTTGCTGATTTGTTTCTTAGTGACGGCTTTTGTTTCTATAACATGTCGTAATGTGGATTAAAAATCCATATAAATGCTAAATCAAATTTATTTTCCAATAATTAAAGGACTCCAATATACTTAATAAATTGGGAGGTGTAGATACCCAGCAAATAGTAATTTCACGATCTCTATTGGTCAATGATATCTGCCCCTTTAAGTAATTGACAGATGACCCCTTGTGCGCGACAATTTGACATTTTTATGGCATGCCGCCTTCAAAATCAATCACCGCTGAAATAACATGATGTAGTTGATTAGACACGCTAATCCGGAAACGAGACTCAATTTAGCCGTGGAGGGAACACTGGCTGTTAGTTGAAGTCCTTTAGTGTTTAATGCGAGGAATAATGTCTTGACACTTTTAGCCAAAGAAACTTGGTTGTTGTATAAATTATTATCAAAAATGTCATGACGCTGATGTATTTTTACTAAATCAACAAGAAAATATATTTTTAAAAAAAGAATTTTATGATGAAAACGAAAGTTGTAGGTGCATATTCTCTATTACGTTAATACAGCGAGCAATCATTTTTCCAATAGAGCAGTCACATGACTGGACAGGGGAGGTAACCAAAAAAATCATCGAATTATTGGAAAGGCGTATAGCCCATGGAATATGGCTGTTATCACATGAGTGAACTTGTGTTGATCACAGGCAGACTGATGACACATATGGTAAGTTGTATCTATGTAATAAAGGCTTAACCCTTTCCTTGATATATACTAAGAGGTTATTAACCGGTGTTCAAGGGCCAGGAGGTGATATCGGCCCGGAAGAGCAATATTGGCCCGAGAGCTTTAGCTCGAGGGCCTATGTTGCTCGGCAGGGCCGATATCACCTCCCGGCCCTTGAACACCGGTTTATAACCATTTTATTACATGTGCCGGGCTGATATCAATGTCTGCCATGCTCTGTAAGTCATAAATTAACTGAGCACTCGTATATTCGTTAATTAACTACGTCACGATTAATGCTTTCGCTAAGTACTACGTCATTTACTAGATTTAGAGTTTTGTGACGTAATAAAAGATTGTTTACATTTTCAAACTGTAACAGAGCAAGTTGCTGTCAGTTGATTTTTTAGTTTTATTTTGTTTTAAGTGATTATGTCTTCGAACAATTTGATAAAATTGTGCTGGATATGGGATTGTAAAAAGGTGAATTCTGGAAGTGTTTTACAGCGGTATGGGTATGTAAAGGCTGTTATTTGTGAGTTTTTCATTCTCATAACGCTGCTGCGAGCTTCAATTCCACAAAAACATAATGTAGGCATATCTTGTTTCAAAGAATAATAGGCATAAAGGAATATGAAGGAACATGATTCTGGAAATACAGTGTTTTTTGTTCTTGGTTGTACCCAGGTATGTACAATTTCTCCATGTTTCTCTTGTCATTGTTATCGCTCTCAGAATATGTCTCATGTTAGTATGCATGTTCTTTCTTAAATATGCTACTTTTTGCATCTAGCTCCAAAAAACTTGAATGTGACTCGATCGATTCAATCGTCGCCATCTTGAAATGTAAAAGTTAAATCCTGTCTCAAAGGTTACCACGTGAAAAAATTCGTGATACGGGATTTCTGCCTGCGATATCAGGTTTTCGGCCCGCGATATCAGGTTTTCGGCCCGCCCTTTATCATGCAAAGTACCCGGGCATTTTGGCCATTATTTGTTACTATTTATAGTAACACATGTAATAATAAGAGGTTATTAACCGGTGTTCAAGGGCCGGGAGGTGATATCGGCCCGGAAGAGCAATATTGGCCCGAGAGCTTTAGCTCGAGGGCCTATGTTGCTCTGCCGGGCCGATATCACCTCCCGGCACTTGAACACCGGTTTATAACCATTTTATTACATGTGCCGGGCTGATATCAATGTCTGCCATTTTCATGCTTTGTAATTCATAAATTTACTGAGCACTCGTCTATTTATCAATTAACTACGTCACGATGAATGCTTTCGCTAAGTAGACTACGTCATTTAGAGTTTTGTGACGTAATTAAAGATTGTTTACATTTTCAAACTGTAACACTGAGAGCTAGTTGCTATCAGTTGATTTTTAGTTTTATTTTGTTTTAAGTGATAATGTCTGCGAACGATTTGATAAAATTGTGCAAGGAATGAGATTGTGAAAAAGTGAATTCTGGAAGTGTTTTACAGCGGTATGGGTATGTAAAGGCTGTTATTTGTGTTTCATTCTCATAACGCTGCTGTAAGCTTCAATTCAACAAATATCTAATAGGTATATCTTGTTTCAAAGAATAATAGGCCTAAAGGAAATATGAAGGAACATGATTGATGATTCTGGAAATACAGTGCTTTTTGTTCTTGGTTGTCCGCAGGTATGTACAATTTCTCCATGTTTCTCTTGTCATTTGTAGCTCTTAGAATATGTCTTATGTTAGCATGCATGTTCTTTTTTAAAATATGCTACTTCTTGCATCTAGCTCCTTAAAACTTGAAAGGGACACGATCGATTCAATCGTCGCCATCTTGAAATGTAAAAGTTTAATCCTGAATCAATGGTTACCACGTTCCATAATTCGTGATACTTCTGCCCGCGAAACCAGGTTTTCGGCCCGCGATATCAGGTTTTCGGCCCGCCCTTTATCATGCTAAGTACCCGGGCATTTTGGTCATTATTTGTTACTATTTATAGTAACACATGTAATAAACATTTTTACGCATGTGCGACCAGTGTAGATCCAGATCAGCCGGCACATCCGTGCCATCTGATCAGGATCTGCACTGGTCACATTTCTGTCAGAAATAACTTTCGTTACCCACATGTAGTCTTTGTTTGCAGGTAATCTTTAGCACAGGTTGGACTGTATAGACAACTAGTTCACAATGTAATACCTGATTGGGGTCAATGCTGTAATCATGTTTCTTTGCTAACAACTTGCCCATGGACACTGAGATTGCAAAAATAACAATAGCCAGCGCTATCGCATCTGAGATCACATCTGGTATACGGCTAAATGGTTTCAAATTAGGTACAGGTAATCTGAAAATATAAACTTGTATTAATACATATGGAGCTGATTCTACAACATAACTTATTTGACCCTTTACCTAGCGAGATACATGTTTAATTGCTCTCCATATGCAAACAGATTCAGATCAGCTTGCACATCAATGCCATATGATCAGGACCTACACCGATCATTTTTAAATAAACTGGGTTAATTTCTGAACAAGAACAAACAGATCCAGGTAAGATGGTCAGATGACATAGATGAGCTAGCTGATCTTGATCTACACTGGGTGCTAATGCACTTTTCCTAATATAAGCAGTAAGGACTAAATGACACATTCAGTTTGGTATTGAACCATCACCTGTTAAAATTGATCCTTTATCAGAATGGACTGCAGCTGATAAAAAAAGGACAAATATGGTTCAAAACTTTAATTGCACTGTGGCCATATGGTTTAAAAAGTTCCTGCTCTAATACAATAAAAAGTCAACAATGTCTGACAAATGTCTCTGATTCAAAGACTGGCTCTTTATTTTGACAGTGATTCCAATTGGTTGTTTAATTTTATTTGGAGTCTTTGTTGATAAAGAACAGCTTTTTTATTTGTTAACGCTTTACTTTATGGGATACGGCTGTTTTCTCATGGGGGAACAGTGCAGATCCATATTAGCCAACACATCCATGCCATCTGATCAGGATCAGTCTGCACTGTTCGCCTTTAACTCATTAGGTTATTTCTGACCAAGAAGTGACCAGTGTAAATCCAGATCAGATGGCATAAATGTACCAGCTGATCTGGATCTACACTGGTTGCTCACATGTTTAAATGCAGAGTAAGCGGTTAAGTTTCAGTTACATATCTGATACTTGTTCCTAATTCTACAGCAAATTCAACATAAAATGTATCTGAAGAAGAAGTAGAAATCTTACCCTGTAGGAATATCAGAAACAACAACAACTTTGTACTGTGTTTCCAGTTTGATTGCATATGAGATCACCGTACCCAACACCACCTAAAACAGGAAATGATCTACATTATGTAAAAACAAGAGTGCCAAACTGACACAAATTACGCCCGTCAAAATGCTGATCTTCAAAGTTGCGTAACGATCCGATGAAAATTATTCGACTTGGAGAGCAGATACCGCTAATTCAGTTTTTGGACAATTCAAGAGCCATAATTCAGGAGTGCCTGGGGGATTTGGCAGGTTATAGAACTTGGTCGAGATATTATGCCCACCAACATATTCACCGAGTTTGATAAAGACCAGATGAAAACTCTTGACGTAGAGAGCGGAAACAGTAATTTTGGACAATTCAAGGGCCATAATTCAGGAGTGCCTGGGGGGATTTGGCTGGTTATAGAACTTGGTCGAGATATTATGCCCACCAACATATTCACCAAGTTTGATAAAGACCGGATGAAAACTCTTTGACTTAGAGAGCGGAAACAGTAATTTTGGACAATTCAAGGGCCATAATTCAGGAGTGCATAGGGGGATTTGGCTGGTTATAGAACTTGGTCCAGATATTATGCCCACCAACATATTCACCAAGTTTGATAAAGAAAGGACCGAAACTCCTTGACTTAGAGAGCGGAAACCCAAATTTTGGACAATTCAAGGGCCATAATTCAGGAGTGCCTGGGGGGATTTGGCTGGTTATAGAACTTGGTCGAGATATTATGCCCACCAAAATATTCACCAAGTTTGATAAAGACCGGATGAAAACTCTTTGACTTAGAGAGCGGAAACAGTAATTTTGGACAATTCAAGGGCCATAATTCAGGAGTGCCTGGGGGGATTTGGCTGGTTATAGAACTTGGTCGAGATATTATGCCCACCAACATATTCACCAAGTTTGATAAAGACCGGATGAAAACTCTTTGACTTAGAGAGCGGAAACAGTTATTTTGGACAATTCAAGGGCCATAATTCAGGAGTGCCTGGGGGGATTTGGCTGGTTATAGAACTTGGTCGAGATATTATGCCCACCAACATATTCACCAAGTTTAATAAAGACCGGATGAAAACTCTTTGACTTAGAGAGCGGAAACAGTTATTTTGGACAATTCAAGGGCCATAATTCAGGAGTGCCTGGGGGGATTTGGCTGGTTATAGAACTTGGTCAAGATATTATGCCCACCAACATATTCACCAAGTTTAATAAAGACCGGATGAAAACTCTTTTGACTTAGAGAGCGGAAACCCTGTGGACGCTGCCCGCCCGCCCCCCAACTCGCCCGCCCGCCACAGGTGTTCCCATAATACATCCCGTTTTTCAAACGGGCGTATAAAAATGAGGACCCAAGATCATAATACTAAGACTGGACACCTTGCTTGAGATTGAGACAAATCTCTTGATTTAGTTTATGATCTTGGCCACAGATGTATTACAAGAAAATCAAACTGCAGTTACATTAACCCTTTACTTCATGGATATGGTTTATATCCCATAGGTGACCAATGTAGATCCAGATCATGCTTTGCATATGTGAAACTTGATCAGGATCTGACCTATTCAACACCACCTAAAACAGGCAAATGTTCTATATAAATTGAAGTAATGAAATGCATCTTTTAACCCTTTACTACATGAAAATTGCTTATTACCAGTGTAGATCCAGATCAGGCTGCACATCAGTGAAGTCTGTTCAGGATTTGAACTGTTCACTTGTTGGTCAGATATAATGTAATGAATCTAAAGCAACTTGTGTAGATCCTGATCAGACTTCCAAAATCTACTGGGCACCTAGTATGGCATATCTAAGCTGTATTCATGGAACAAAGGGTTAAGATTGAACAGATTTCAGTTTTTTATTATTATTATTTGTTTTTACCCTATCCTCCATATATATGCTTTTATGGCTTTGGGCAAACAGTGTAGATCCAGATCAGCTGGAACATAAGTGCCATCTGATCAGGATCTGCACTGTTTGTTCATTTATTTATTAGGTTATTCTGACCAAAAAGCAGATATTGCAGATCCTGATCAGACAGCAGGATGTGCAAGCTGATCAGGATCTAAATTGGTCGCACTCATGATTAAAAGCATATAAACAGAGTAAAGGGTTGAGTTTTATGCTATATCTCTGCAGTCAAAAACTACAAAGTAATGAATGTTGTCTGCTAATCTTTATGTCCATTCAAAAAATGCTGTCACCAATCAAAATTTTCAATTTAATTTTGTGCTAGGTTTAATGTATCTATGATTTGATAATAAACACAAAATTAAGATTTGTGTAGCTTGTATGTACACTGTATATACTGCAAGAACTTGGAAGCAAAGTTTAATATTGACAGCAGGAAGTAAATTATATTGCCTTAATTAATCTCCAGAAAAATGCATTTCTCTACAATTATTGCAGAACAATTCAGTTTATTTTTTTACACAGTATGCTTTGACTGAATTCTAATCTAATTATTTCAATGCAATGCAATACAAATTAAGAGTTAGGTGTTGGCACCTGTATCATGCTTGATGTTATGTTTACTTAGAAGTCATTGCTAACCGTTTACTAGGTGAGATATGGCTATTATCCATGGGCAGTGTAGATTCATCTGTGCCATCTGATCAGGATCTGCACTGTTCGTCTTTGATTTATTAGGTTATTTCTGACAAAAGTAGCCAGTCTAATTCAAGATCAGATGGCATAGATGTGCCATCTGATCTGGATATACATTTTGCCTATGAGATAAAACCCATATATATAAAGTACCATGTTAAGAAGCTTTCTCTGATTGAATGGCAAACAGGCTCACATATAAGCCATATGCCCCATTTTGTCATAGTGTGTCACACATATAAATAAATTTATAATCATACATTTATGATGTTCCACAATTTTACATCATATTTTATATAAAAAAAATTGTAATAAATAACCATTTTTCTCAAATCGAATTTATTATCAAAATGCTGCTTAGAATTAGGACTTTAAAATTTTGCAATTGCTTTGCTGTAGATGGAAATTAAAGTGAACAATCAGGAAGTCTGTATTTGTTGTGTATTATTCAACACATTTTCTTTATTTCCATTATTTGATTTCCACCAAGATTATATGTCTGCATTAAGCACTTACTACGCACTTACTCAATCAACATATACTTGTTCCAACAACAAATATTTGTTCCAATGATATTGTTTGAAAAGATATGTTTACAAATGAATAATTATGTCACATGGATGACATCATGTTTTGTCACATTTTGTCAGTGAAACATGTTAAAACTAAAACTACACATCTCAGGGGCAGTCTGATCTAGATATACACCATTTGTTTGCTGAGTGGTCAGAAATATAATGCTTTTTCACTGCATGGGGAAGGGGCCCATGAAAATTATAACACTACGAATTGAGATCAGTCTCCAATCTCAAGCATATTATTGGCGGAAATTGTCGCCATTTCAGCCAACCAGATGCTTGAGATTTGAAACTGGTCTCCATTCTCAGTTATAACCTTGGACAAAAGTGTTACTATCAAAAGTATCAAAAGAAATTAAATACTTACAACAATGAGTTCAATAGGTACAGGCATGAACATTTTCGGCTTGAGTTTGGGATTTTGATTGATGAATCTTCCTGTACAATATAGGAGGGCTATGCACACAATGGACAGTAACACTGTCACCATGTTGGTCATCTGAATGTTGTTGAAGAAGTCCCGATATGTCTGAAAAAGCAATACAAGTTAGACCTCTTTATTTTTACTTTCTTCTTTTGTATTTCAAGATAATTTTCATTGAGATAAAACATTGCAAACTTTATAATAAACTAGAATTTGGTGTTCTACAGAACACATGTGTAACCTAGAGTTGCATTTGAAAGGGGAATAACTAAAGAAATAGTGAAATAGGAGTCATTATTCTTTTTATCACTTTTTATAGCTTTGTTCGTGCATATAATAAATAAAGTGTAAATTCTGATCATACACAGCAATTGTACCAGCTTATCATGATCTTCACTGTTCATCTCATTCTCAATAAAGGTGTATGCATGAAGGAAAGGGTTATATAAGCATAGTATTGTGTGACTGTCTAGTTATACAGGTCAACTTATGGACTTTTGTAGCCATCCGGTAAAAACCAGTTCTTGCTGTCTGGTCCATTACAAAATATTTTAATTAAATAAAGTAACTGAATAGTTTGTTTTGAACATGGTCTACATTGTGTACATTGACACCATGCTGTGACCTTGACCTTCAAGGTAGCAACCCAAATGTTGCGTGCGACATGTCGTCTCATTATGGTGATCATTTTTGTGAAAAAACTTTAAAATCCAACTTCAAATAAAAATGTTATGGGCCCGACTGGAATGCAGGACATATGGATGGACAACCCGGCGACTATATCCTCTCCCGAAATTTCTTTAAGGAGCATAACAAGACGGTGTAACTCAGGGAAATAACCAGGACATAATTATTATCATGTTTTTTTTTGGCATGTGTTGGCTAAAATGTATTTCTTTCTGAATTGCTCAAAGAAGGAACAACCCACTAAAGAGACAACTTTAACATATTACTCCATGGAATATGGCTGATATCACATAGGTGACCAGTGTACATCCAGATCAGCATGAACATCGATGCATTCTGATATGGAACTACACTGTTGGCTTCTAGGTAAAATAAAACCAAATAAATCTAAAAGGAAGTAGTGTAGATCCTGATCAGACTGTCCAGATTTGCCAGCTGATCTGGATCTACACTGGTCACACATGGGATAAGCTCTCTCATCCAAGTGATGTCACAGTGCACTAGATACAGACAATGGCGAATTTTATTTTATGCTTTTCAGTGAATTATAGAATTTTCCCAGTGAAATAAAAGTGGTATTTCACTGTTTTCAAACAGTGGAATATCATTTTAATTTTCACTGATTTTTTCACGTCGGTACCCAAACGCACATAACATAACAAATGAGAACGTTTAAGAAAATGGGCTCAAATTTGTGCATTTGACGTCATGATGTCATGCCATACACAAGCAGTTTTGGCGCCATTTCTTGCAACTTTTCTGTCAAATTCACGCAAATTTTAAACTTAAAGCATAAAATAAAAAGAAAATTTGTTTTTACCAGTGGAAGAAAAAACATATTTCACTCATGAACTCCGGCATTATGTATTTTCACTTGTGGCGAATTCCGGAGCTCACTCGGTGAAATATATTTCTATCTCACACTGGTAAAAACAAATATCCAGTTTCCTAAAAGATATGAAAATAAAACAAAAAGTCATTGCTCTAATTTTTTGGCCTTACCTGTAACATATAATGTCAGGTTTACAAATATTAATTCTCTGCTGATGGATCTAGCTAGAAATAACTTTACTCTAATTCTTCAACAGTAGGTTATATTGGAATCTATGGGTTTAAATAAGTAAATTATGGATTTTTTCTTACAAGTCTTTCTTTATTTCTTGGAAACCTCTTAATTGATAAAAATACATCATTACTGTTAGCAAGTAATTCCAATGTTCTCAAAATAGATCAATTCTAAGGTCGGTTAATAGTTCTAAACATTTTTTAATGCATTCGCTCTGCTTTCTTCTTTAAAGGATCAACTTGCATGTAAACCCAGTTTCCAGCAGGCTAAGCAATTTAGTACATGTAATTACTGTTTAATCAGGTAAGATCCAAACATAATTGTGTATACATGAAATTTTCATTTAATACCATTTCCTGTATACCTCAAATATTATGTTTGTCAGGAATTTATATTTGTATAATGTTTGTCTGGACATATATTTGTATTACATTCATCTTAATATACCTTAATACTATTTGTTGTGTCTGGATATATATTTGTTTTAAAATTTGTTTCGTCTGGTTATATATTTGTTTTATTTTAATCTTAGAGCTGTTTGTTTTGTAAATATTTCTTCAGTATCTTTGTATTATTGTTATTGATAATGTTTTATGTAAAACTGAGTGACATGTAAACAGAATCCTATAGAAGTATAGAGCTTATGGCTAATTGAGTTACTGTATAAATAGATTGCAACAGAATTCAAAAGATGATATCACGAATTTAAACACTCTGGGTTTTCCCATATAATTGTGTGTACAAACCAAACGGAACTGGTTTTTGAAATACAGCAAGCAAAACCTTACGCCATGGGATATGGCTGTTATCAAAGCAGGGCTTCTTTTTTACTGCCAAGGGAAGGGGCCCGTGCCCTTTAACTTTGGGGAAAATAGCATGATTTTTCTCTGAAGGGGAATGAAAAAACCTGATGTGAATTTACTTTTTGGGAAAAACTGCATGATTTTAAAGAAATTTTCTAAGAGGAAGGCACCCATAAACGGCCCCTACTAAAGAAGTCCAAAAAGCCCTGCTATGGGCAAACAGAGTAGAATAAGATCAGCTGGCACATCCTTTAAGATTCATTGGATTACTTCTGACCAAGAGGCTGCACTGATCACACATGTGATAAAACCCATATATAATGGAGTAGAGGGTCAATCCTTTTGTGAATGCCTTCTGAATATCAAATTTTAATGGTACATTATTGTTTGTGTCAACTCAATTATCTTGAAAACCCAGTTCATGTATATTTTGAATCAATTTTTTTTTATTTCAGGTCCCTTCAGGGGTTTTAAATCAATTCTATTACAGTATGTTACTAATTTTTATATAACACTATTTTTAGTTTTGAATGTGCTGTTGCTCTTATTTTCATGGTTGTTTCAGCTGTTCTTGATGACACAATATTGGAGGTTGTGACAGCGGTGGTTGTGATGATGATGATGATGATGATGATAATAACAATAATAATAATGATGATGATGATGATGATAATAACAATAATAATAATAATAATAATAATAATAATAATAATAATAATAATAATAATAATGATATATATGATGATGATGATGATGATGATGATGATGATGATGATGATAACAATAATAATGATAATGATGATGATTGATGATGATGATGATGATGTTGATGATGATGATGATATTGACCTACATAGACAAGTTTTAAGGCACCACTGTATCTGGCAGTCTTCACTCCAAAGATGTGTTTTATCTGACTTGTGAATACATGACAGGCCGCACCTGTTGTGAAACCACTGATCAGGGGGTCGGACAGGTACACCGTTATAAATCCCAGCCTGAACACGCCCATCAGTAACTGAAACACAAAATTTTTTTTTGTAAAAATTGGCCTGCCAAATCTGTTACAGATTTAATCTTTTAAACTTTTCTTTCAAATTTTTATTTTTCTATCTGATATAATGCCACATAGAAATAATACATCTTTAAATAAGCATAGGCAAACAGCCTCTCTCTGAAAAAAAACAAAGTTTTTATGGAACCACATTTTTGGTGAAATTGATTGTTTTCTTCTTTTTTTTCCCTAACAAGTCATTTTGCTCTTTGGACATTTGATCAAACAACTCAAGTTGAATATTTTACAGCAATCCAATTTTACACATATCACATAACTGTAAACTCTGCTAGAGTGAATAAATTTTCATTTGGTCTCATCACAGTATTACTGCAGAACGGTGAAATTAACTTTATTTAAAACATTTTGTTAAAAATAAGTGTACATTTTCAATATAAAAAACTCGTAGTTACCTGTATAACACCTGCCACAAAAGATACAGACATGGCAAACTGCATTCTGAGGTCCAACTCTGCTGCTGGCATGCCACCTTCACCATCGTCATCATCTGTTTTATCTGGTATAACTACAGGTGGCGTTGTTGCATCCGACTGATTAAATGATGTGATATTGAAAGTCATATTGGAAGCAGAATGATTTCCTTCGAAGACTGGTATGTCGGCTCCCACACCCGTCGGGTTCAATGTGACGGAGTTAATTCCCTTTGATACGGCAGAACCAACCATAAGACAGACAACAGCAAATGTACCTAGTGGTAAAAAAATAATTAGATGATGAGAATCTCTTTTCAATGTGGTAAAAAACAATAAATGTGTTGTGCAAAGATAAATGACTTTTCCAACGTATGGTTGTAAGTACATGTACTACAAAACATGTACCTTTCTAAGCACATTCCAGTGTATCATGGTACCAGTCTGGGAAATTCTGCTTCCCTCTCAAATTATGCAATACATTTTCAATTCACTGGTGATTATCAGCTAGTGATTTTCAAGATTGGAAAGAAATATAAAAGAAGATCTCTCAAAGTAACTACTGCCATCTGGCCTTTAA
The DNA here is from genome assembly GCA_038501625.1 of Corbicula japonica. Classification (NCBI taxonomy): domain Eukaryota; kingdom Metazoa; phylum Mollusca; class Bivalvia; order Venerida; family Cyrenidae; genus Corbicula; species Corbicula japonica. Next base: position 3,149,814 of record JAZAYU010000079.1, read on the forward strand.
TATAATATCTGGATAATGCACAAACTAATACCATGGACCTTCAGCAATTTACTCCTTACACATTGGTTTTATCACATGTGCTTCTCCCAAAATAACCCAATGAATCTACAAGCAAACAATGTTGATCCTGATCAGATGGCTTGGATGTGAAGGTGATCTGGATCTACACTGTTCACCCTTGGATAACAACCATATCCCACAATGTAAAGGGATCCCTTTAACTAGTCCATGAGGTTTCTACTTATTCACATTAGTAATTGGTTCCATTACCTTACAATACTAAGTGGGGACCAGTCTTCAAAATAAATTGTGATTGGTCAGTTTGTTTTCAACCAATCAGAGGCTTACAATTTGAGACTGGTTTCCTGTTTCTTATAAAAGAGGTAGCAGAGACTTACCAATAGAGGCATGTTTGCTGGATCCAAAGAAGAAGTAGATTAGAACTGGGAAGAAAGACATATAGAGACCATATACTGGAGGTAGAGTGGTCAACATCCCATATGCCATACCTGAAATATAATACACAGTCATTTATACATGCATGTATTATAATTATGTTCTTTTTATAAACTTTTTTAGGCTTTCTAGCTTCTTCCAATATTTAGTCTTGATATATGGAAGAACAGTGGTCTAGGAGTAGAGCACCTGCCTCCTAATCCGGAGACTGTGGGTTTGAAACCCACCAGGGATGAGATTTGTCTGCTGTTTCCCCTATCCACATTCGGCACAACTGCTGGTTGGAAACCCAAGAAGCGGTCATCGAGCATGATTAATATAAGTTGAAATAACTTCTTTCACAATTGATGTAAAATAATGTTTAAATTTCAAAAAATTCTTGATAAATTTTGGCACAAGAGTTTAACTGCCCAGTTGCTTGCTTAATTCATCAGGTGAAAATGTTTCAATAGCAAATTAATTGGAACAGATTTTTTACAATTCAGGGAATTTTTTTGTATCAAAGTTTGATTTCACATTATTTTGACAGTTGAATATAGTCAAATTGTTTGGGCTCATAAAATTAGCTTTTAAATGCCTTAACCCTTTACTTTGTACATACACTGTATATTTTTGTTAACACATGTGTGACCAGTGTAGATCCAGATCAGGTAGAACATCCATGCCATCTCATCTGGATCTGCACTAGCAGCATCTTGATCAGAAATAACATGATGAATCCATAGGGAGCAGTGTAGACCCTTATCAAACAGCTGAGCCGGCTGATCTGGATCTACACTGTTTGCCAAAGCAATAAAGGTGTATCTAGTAAAGATTTAAAACAGCCGCAACATTAGCTGTCAATTAAAGTTCATTATGTCTGTGCACAGGCCACGGTGATGTATGAAATATTGACACACAGAAATATGCTTAACTAAAGTAAATGACTGTTTCCACTGTAAGAAGAACTCTACATGCAACTGAGCAACAGACAAACTGACAAATTCTTGACCCTCACTGGTCACAAACAAAGTGCAAACACCAATTTGTCTTAGAGATGTCTTTTCTTATCATGCAACATATGCAGAAAGATTAAACTTCTAGTAATTTCTACATCTTCTTATTAATTGGGGGACACTGACACACGGTTCAGATGTTGTTAAATACAAGTAGACATGTAAAACAAGAAAAGATCAAATTAATTTGCCATGTTAATTTGATTTCAATCAGTATGCATTGAGCAACACAATCTGAACAAGACATGAGATAACATTCTTCCATTTATTGCTAACATCATTGCTAAAAATGT